>OX608054.1:11152782-11479496 GCA_951509405.1 Machimus rusticus
ATTTGGGTTAATTTTTCTTGCAGAGATGCAGAAGTAATGCGAGAAAAGCAAAGGAAAAAGGAGGAATTAGCAGCAAAAGCAACTGGCAGTTCGGCAAAAGCATAATATATTTTTTTGGCAGTAGCACGAACAGCAGCAGCAGCAAATCAATAATACAAAAGAAAGATAAATAAAAAATATAAGAAATTTTATGCGTGATAAGATGATATATATTAAAGATACCCTCTAAGGATATTCAATAATTTGTTTTTTGCATACTTTTCGGTATGAAGAACTTTACAGTTAAAAACCTTAGTTTTATAATCTTTATGTAAATTATGTTTTAATGGATACGAAACTTCTACTAGAATAAATTTTTTTCACTGTATAATGTTACAAAAAAGAATCGTTTCGCTAAAATTTCCTATTTTATTCTTAACATTAACATGTATGTACTAATCTTACAGACAATGTGATGGCCTTGTCGATTCGAGCAAATTTATTATTTGATATCTGAAATACCTCTTATCTGGGACGCTAGATTTTACATGAAGAACTTTTAGATAACTTTTTTTAAATGAAAAAAAATTGGCCACAAGACTGAATAAAGTTTCGAAGTTCGGCCGAATTTCGCTGCCAAGTAATGTATCTGAAGTATTTGTCTAAAACTGTATACTCTTGGCCAGACTTAAGAACACGTAATACGAAGTCTTTCTAAATTTATGCGTTTTCCCTCATGCTATTTAAATTAAGATGTTTCCGTAATTACGAAGATCTAAACGATGGTTATGAATTCAATTAGCTAATTATTTCCCGCAGATCAATTATTTGCCAGTAGTCGCACTACTAATGAAGTGGACTTACTATTGAGGACATCAATTGCGGTTCAATTGATGCCCACTTTCCTGTAAAACGTTGAGGAATACATACTTGTCTAAGTGGCATTTCATTCGCGTGAAGTGTATCTTTTACGGTGGTGCTATAATATTCCTCAGCACGAAGTTTTTGCACTTTTAATAATTCGGAATGGTTAAACCATTGCTTCGAAGATTCCTCCACTGCATCCCCCTTCGCTTAGGTGCTGTGATTATATCGGTCGGGTTTATATCAGTTTTGCTTCCATTCATTGCATTTTCATTTTACATCGAATTCGAATACGATATTCGAACAATTCCTGGTTTCGAATGGGTTGGGGGCCTACTGTTTCTAGGACCGTTTGTGATTCTTCTAATCATAGCTTTGATGCTTAACGTTATTCTACTAATCGGCGTTTTTATGGTAAGTAATATTTTGAAAATGTATTCTGGTCACACATCAGTAAAGTGTATATTTTTTAAAATAATTTCAGCGCAACCACTATTTGTTCCTGCCTTGGATTATAATAAAAATTACTGTTCCATTTGCAATTTTGCCTTTGGGTATATTCGCTGGCAGTGTATTGATCGTTGTAGGGATGCTTCCACTATTAATGGGAATTTTTATGTTTACCACTTTAGATGGTAAGTACAAAATGATTTACTTACACGTACATAATTAGAGAAGTAGAATATTTGAAAAAAAAGACAAAAAAAGTTTTGACATAGACTTAAAAAAATTAAAGAAACAACAAACAATTAAACTAGAAGGTTCAAGCAAAGAAAACATAAACATAAAGAACTTGCACCCGGTACAAGTTCGTGCTTTACGAAATTCTCGCTGCATTGGGCCTTGTACAGTCGACGCAAGGGGGTTTGTAAAGGGGAAACCATGCGCTCAGCTGAATAGCAACAGCTCAATAGCTGAGGCATTTATTCATTGAGAGGAGCTGAGCTATTTGAGTGGCCCTGCCCCCTGGGCCCCTTCCTGTACCCCGAACTTTCTAGGAAATGTTCGAAGAATTCCTAGAATAGGGCGCAGGATAAGCCGACGAATAGTGAGCGCCGACGCAGCGACGACTCTTGCTTTGCTATGGCTATCCTATAAGCTAGTGATTCTCAACCTTTTTTTTGTCGCGGCACACTTTTAACTATTTCCAAATTTGACGGCACACAAAGAAAAAGATAAGTTTAAAAGTTGTTAACTTACCTATAATACACTATGTAAAATAGTTTATGATAATAATTTTGAATGTAAAATAAAATAATATGTATACTACAAAAACAACACTACCTTTATTAAGGGATTAATTACAAGTTCATATTACATGAATACTTTTAATGAGAGATTTGAGCTTGACGTTTTTTGATTATTTCATTTATATTGGGTCGTAAAACTGACAATGCTACTCTCATATCGTCTTCTACATTTAATAGTCTCGATCTTTTTTTCGTTTTTATGTTGGTTAGAACTGAAAATCCGAATTCACACAAATAAGATGTAGAAAATTGTAATAATATTTTTAAGGCTTTTTTGGCTATCATGGGATAATCGCATCTAATGTTAATCCAAAATAAATTAATTGATTCTTCTGAAAATTTTAATATCAAATCTCGATTGTTAGAAAGCGAAATTAGTTCCTCCTCTTCATTTAAAGTTAATTCAAATACAGAAGTACTCGTTATCACAAATGGATTGCGAACCCAATCAAATTTTTTTATATCTAAATTTGGGAAATAATGAATAATTCTCTCCTCTAGTGTTGTCAAATGGTCAATAACAATTTTATGAATAGTTTTATTAAAATCTTTTGGGACTGACACCAACTTTTCCAAATTACCTTCCTGAGCTTTATTCTTCCATAAAGTTATTTGTTTTTGTAATCCTACTAATTTATCTGTTGAGTTTAATATATTTTCTTTTGGCCCTTGCATACTTGAATTTACGTTATTAAAAATTACAAAAATGTCTGATAAGTAAGCTAGTTTAGCACACCATATTTTATCTTCCAACAAATGAACAAAGTCATGATTTTTATTTTCTTCAAAAAACATTTTCATTTCGTCTTTTAATTCCAGCACACGCGATAAAACTTTTCCTCTGGACAACCACCTCACTTCCGTATGCAGTAACAAGGATTCGTACTTAGCTTCCATAGCTTGGCATAAATTACTAAATAAGCGACTTTTTAATGGTCTTGATTTTATATAATTAACCATTTTAACACATTGTTCCAGAACTATTTTCAATTCTGATGGCAAATATTTTGTAACAAGTGCTTCGCGATGCAAAAAACAATGGGTAAATAATATATCCTTATTCAGTTCTTTAACATGTGCTACAAATCCTTTTAGATGTCCAGTCATAGCTGAAGCACCATCTGTGCAAATGCCAATACATGAATTCCACGAAACTTTAATTTCTTCTAAATATGAACTAATTACATCGAAAATATGTTTGCCAGTTGTAAAAATAGGTAACTCACGACAACATAAAAATTGATTAATTATATCATTTTCGTAAATAAACCGAACGAATGCAATTAATTGAGCTTTTCCCGTAATATCTGTTGTTTCATCGATTTGTAGAGCAAAATTTGAATTTGTAAGACCATTTGCAGTATTTTGTTCAATATTTTGCGACATATCTTTGATTCTGCGATGGATTGTGTCATTCGAAACTGGTATTTTACAAATATCAATATCTGCTGATCCACCAATCATTATTTTTACAATTTTGCGACAAGCTGGTAATATAATTTCTTCTGCCAAATTGTGAGGTTTTAGTTTAACTGCAATCAATTCAGCTATTTCATAAGAAGCTATTTGGGCTTTTTCAGACACACTGACTTGTTTTTCAAAAACCTTTACTTGCTTGGATTTTGAAGATAAAGACTTTTGAAAGTAGCTTTTATCTTTTGTTGAAAGCGAAGGATGGTTAGTCAGCAAGTGACGTTGGAGCTTGCTCGGAACCATAGCACTATTTGTTAATTTACAACCACATACCACACACTCGGGAACAACCATGTCATTTTCCATTGCAGATGTAAATCCAAATTTCAAAAAATCTTCATTGTAATTCCGATGAACAGCATATTTTTTGGAGCAAGAAATATCTTTACTTGTACCGGGCGTGGGCTCATTAGCCTGATCGCTAACGTTATCATTATTATCATCGTTAAGCTTTCTTTTTTTTAACCATTTATCCATTTTCATAAAGTTCTGTTAAAATAAAAAATAATATTGTCAAAACAACATTTAAAAAAGTCGAATCAATTATTACCTACCTTTGAATACGTTTTATTCAAGTTTGAGAACACAATATTGCAAAGCAAAATTTTATATTTGTATTATAATTTTATGAATTGAACAACAGAGCACGCAAATAAATAGTAAATTGAACCAATATGCCAATTTGAATGAGATAAAATGCGCAACTGAACCTATTGAGCAACTTGTTGTACTAGTGAGGCTAGCCTTCCTATGGATGCGTTTGGCGTTTTCATCCGAATAAATTTCGTCAAAAAACAGACGAAAACTTTCGTTAGAATTCTCATATGTAATATCTTCCACTAAAAACAGTGCAGCGGAAGACGTCCATGTAGTTTCAATGCAATGGGATCATTCGTAGTAAACGGCCCTATTCGGACGAAGAAAATTCGTATGAAAACGCTTCCAACGGACGAGCAGCCTCATACGTGTGAGCCGACTTAAGGCATAAAAGTCAGTTTATGATTCTAAGAAAGAACGCGTTACAAAACAAGTAATTTTGTTATGGATTTAAATCCCTATTCCTGTTAAAATAATTTGTACATTTTCTTTTTAAATTATATTATTTAATATTTTAACATATTCATATATATAGTAAGTACTT
This sequence comes from Machimus rusticus, assembly GCA_951509405.1. NCBI lineage: Eukaryota > Metazoa > Arthropoda > Insecta > Diptera > Asilidae > Machimus > Machimus rusticus. The sequence continues at coordinate 11,157,490 of OX608054.1, forward strand.
TTCTTTAATATAAAATTTAATCCTAGTAAAACAAAGCATTAGGTATAATTTTTACTATATACATTTCTAAAATTTGGCGGCACACTTTAAGAATTTGGCGGCACACAAAAGTGCCGCGGCACACTGGTTGAGAATCACTGCTATAAGCCCTTTGGCGCACACATACCGTCCGTATTCCTGGAATTGCAGTCAGTCAGCCAAGTGTGCGGGGAACTCAGAGAGCCAAGAACTTGAACGGCTGAAAAGCAGCTAGAAACACACGACTGGGGTTCTATGGGGTCGGCTCACGATATGCTGAATGCTGAGTTGTATCTCTGGGGTTCTAATATAGCGACCCCAGTCGAAAATTTTCGTACAAACTTGTGCGGCTTGCAAGTTCTTTATGATTATACGTTCTTTGGTTCAAGTTTTTAAGTTCATTGGTCCTTATGCATAAAAACTGAGCAAATGCTCAGTCCCAATTTTTATATAGAAAACCCGAGTTTTATCTCACCTAAATTGAGATTGAGCTCCAGTTTTCTATATAAAAATTAAGATAGAGCATTTGCGTTGTTTTTATGCATAAGAGCCATTGTATTAAGCAATCAAATTCAATAGCATTTTTTAAAAAAATCGTAAATCAGTATAATGTTTCGGGGCAAGAATGTAGAAAAAAGAAAAAATAGAAATGATATTCTGCATGGAATCTCAGAATAGCAAAGTAAACAGTCAAGGTCTTTTGAATGTGCGCTCACTTAAGTCTTTATGGATCCTTGTAAGGACGTATTCATTAAAGATTTTTAAGAAAACAAAAAACCGCCATTTTATAATGAAAATTTCGAAAAATTTTGAATTCGAACCTGTTGGGATATACAGTAGTGGCCAGATAAAAGTTACCACCTTAAAAATTTTGGGAAATCCACGGTTACGGTGACAAAACTCCTTTATTTGCTTCATGCGCTTTTAAAATATTATGACTCTTCCACAGTTTAACATTAATGGAACACATTTATGGCTTAGGCCGAGCTCACTTAATAGTTATTTGTTTGCCATAACGCATTGTTGTTTAGGAAGTCCAGGAGTGAACATTGTGAGACAACTTTTAAATGAACAAAAGAGTGTTATTTGTGCACTAAACCAGGAAGGACAAGCGGTTAGGATTATTACCGGTAAAGTGGGATGTAGCCATGTTACAGTCCTTAAAGTTTAAAGGTTGTTGCGTGGAAATTGATCCACTAACAGGACGAAAAGGACGGGTTTGCAGAATCGACATCAGGCTTAAGGCAGGATCGTGTTCTGAAAAATTTAAGCCTTCGGAATTGAAAACAAAACGTCTTGGGCTATAGAGTTCCAGGAAAGTTCAGATATCAATTTGAGTGCGAGAACTGTACGATGAAGGCTGCAATCCTGTGGTCTATTTGAACAAATACCCCAAAAAAATCGACTCTGACGGCGCGGATGATGACCGTACGTTTAAATTTTGCCTTAGCGTATAGATCGTGGTCTCAAAATGACTGGAAGAAAGTCATCTTCACGGACGAGTTAAAGATCAACCTCTACCAATCCGATGGGCTGCGGTACGTTCGTCGACGGGAAGATGAAAATTTTCGAGATGACTGCGTTTTGCACAGGCAGAAATTTTCGCCTAGTGTTATGGTTTGGGGTTGCATTTCTTATTTCATTGTAGGGGATATTGCAATTCGCACAGGATCAACGAACACGGATAGCTTTATCAAGGTGATTCTCGACCATTTGACCCCATCGATGAAAAGACTGTTCCCTGTCATTTAGGATCCAAACTTCTAGGACGATTCTGCACCATGTCATCACGCCTATAAAGATCTTTTATAATTTTTTTTATTGTTCTCTATGATGAGTTTTGGATTTAATCAGAAAAACAACAAACTTTCACCGTTTTCTCTGTAAAAGTAAAGAATTTGTATCACAATCCGCATTAATGACACTGGAATGGCTAGGAAACATTCCGGATTTGAATCCTTTAGAGAACTATTGGTCAAAGTTTACGGTTTACGCGTCGAACAGGCATGCAAATACAACAGAGGAACCCAAAATTGCCGTAATTGAAGCTTGGAACAACGACATCAGCTTGGAGTACTGGAAAACATTCATCCTTTCAGTGCCGAGGAGGATCGAAGCCATTATAAAGGCTCATGGAGGTCCTACAAAGTATTGAAATGAGGCTTAAGATATTGCTCAAGGACAGCATCATGAATGTTTATAAAAATTTTAGAAAGAATTTAAGTTCCTTTTTTATATTTCCCTTTTTTTATAAAAGCATTTTGGTTGCATAAAATCGACTTTTTTGATATCTAGTCAAGAATAAAGTTAATTATCGGTTTTTATAACAGCATACAGTATTTTCTTAATTATAACACTGTCAAAAAGGATAATGCGTCTTTTTCTTTTCATTTAATTGCGGTTTAAATGATTGCAATCGATTTTTCCAAAATTTTCAAGGTGGTAACTTTTATCTGGCCACTACTGTATGTAAGCGAAATCCCCCATTCAGTGCACAATGGCTCCCAACCACAGACATATATAAAACATGGACCGCTCAATCTCCTGTCTCAAGCGTCCGCCAATTTGACAACCTACTGCCACAGAGGGACGAGATGAGACATATCAAAATTTATATAGTGCTGTCTATTTTTACCGCACTGCATGGATGGGTCGATTCCGCAGATTTTTTGAATGCGGAATTGCTGAGTGCTGACAAAAATATTTGAATTTAAATACTTGTTGAAAAACAATTTAAAGAATATGCACTTTAAATGCAATCAATGTAAATAAAAATCATTAATTATGTCATAAATATGCTTTTAAATTTTTATCCTTGCAAAATTACCAATATTTTCAAGAATTTGTGATTGAAAAATTTTAAGTTATGAAAATATTAGATTAGATTTGTTTTTGTTCATGGAATTGAATGAACATATTAAAGAGCTAGAAAGAGATAAGAACCATATCTAAAAGCTAATAAAGAATCTCACTTACTCAGATAAAATAAACTAATACCCATTTTCCATTCCGCGAGTGAAATGAAAAGAACTCGCAAAACTCTGTTTGCATTGAGGTTTCTTAATAAAATTCTAAAAACTGTAACAAATTTATTTCATTTACCTTTGAGGGCAGAAGCTGCCTTAATGAAGAGGAGGAGGAAAGTATCCTGCACTTCCTCTCCCAAATGCTCAGCTTTTGCGATATGCAGATACCGCAGTCTAGGCTCCTCTTTCTATGATGTGTCGGAAATGAGTTAGATGCCTGGAACAGCTCATTAGGAGCTCTATATGGTTCAAGGGTTAACTATGGGGGATCTTGCTCCATGTGGTATCACAACGGGCCTTTTTCCGGCCTAAATGTGCCCCAACTGAGCACCCACTACTACCTAACCTAAGCTAACCTAACCTACCTCTGATTTCAATTAATTTGTCCACAAAAACTTCAAACTATTTCGATTGGATTTTTCTATTGAATTATTTTAATTTTAAACGAAACAATTAATTGAAGTCAAAGGTTACTGTAATGAAATTCCATTCAAAAGGAGTTTTGTAAGATCTTTTATATTTTACTTCACCCGGAATGAGAGAACATGGGCGAAAATCAGCTCTGGAATTAACTATGTAGCTTCCCTGAAAGTCCTAATAAAACCAAATTGTGTCAATTAATATGTAAACGCGCGGCTTCGCATTGAAATTTCAAGTAAACTTGCTACAATAAACAAATTCGTATTCATTAACAATTCTCCAGAGAATTGTCAGAAAAAATCTTTAACTGCAATTCAGCCTGCTGACAAATCTCTGACATTATAGAACGTTAATTTTACGTCATTACACGAACTGTCACTGCCACAGAGCGAAAGAGAGGGAACAAAAATCGCACCGTCCGCTTCTATGGGAAATCGTGTACGTGAGCGGTCCATTATATTATACGTCAGTGCTCCCAACGTGTCACAATATTTAATAAAATGTTTATCGAGTAAAAAGGAATTTTTTTTTACTAATCTCTAATCTCTCTGTCAACAGAACCTCCTTGAAAACGGATCCTAACAAATGGGGTATCTTTGGAAAAGTACTTTCATTTTCCCCTCTACGGGGAGCTACTTATTTCAGCAACTATTATTAATAATACTATCGCCGGCGGTATGGTTTAAAACTATTCAAAATATCGTCGTTGATTTACAATAAAGGTCGGCAAACTTTAAATTAAAACGCTCTTTTAAAGTGGGGTTGGAGGTCAACTGGGGAATTTAATTAAATAACTTTTTATTCTTTTCCTTCTTCTTCCGATTCGCACTTGTTCTTTTGCTTTCTGTGCCTTTTTAATCTGTTGGAAAATAAAATATTAATTAAATCTCAACTTACCGCGTAAAGTATGAAATTACTGCTAATACCAACCATTGCAAGTTGTGCCACCACATACAGTAAGACTCTAATTCAAAAAGTTGCTACTTTTACAAATAAAAAATAAAATTATTTGAATTGTAGATGCAATGTTTTATTCGTTGGTTTGGGCAAGTGGCTAGGATGGGCTAGGACGGGTGCCTCTCTCGACGTGTTGGTGGAGGAGTTCATTCTCCCCTGGGGCAATTGGAGTCGGTGCCAGTCAAGGCCCCTTAGGGTTGTTTGTTTGAATTTCTTGCCTTGAATGGCACCGACTTCAAAAATAACTGATTGGATATCGTAAATATTTAAATTTTGTATGTTGTCCTTTAATGCTCTTTTCTTTAAAGTGATAACAAATATTATTTTTCACTTTTTAGTATTAGGCAAAGTTTTGAAATCGGTTTTATTTTTAGCTTTTTAGTTTAAATTTATACATTTAGGCAAAGTTGTGCAATCGGTTTTTTAATTTTTTTTTTGTTTGTAAAAATAAGCATTTTTATTATTATTTGCGGGTTGAATCTGTATCCGTTCGTGGTAACTAATTTTGTTTTCTGTATTTTTTTTAAGACCCGGAAATTCTTACAGACAGTTACCAGTCTCTGATATCCATTGCAGTTAGTAAAAAGCTTTACCTATATTATCGGGGTTGTGGATATTAATTATGTATTAAATTTCAGCTTATCGGTTATTTTGTTTTTAATTTGTATGGCGGCCACATTGAAATCAGCCAAATTTTTTCGAAATTTTCTCTTGTCTGATATACATAATTATTTTACACACTGTATTTTCAATTTCAGAAATATATCATATCACCTTTGAATTATTGAGTTTAACAAAAATTCGGAAATAATAAAAACGTCAAGTCCTGGCATGTAAATGATAAATCCTAATCTCGGATGAATTTGCTAATTTAATTTTAGGTCTTACGATTTCATTTCATTTTAAATGATACAGTCCATTTCCGTGGTGGTGTAGTTTGCTTATAGAATTTTTCGTATTTAATTCAACTTGGCTACGATTTCTTTTATATAGACTGATGAACTTAAATAAAAGTTTATAAAACGTGAAAATCAGTTAGTATAACTGTTTTTAAATATCTTTAAGTTGATGTCGGTCCACAATTTCAATTCCGAATCAAAAATATGTTTTCCATTTCAGAAAAAAACAAAATGGCAAAACCCGCTATGACACAATGCTGTTGTGGCTGCGGCGATCTGCGAATTGGAACTATGGTTATTTTGGTAATCCAAACTGTACTAGCCATAATAATGGCAATAACAGGTGCACACAAACTAGGCAGTGGCAATTATAGCGATGGAGATAACGAAGAAAAGAATTTAATTGTCAGATGGGATTCTCATATTACATTCGTTATAAATAAATATATGAGCGAAAAGACTGCGCTTATACTTATGGTAACGTTCGGTATTCTTGCCATTCTCTTCAATGCGATCGGTTTCTACGGATGTTACAAGGTTAATTTACAGACAAATGTTTTCTCTCAAATTTTACTTCATTCTATTCTTTTTCAATGCAGAAAGTCCATATGTATATTCTTCCATGGGTAGTGTATAATGGAATCGTTCACAGTTTGAACATTCTCTTCGTCCTCGCTATGGCGATTTTGGCCGGTATTGAATTCGATGCCGGTAATGGTATCGGAGTTTTCGGTGCAGGTTGCATAACTTTGGGTAAGTCATTTCCTAGTTATTCCATCATAGCCCAGTCAAATCGTACATAAAAACAGGCTAAAATTGCAAATCGTGATGTAGTTCTAATTTTTTAATATATTGTTAGGACCAGTTAGAGTAGTATAAAGCCAAATTTGCAGCTTCGAAAAACCTGTGCTTCCTGCGTAATACGTGAAAATCTGCAGTTGACTTATAACTCATAAACTGTGCATTTGTTGATATTAGATGTCCTTACCATTTTTAAAGTACATTAAATTTGCAACAATTTAAGCCCAACCACAGTTCTCTGTCTTCAATGGTTTTCGAGATATGGCCAATTGTGTTCTTCCAAAAAATCAATATTTTAATTTTTCTCTCATATCGGTGTAACTGTTCACCTATGAGAAAAGTTATGGAAAATGAACTTCAGTAAATATATCTGATGATCTTTTGCGAGAAGCTGAATCTGCTATTCCTGAGTCTCTAGACCCGGAAAATCTTTCAGACAGTTACCAGTCTCTGATATCCATTGCAGTTAGTAAAAAGCTTTACCTATATTATCGGGGTTGTGGATATTAATTATGCATTAAATTTCAGCTTATCGGTTATTTTGTTTTTAATTTGTATGGCGGCCACATTGAAATCAGCCAAATTTTTTCGAAATTTTCTCTTGTCTGATATACATAATTATTTTACACACTGTATTTTCAATTTCAGAAATATATCATATCACCTTTGAATTATTGAGTTAACAAAAATTCGGAAATAATAAAAACGTCAAGTCCTGGCATGTAAATGATAAATCCTAATCTCGGATGAATTTGCTAATTTAATTTTAGGTCTTACGATTTCATTTCATTTTAAATGATACAGTCCATTTCCGTGGTGGTGTAGTTTGCTTATAGAATTTTTCGTATTAAATTCAACTTGGCTACGATTTCTTTTATACAGACTGATGAACTTAAATAAAAGTTTATAAAACGTGAAAATCAGTTAGTATAACTGTTTTTAAATTTCTTTAAGTTGATGTCGGTCCACAATTTCATGAATTCTTAAAATTCCGAATCGAAAATATGTTTTCCATTTCAGAAAAAAAACAAAATGGCAAAACCCGCTATGACACAATGCTGTTGTTGCTGCGGCGATCTGCGAATTGGAACTATGGCTATTTTGGTAATCCAATCTGTACTAGCCATAATGGCAATAATAGGTGCATACAAACTAGGCAGTGGCAATTATAGCGATGGAGATAACGAAGAAAAGAATTTAATTATCAGATGGGATTCTCATATTAAATTCGTTATAAATAAATATATGAGCGAAAAGACTGCGCTTATACTTATGGTAACGTTCGGTATTCTTGCCATTCTCTTCAATGCGATCGGTTTCTACGGATGTTACAAGGTTAATTTACAGACAAATGTTTTCTCTCAAATTTTACTTCATTCTATTCTTTTTCAATGCAGAAAGTCCATATGTATATTCTTCCATGGGTAGTGTATAATGGAATCGTTCACAGTTTGAACATTCTCTTCGTCCTCGTTATGGCGATTTTGGCCGGTATTGAATTCGATGCCGGTAATGGTATCGGAGTTTTCGGTGCAGGTTGCATAACTTTGGGTAAGTCATTTCCTAGTTATTCCATCATAGCCCAGTCAAATCGTACATAAAAACAGGCTAAAATTGCAAAGCGTGATGTAGTTCTAATTTTTTGATATATTGTTAGGACCAGTTAGAGTAGTATAAAGCCAAATTTGCAGCTTCGAAAAACCTGTGCTTCCTGCGTAATACGTGAAAATCTGCAGTTGACTTATAACTCATAAACTGTGCATTTGTTGATATTAGATGTCCTTACCATTTTTAAAGTACATTAAATTTGCAACAATTTAAGCCCAACCACAGTTCTCTGTCTTCAATGGTTTTCGAGATATGGCCAATTGTGTTCTTCCAAAAAATCAATATTTTAATTTTTCTCTCATATCGGTGTGTTGTGTAACGGTACCGATCGATAGTATTATCGATACTTTTGAAATTGTAACGATGGGTACCGTTACGCAACCATACTCCTCCTTCGGCGACGCTTAGATTCGCCGAAAATATGACACGGGCGACAACTCCGGTTTCGTCTCGCCCGTGCAAATATGCGCTGAGCCAGCGGCGTCGCCCGCTGAGTTCGTGGGAAATGCGCGTGCAAGTGCAGCGTGAGAAACGCGCATTCAGCGCATTTCCCGCAGGCCGCCCGGGAACCTTAAGTTCTCGGCGGCTTAGCGAAATCAGTTGCTGTCTGATATTAAAACTAAGAAGTTGCTGTCGAACTTGGAAGCGGTACTTACCAAAATTAAAATATTAATTTGAGTTGTGTATTAATTTTGCCGGGAGTTAAATTGAAGAAGCTAGCCAGGAGCGGCATCGGTCGGGAGTACGGAGATTATAAGCAAAGTGTATTGGAGAAGGCAAATAAATATTCGTTGGAAAACAAACACTAACGTTTGGATTCATTCTAACAAACTTTCCTCGCATCCAAAGGAAACCATCCCAGACTACCTCTCATCATTGTTGTACTAATAATATACAACAATTGGCGCAGCCGGTAGGATCAAGGAAGCCCAGCCGAGCCTGTAAGAGCTTGAAAAACCTTGATCCTGCGAACTTTTGGGCTTTGCGAAGCCCCATCGCTCCAGGGTATTCAGCTATAGTTGCCTCTGCTCCAGGTGAGCAAGCAATTACCCTAATTCTAAGGGAGGACAACTTTAGTCGCCGCTGTTCCAGGCGAACAAGCGATCTCCCTGCGAAATCCCCAGTTGTGCAAAAGGGCACCAACGAGGGATAGTAATTATTTAGTGATCGCCCCAGGAAGGAGGTGAATGTCAGGCGAGGACTCACCCGCCTACATCCCAGCTGAGGAGGACAGGACAGCAACTCCAACATCGAGGGAGCACCCCGCCGCCGTTTCAACAGCAGCATCGAGGGAGCAACCCGCCGCCTCAGCTTCGACATCGAGGGAGCACCCCGAGGCCTCAACAACAGCATCGAGGGAGCAACCCGCCGCATCGGCTACAACATCGAGGGAGCTACCCAGCACCTCGACACCACTCGAAGTAGCAGCACACCAGCCAGGCCTAAGGCTTAGGAGCGGAACGGTGATTCCCCGTTCTTTACCAGTAAGTCTAGAATATCATTTAAAATTTTTGTTACAAAGGGTGCGAGCGTCAGAAGCCGGATTTACAAATCGGCATTTTGATTTAATAAATAAAAAATTTGAAGAAACTAGTGAACAGAGAGAAGCTCGCATAGTAAAAGCTAAAAAAGACTCCGAAGAATTCCGAGAGGAAATAAGAAAATTTAAAGAACGCTCGCAGCCTTTCCGCCTATTAGATAATACGGGTGCTGTAGATTTAAGCTTAAAAAGTGAAAGTGCTAGTGAACTAGAATCAATAATTCACGGCCTGTCCGGGTGGCTAAGTGCTACATTCGCGGAATCGTCGGACGAATCGTTCGGTAGTCCTAAATTTAATCAGAGGGTTTCATCCCCGTTAACGCCCGCGAAAAGCAAAGAAGTGAAAGTGTCTAAAATGGCTAACCATGATAAAGTCATTAAATATACGACCCAAATGGTTCCCCTATTCACGGGCGAGCCTGGTCCACAGTTGAGCCAAGAGCTCCAAATGTTTTTAGGGTGTTGCCATCAGGTCGAAAGTTGCCTGTCGGAAGAGGAGAAGGTTCCCTTCCCCCGGATTCTGCTCACTCGCTTACGGGGAGCAGCATATCAGCTGTTCATCGCTGAACCGCCCACGAGCTTCAGTGACTTCGAGGATCGCCTAAATAGAGCGTACCTCCCCAGAGAGACTTACCAGGAACTGGTAAATAAGTTAATTACTACCAGACAATATCCTCTGGAGTCTCTCAATGCCTTCACGGCACGAATAAAACAGGCTTTAGCCTTATGCAATGAGGCAGCTGAAAGAAAGTACGGGGTGACCGCGGCAACAACTGTGAAGCCGCAGTTAGAAGATTTCGCAGTAAATGCACTCCGAAGTGGGACGATTAATCCCCACCTATGCCAATACCTTCTCACCTTGACAGAAGGAAATCTAGAGCAGATAATCACAAAAGCTCTGGACATGGAGAGGTTGCAACAGAGCTCTCCCTATTTGCAAAGTCAAACCCCAGGTATGGGTTTAACTAATCAAGCCGCCGGGTACCAAAATCATGTACCCGCGTACATGTCGGCGCCGAATGCTGCTACGCCACCAGTACCAGCACCGCGGAATGTGACTAAAGCCGAACCATCGGCAACTAATACATCGTCCGCCGTGGTTAAAATCCCTAACCAAACACGGGATTTAGCCACGAACATAACTTGCAATTTCTGCAAGAAAAAAGGCCATACTTATGCTGATTGTTTTAAGAGGAAAAATACACCCTCTTGCGAACATTGTCGCACTTACGGGCATGACACTATCGCGTGTCGCCGAAATAGTAACGGCCAGAGAAACGGGAACAATAATTCGGCGTACGGACGAAATGGGAATAAAAATAGATCCCCTAATCGGGGACCCCCGCGAAATAACGATTCGGGAAATTCCGAAACGCGACGAACCTATAATGTTAGGCAAAGTTGCGATTTCTGTGCCCGACAGGGACACACAATAGATACCTGCGAACATAAACGCAGATGGGAATCGAGAAGCCAGGGAAACGAGGCTCAGTCGAGCCCGAAATCCCCGGCTCGACTTTAAATGATGACAAAAATACAGGGTACACTCAGCCGCCCAAGCCTAGCACTCCCATAGTGGAGCTCCCCCTAGACATCGGTCGAAATAAGAAGACTCCTCTGGTGGTGGACACGGGCGCTGAGATAAGCTTGATCAAAGAACAAGCTTTAAAGTCTCTCGAGTACATCAACACCGAGAAGACTTATACCCTGCAAACTCCATTTGGCAAAGGACATACATTGGGAAGCTGTAAGGGAAATATTGTTAAAAAACTCCCTGGTAATAGGGAGGCTAAAATTCCCTGCACTTTCCAAGTGATCGAAAATAATGCAGATCTGTCCCATGAAGGACTACTTGGGAATGATTTTCTTGCAGAATACTGCAATATAGAGGGCCCCAATAGAAAGCTTCGATTTCCTCGAACGGAAATCAATTTAGAGGAATTTTCGTTACCGATAGTGTTGGATACGAAAAGTGACTGTCCCCGAAATGCAACTGAAACCGATACGCAGGCAGATGAGACGGAATCCGAAGGGGTAAAGCTGTCCACCTGCCATGTTATCGAGGCATCCCCAGAGGCGGAAGCTGGTTGCCTAATGGCAAATAAGCCACGGGAAAACAGTAGGGAAACTTTGGCGAATACACCTATGATCGGCGAAATCAGGCGGCATGTAATAGCTCTTAAGGAGCCTATATGCGTACCTGCACGATCGCAGATGGTGGCCAAAGTACCCTTGCTATTGTCTGAAGAAATGCTTTGCCTCTCGCAAGAATTAGGCGAAGGCATTTTCTTGGCTAATAGTATCATACCCTCTAAGCAAAAAGAAGTTTCTGTTGGACTCCTCAATGCTACGAATTCCCAGATAGCCCTACAAGGCCTAACTTTGCAGCTAGAACCAGTAAATAATTACAGTCTAGCACCAATATACCCCACGGAGGGTAATCAAAAGGAGTTTGCCTCAGAAGGGTTAACAGAGCCAAGTTTAAACAAACTTGAGCTAAATAAAATAGGTATAAATAAAAATGGCCAGAGAGCCAAAAATAGGCCAAAGAGCCAAGGCAGCCATTGCGCTCGCAAAAGGGGACCAAAGAGTCCGAATACAAGTAAAAGCGGCCAAAGCGCCGACGAAAAAAGGCCAAAGAGCCAAGGCAGCCACAGCGCTAGCGAAAATAGGCCCGAGAGCCCTATAAATGAAATTAAATTAGACGGTGCAGGCGACCAAACTGCCAAGCTAGTTTATGTTCGAACCCCACAGGCGGATCGACATCTAACTGAACCAGTAAAAGAACGTTTAGCCAGGTTAGAGCAAGAACTCAACCTGAGCGCAATTTTAAGTAGTCAAGAAAAGGCCAAGATTTTTGGAATTATGTCAGGAGTATCACGACATATTCCACCTAAAGGGTGACTATCTGACGCATACAAATGCCATCACCCATCCGATTCCAGTGGTGCAAGATCAAGCACCCATTAACCAAAAAATGTACAGGTTACCAGAGACTCAGCGTCACGTAATAAACGAGCAAATAAAAGACATGCTCGATAACGAAATAGTGCAGCCAAGCAAAAGTCCTTGGAACTCGCCACTATTAGTGGTCCCCAAAAAGCCGGGACCAAACGGCGAAAAGAAATGGAGAGTAGTCGTAGATTTTCGTAAGCTAAACGAAAAAACTATAGGCGACGCTTTTCCTCTCCCACGGATCGAAGACATCCTGGACCAACTAGGTCATTCAAGGTACTTCACTACCCTTGATTTGGCTAGTGGATACCATCAAGTGCTAGTCGATCGTAAAGATCGTCCAAAGACAGCTTTCAGTACGAGCTACGGGCATTACGAGTTCAAGCGAATGCCATTTGGGCTCAAAGTAGCCCCTGCAACATTTCAACGCCTCATGAACTATGTGCTTACAGGCCTACAGGGCCTGGAATGCTTCGTGTATCTGGATGACATCGTCATCTATGGGAAAAACTTAGAGGACCATAACTCTAAGCTGCGTAAGGTCTTCAACAGGTTGCGGGAGAACAACCTGAAGCTGCAACCGGAGAAATGCCAATTTCTCCGGAAAGAAGTGGTATATTTGGGACACAAGTGTTCCAGTAAAGGAGCACTTCCTGACCCTAGCAAAACCGCTTGCGTCCAGAATTTTCCAGTTCCACGAACTGTTAGGCAAGTTCAATCTTTCCTAGGACTTGCCAATTACTACCGAAAATTTATTCCCGATTTTTCGAAAATCGTGAGGCCTATTACGAATTTACTTCGGAAAGATGTTAAATTCAACTGGTCGGAAAAATGCCAAGAAGCATTTCTAAGTATTAAAAAATCCTTAATTTCTCCACCTCTTTTGATATACCCTGATTTCGGTAAACCTTTCAATTTAACCACGGACGCAAGCAATGAGGCATTAGGGGCTGTCCTCTCTCAAGGAGAGGTAGGAAAAGACCAGCCCATAGCATACGCCAGTCGTACCTTGAACAAGGCAGAGCGAAACTACTCTACCATTGAGAAAGAGTTGTTAGCTATTGTCTGGGCGACTAGAAATTTTAGATGTTACCTTCAAGGTAGAAAGTTCACAATTTATACCGACCACAAGCCTCTAAAAGGGGTCCTTAATGCAAAAGACCCCACTTCCCGGTTGAAAAGATTTCAACTCAAACTTTCCGAGTTCGATTACACCATCGAGTATAAACCCGGAAAATATAATACAAATGCGGACGCCCTAAGCCGCATCCCAAGGGAAGGTATTGAAGACCTGAACAGCCAAACCTTAACGGTAGAGGCTCAAGTCCATCGAGCTATGGACTCTACAGCGGAGGAATACAACCCCGCTACAGTACACGCGCTTACTAGGGCTCAGAAAAGGAAAGCCCAAGAAGGTGATATAGAAGTCAACCCAGATACACAGGAGGCAAAACAGGCGGAAAAGCAGCCTGAAATAGTAGCACTCGATCCGGAGGAAAATCTGTCTGAACCTATAGGAACAGCTGACGACAAACCTCCATCGCCAGAAGCACGAAACACCCCTGAGCATATTACGAGCCCCGAGGAAATTAAAATCATTTTACATGATTACCATGATTCCGCATTCGGAGGCCATCAGGGAGTAATTAAGACTTATAAAAGAATTAAGCGAAAATTTCGCTGGAAGCATATGCTACGCGATATAAAAAATTATATCAAGAAATGCTCCAAGTGCCAAAGATTAAAATCTTCGGCGCAATACAAGATGCCCATGGTCATAACGGACATAGCCGAGCAACCTTTTGACAAGGTTTACCTCGATATCGTCGGACCATTGGAAGAGTCCACGTCAGGAAATAAATATATCCTAACCTTCCAGGATAACCTGACAAAATTCGTGGACTGGTACGCGATACCAAATGCGGAAGCCATAACGGTAGCGCAAATTTTCTTCGACGAGATCGTCGCGCGCTACCGCATTCCCAAAAGAATAGTTACCGATCAAGGTACTAACTTCTTAAGTGATCTTTTTAAGCAAATATGTAAACTGCTAAAGGTGAAGAAGCTGCAAACGTCAGCATACCACCCCCAGTCTAATGGAGCACTCGAACGTGCCCATAGACCACTTATAGAGTATCTGCGTACCGTAGTAGATGAGAATCCACAAAGTTGGGATCAGTATCTACGAACAGCAGCTTTTGTGTATAATAATAGTACACACGAAGGGACGAAATTGACTCCCATGGACTGCTTGTTCGGGTTTACGGCGGATGTCCCGTCTAATTTGAAAAGGGACCCCGAGCCCGTATACAATCACGAGAGCTATTACCATATGCTCCGTTATAAATTACAAAAGTCTTACGCAATAGCCAGAAAAAATATTTTGGCCAGTAAGAAAAAGTCTAAAGAGTATTACGATAAAGACGCTAGACCTCTATCTTTCCACGTAGGGGATAAGGTTCTCCTTAAAAGCGAGAACCGAAAACATAAACTCGCAGAAATCTGGGTAGGACCTTACCTGGTAACCGCTACCCCGTCATCCGTGAATACCACGATACGCATGGGTAGACATAATAAAATAGTACATAATAATCGCCTAAAACCCTACTTAGAGTAGAAAAGGCGTAGAATTTTTTTTTATTAATTGGCTAGTACTAAAGAATAAACCAACATTTTAGGAAATGTGGCTGACAATATTGGTGCTCGTCGCCATAGGGGGCACAGAGGCTTTAACGGAAAATGGAAAACCATACCGAGTACATCCGCTTAACAACACGGGGATCGTATTTGAAGATATGGGAAATTTGTTAACTTACCATGCAAAGTGGAGTATCTTCACGGAAATAGACCTGGCCGAATTGGATCAGCAAGTCCAAATAGCGCAAAAGGCGGAGCATCTAGTGCATCAACTGTGCGGCATCCACGAGGCGTCAACGCATTCGTGCAGGGTACACGAGGTACATATACATTCGTTGATAGAAAATTTAAGACGAAGAATGGCGGCCATAGGGGAGGCGATCCCTAAACAAAGGGTAGTGAGGTCCCTATTCGATGGAATAGGTAGCGCTCTACACTACCTCTTTGGAACGATGGATAGCTCGGACGATAAAGAAATTTATAGTCGACTAGAGCAATTAGAGAAGGACAAACAGGCACTGGCGGACTTAGAGAAACGCCAGATAAGTGTTGTCAAAACGACTTTTGAAAAAATTCAAAAGCCCTTCGCCTCCCTGGTGGAACGCCAACGGTCCATTATTTTAAAAATAAATAGTCTAGATAATGTCACGGAGGAGATAACTCGGAGACAGGAACGACAGGAGGTAGTCATGGGGTTATTGCTGCAAGTGGTGGAAATCGAGTTTAGACAACAGACTATACTCAACATAATCACCGCAAGCAGGAATGGCCAAATACACCCCCTGTGTGTGTCTCCGGGCGCTCTCCTCGAAATATATCATAAGGCACATCCGAATTGTAAACGTTTAGGAAATTGTTTAACACTCTTATACCAAGTAGCTAAAGTCTACACACATATAGTCCAGGAAAAATTAATTATAAAAATTGTATTACCTATTTTTGAAAAAGAATTAATGAAATTATACCATATACAGAAGTACCCAATTCGAGGAACAGCGGAACAATCCCTTGTCCCGGACGTGACCTATACGTATGTAGGAAGTCGCCCGAGGAGCCAAGAGTTCCTCTTGTTGTCCGATAAAAATGACAGAGGACTAACGAAAATTACACAGGATGCCCACAGGAGTACATACGTACTAGAAATTAAGTCTCCGATAACTGTAGGCTCTCAAAGCAGAGAGTGCATTGTTAAATTATTATTTAACCCCTTAGGGGAAAAACCGCAATGCAACTTCCGGGTACAAATACCGGCAAAAAATTTTTTCACAAAGATGAAAAGTTCTAATACCTGGTTGTACTCATTAGTACACCCCCAGGTGGCACAGTTAAATTGCCCCGAAAAACTAATTTCGTCCCTTCTGACGGGACAAGGAATTTTAAAGTTAACCGAGCCCTGTGATCTCCAACTAGGAGCAGAGATACTGCGGTACGAACAAGAAACGACGAGCCCAATGCAGATCGTCCAGCCGCAACAATTCCCAAATCTGAATGAGACTTGGGAAGAATTTAAGAAAATTATTGAAGAAGCCCCTAAAATGTTTAGAATAAATTTTACTTTTCCCAGCAAAGATCCAAAAGAAGAGATCAATGCGGTAATTAATAAGGGCACGTACACCCTAGAAGAAATAAGAAGCAAGATTGATGAAATAAGGGCACACCCAAATATGGGAGCCCACAGTCACCTGACTGTCTACTCGTCGTCGGTGACGACAATATTAGTAATAGTAGGAGCAATTATAATCCTACGCACTTGGCTACACCGGCGAAAATATTGCCTAAAACGTCAAGTAGCACAAGTGGAAAAAACAGAGGGAATACCCCCCGAGAAAATGAAGACACTTTCAAAGGAAAATACCGAAGAAAGTGCAAAACCTGTGCCGAGACCGGCCGTCCGCAGCCAAACTTTGCCGCGGTCAATAAGGGCCATGCAGTTGGTGTAAAAAAGACACTTGATAATTTTCTTTGCTGGATTAGTAAATAACCGGACATATAGAATGCATGATTTTGCTCTTGGCCGTACCGGACAGGAAAACTTGATGAGTAACATTTTTGAAAAAATAATTTAATGTTCAAGCAGAACAATTTTAAATCTTGAACGTTTTAAAGAAAACAATTTTAATGATTTAAAAAAAAAAAAAAAAGTAATTTTAATAATTTGGATAGAAAATTCCAAATAATTTTTAAAAGGAAATATTTTAGTAAGAAACATATTACAAATAATTTGATTTTTAAGAGAAGCATTTTTATTAAAAATATGACAATTTAATGATTTTTGAAAAAAGTAATTTTAATGAGTAAATAGATATAAAGATAGCATATCTTACCTATCCCTTTTAAGAAAGAGACACTTTATAAAGAGCAAGCACCCTATACACATAAATTGTTTATTTTTAAGAGAAAAAAAAACATAATAATTAAATAAATAAATGTAAACATATTTTACATATAAATATGTATAAGGTAATGTAAACGGACGATGCCCGCTCGCAATTTTGTCAAAATTCTTTTTTAGATTTCTTTGATGAGAGCCATTCCTCTTCAAAGAATGACTCTCTTTTTCAAGGGGGGAAGGAATGTTGTGTAACGGTACCGATCGATAGTATTATCGATACTTTTGAAATTGTAACGATGGGTACCGTTACGCAACCATACTCCTCCTTCGGCGACGCTTAGATTCGCCGAAAATATGACACGGGCGACAACTCCGGTTTCGTCTCGCCCGTGCAAATATGCGCTGAGCCAGCGGCGTCGCCCGCTGAGTTCGTGGGAAATGCGCGTGCAAGTGCAGCGTGAGAAACGCGCATTCAGCGCATTTCCCGCAGGCCGCCCGGGAACCTTAAGTTCTCGGCGGCTTAGCGAAATCAGTTGCTGTCTGATATTAAAACTAAGAAGTTGCTGTCGAACTTGGAAGCGGTACTTACCAAAATTAAAATATTAATTTGAGTTGTGTATTAATTTTGCCGGGAGTTAAATTGAAGAAGCTAGCCAGGAGCGGCATCGGTCGGGAGTACGGAGATTATAAGCAAAGTGTATTGGAGAAGGCAAATAAATATTCGTTGGAAAACAAACACTAACGTTTGGATTCATTCTAACAAACTTTCCTCGCATCCAAAGGAAACCATCCCAGACTACCTCTCATCATTGTTGTACTAATAATATACAACAGGTGTAACTGTTCACCTATGAGAAAAGTTATGGAAAATGAACTTCAGTAAATATATCTGATGATCTTTTGCGAGAAGCTGAATCTGCTATTCCTGAGTCTCTAGACCCGGAAAATCTTTCAGACAGTTACCAGTCTCTGATATCCATTGCAGTTAGTAAAAAGCTTTACCTATATTATCGGGGTTGTGGATATTAATTATGCATTAAATTTCAGCTTATCGGTTATTTTGTTTTTAATTTGTATGGCGGCCACATTGAAATCAGCCAAATTTTTTCGAAATTTTCTCTTGTCTGATATACATAATTATTTTACACACTGTATTTTCAATTTCAGAAATATATCATATCACCTTTGAATTATTGAGTTAACAAAAATTCGGAAATAATAAAAACGTCAAGTCCTGGCATGTAAATGATAAATCCTAATCTCGGATGAATTTGCTAATTTAATTTTAGGTCTTACGATTTCATTTCATTTTAAATGATACAGTCCATTTCCGTGGTGGTGTAGTTTGCTTATAGAATTTTTCGTATTAAATTCAACTTGGCTACGATTTCTTTTATACAGACTGATGAACTTAAATAAAAGTTTATAAAACGTGAAAATCAGTTAGTATAACTGTTTTTAAATTTCTTTAAGTTGATGTCGGTCCACAATTTCATGAATTCTTAAAATTCCGAATCGAAAATATGTTTTCCATTTCAGAAAAAAAACAAAATGGCAAAACCCGCTATGACACAATGCTGTTGTTGCTGCGGCGATCTGCGAATTGGAGCTATGGCTATTTTGGTAATCCAATCTGTACTAGCCATAATGGCAATAATAGGTGCATACAAACTAGGCAGTGGCAATTATAGCGATGGAGATAACGAAGAAAAGAATTTAATTATCAGATGGGATTCTCATATTAAATTCGTTATAAATAAATATATGAGCGAAAAGACTGCGCTTATACTTATGGTAACGTTCGGTATTCTTGCCATTCTCTTCAATGCGATCGGTTTCTACGGATGTTACAAGGTTAATTTACAGACAAATGTTTTCTCTCAAATTTTACTTCATTCTATTCTTTTTCAATGCAGAAAGTCCATATGTATATTCTTCCATGGGTAGTGTATAATGGAATCGTTCACAGTTTGAACATTCTCTTCATCCTCGCTATGGCGATTTTGGCCGGTATTGAATTCGATGCCGGTAATGGTATCGGAGTTTTCGTTGTAGGTTGCAAAATTTTGGGTAAGTCATTTCCCAGTTATTCCATCATAGCCCGGTCAAATCGTGCATAAAAACAGGCTAAAATTGCAAAGCGTGATGTAGTTCTAATTTTTTGATATACATATTGTTAGGACCAGTTAGAGTAGTATAAAGCCAAATTTACAGCTTCGAAAAACCTGTGCTTCCTGCGTAATACGTGAAAATCTGCAGTTGACTTATAACTCATAAACTGTGCATTTGTTGATATTAGATGTTCTTACCATTTTTAAAGTACATTAAATTTGCAACAATTTAAGCCCAACCACAGTTCTCTGTCTTCAATGGTTTTCGAGATATGGCCAATTGTGTTCTTCCAAAAAATCAATATTTTAATTTTTCTCTCATATCGGTGTAACTGTTCACCTATGAGAAAAGTTATGGAAAATGAACTTCAGTAAATATATCTGATGATCTTTTGCGAGAAACTGAATCTTCTATTCCTGAGTCTCTAAAACTGTTACGTAAAACCATCGTACTGAAACACAAATGCCAATATCTCGATGGTTGGAAGAAGAAATGTGTTTCAATAGCTCATGCAATAATTTTTCCCGCCAGACCTATAACTCATTCCTCTCCTCACTCAAGACGAGTTTTGGTACCTACCTGTACAGGAAAGTTGGCCCAATACATCTTCTAAACCTCTACGCAGTATTGGGAATTTCTTGAAGTTACAGTAATTTTTTGGAAGAACAAAAATTGCCATATCTCAAGAACCATTGAAGGCAAAGGACTGTGGTTGGGCTTAAATTGTTGCAAATTTAATTTATTTTAAAAATGGTAATAACATCTAATATCAACAAATGCACAGTTTATGAGATATAACGCAACTGATAAAAAAGCTGCAGATTTTCACGTATTACGCAGGAAGCACAGGTTTTTCGAAGCTGCAAATTTGGGTTTACACTACTCTAACTGATCCTAACAATATATCAAAAAATTAGAACTACATCACGCTTTGCAATTTTAATGTCTAATTTGACTGGGCTATCACTTTATCAATGAACTATATTATTTAATAGGAATTAATAAGAAAAGTAGTACCTAAATTCATTGTCTCTTCACTATAAAAAGGGAGGTGGGCAAATTACAAACCGTAGTAAATTGTCTTTTTCAAGTATTCAAAATTACAATCAATAAATGAAAAAAAAAACCTTAATTGGTTGCCAATGGGCTAATCTAAAATTATTCGAGCAAAGCCATTTCTGAAACATTTACATAGGAACAAATCAAAATAATAGTAAATCTATGTATTTCGCTTATCAAATAGCGAAAGAAATATTTTAATTTATTTTAGTCATAGACTCTCGCCCCATTTCGTCTCAAATTTTCAATCTTGTATATGATTCCCTTATTCCTATCTACTTGTTGCAAAATCGTCAAGTTTGTTTGCGTAGCGGTACAAAGCTCAAATTTAAAAAACATCTTATAGTTGATCATCTTTGGTTCTTTACAGCAATAATTTAATTACTTCTTTACTTTATTTACAAATGTCTAAATATGTAACGTTAAATTGGTTAAATCCAACGTCGCCGGTAGATATAGCCAGAGAAAAATCCTATAACTTTGGTGCTGAACATTTAAGCTTAAAATTTACCCGGTAAGTTGTTTTGCTGTTCCGGTTTTTTCAGACACCCAACGTATGGTTTTACTGTGTTCTGTAATTCCCAAGCTATCAGAAGTGTTCTTCTAGATCTAAAAACTGCACTTCTAGAAATACTGATTCAGCTGCTACAGGTATTCAGAAAAATTTATATGAGCATATACAAACGAAACAAATCTAAGCGGAAATTGAAACATTTGGATAAGAAATTTGATGTTTGCATTTGCAAGAAGTGCGCCTTAAATCTAAAGTGACGTAATATTTGATTCAAATAATAGCATTGAGCCAAACTCCTCTTTGCCGCACGGATTCTAATGCAAGAAGCAGGGTAGAACAGGACGTGTATATGTGTCCTGAGTGCCTCTGTCTGCTCGTCTTTATCGATATGAATAAAAACAAACAAAATTCCACTACAAATTCTTATACCGCAATTTTATTCCGTTCGGCATTGGAAGAAGCACAAAGTTGTTGAGGTCGATCAAGCTTCTAAAATTTCGCGGGAAGGCAAAGGCAAAGCATTCGTCTCAGTAAATTCAGTTTGGTTCGTCACACTCGCCAAGAACTTTCGGTTGACCTGTTGTTATTAAGTGAGCTCTCCGGAACTTTAATCATTTTCTTTACTTGGGATAGTTCTTTACTGTACGGTATGTCCTAATTTTGCCTAATTATTTTAATAAATATTTTTTTATTATTGGATTCGCATGTTTTTGAAATATTTTCCATGGAGGAGTTTTACATTAAATTTTTTTGTAATAGTACTCTACGTTTCGACTAGAATAGTTAAATTATCCTTGTGCAACAATGAAAAAAGATTATTTCTTAAAATCTCTTGTAATTTGTGGCAAACCTGCTAAACTAGTGTGTCGCTTGTTAACGACAGTTGAAAAAAACGTTAATAAATAATTTTATTAATACGCTGTTACTGCTTGCGATTGCCGCTATTTTATACAGTTACAAAGAAAAATGCAGGATGAAATGTATATGAAATATTTTATTCGAAAACTAAAGCTTCCTTTCGATTCGACTTGTAGGAGAGTTGATAACTTTTTATTCGCGTTATTTGGACCGCTGGATAAGGCGATAATTTACAAAAGCATACCTACCAGAAGAAGACATAATAAAAAAGCTTCTATAGGTTGGTGTTGAATGTTGATGGGGTCCACACCTTTTTCGAGTTATTAAAAGACTTGCCGAAGTTTGTCCGGTGTGTGGTAGCGTGCTTATATAAGCTTTGTTTACTAAAAAATATATTCATCTAATTTGTGTGATTCACGCCAACCTTTTAATAAATTAATATAAAAAAAAAATCTCGGTCTTTTTTCACCTTCTTACAGAGTAGATGATAATGTTGGTCTTTTGAGATTTTTTTGCTTGAACTTCAAATTCCAGGGAAGTATGTATGTTACTTGTGCATGCATACTTACATAATTCTTTGAATATCGGTGACATCATTTGCTTTTTCATAGAATCGATTTGTGGAAAAGCAACAGGAAAAAGTAATTGGATTGATAAGAATGACTGTAATTTGGAGTGTTCGGAAAAACCTGTTGAATGTTTTCATTAAAGTAACAGGAGGCAGATAAAAGCGAAGAGACTTCACCGATGTACATATGCTCACAGGCAAACAGGAACTCCCCTTGAAGTAATTTCGTAATTTTAGTCAATTAAATTTCCATATTCAGACATATGTTGTCACTTCGTTGGTTGCCTATTATTACAAATTAAAATTTGTAGGTACCTGCAACTTTACCCATATTGTTAGATTTCTTTAAAATTCTTGAATTAGCTTTGGTGATTCTTAGAAACATAGGGGAAAAAGTAATGCACATTAGTTACCAGTTATTAAAACAGGTTTTTTTTAACACTGATTAATACCATCGTTGTTTTTAACCTGTTTTCATTATGTGAATAAATTAATTACACAGCGGTTCTTGTGATTCGTTGCGAATTTATCAAGTTACTACATATTAAATTTATTTCGCATATGTAACTAAATCGTTAGCTCATTTTTCGTCACCTCAGTAAAGTTTTATAGAGCTAATTGTCTAAATATACGCTTTTTGTGGCATTATTGGTTCTAATCTATTGCTTGCAATCATATACATACATATTTTACAGCATTTTGAAGAGAATATGAAACAAATATTACCGAAATAATTTGAACGACGGGAATTTTTTAAAAATACAATCAATTTCTATTTAATGCTTGCTTAAAACATCGACATAAAGAAATGCAGTGGGAAATGTTTAAAATGTAAAGGAGAGAGAAAGGGGAACAAAATGAAGAACACCGTAGGAACCTTTCTTGAAGACTCTCGTATTGTGAATTTCTGATTTACTAATGTCGTTTTCGATTGGCAAATCCAGATCCGCCCCAGAATCTGGATCCGAATCTCTTTCCAACCGACCGTTTTTCGATCACACAACGCACACAACCAAAGATTGCACAATCTGTCAAAAGCGTATCATTATAGTTTTTGCAACCCCAGATTAAAAATTTATAAACAATCGAAATGCGTCATAATAATACAAATTGAGAAATATTGCAATAACAATAAAACTTCACGCACTTGACATTTCTTGCATTTGTGTGGGTTGAACCCGAGAAGTTGTTCAGGTCGGATCCGTAGCTTTTTAGGTTGGATCTCGAGCGGATCCAGATCCGACCTAAACGCCCATTCGAACACTTTGACAGCACTTCGGGCAGATCTGGAGCGGATCTGGATCGGATCGACGACCAATCGAATTCGACATAAGTTTCGAATGTTCTTGTCTTATTCATAACTTTCTAATAGTAAAGTATCTACATATTTAATATGTACATAAGCTATATGGTATGCTTGACAAATGTTATCGCACTTCTTTGCATTCCTGTTCGCAAGTAGTGTAAATATCGACCGTATTCAACATATTTTATATTTTATGTATCATAATACCATCGACACACCAACAGAAAATTAAAAATTTCGACTATTTTTCAATTTCAGAAATATATCCTATCACCTTTGAATTAAATACATATATAAATTTAATTCTACTTTCAAAGCAATATAATGTGAAATTGAATACGTTCAATATTCTGAATTTCGGTTGGTTTTTCGCTGGTAATGATAAAAATTCGAAAATAATAAAAACGTCAAGTTCTGGCATTTAAATGGTAATTTTGTAATAAACCCTTTGGAACAGTGACGCTAATCTTAACCTCGGATGAGTTTGTTAACTTTATTGTAGGTCCCACGATTTAATGGGCACCAAATCGGATTAAAATATCTTCCTAAACTGTTCATATTTCTCCCTGCCACATTGTTCGCTGAAGATCAGTACATCACGTTCAAAGTTTTCTATTTACAAAAATGAAGTCATTTCTAGGAATATAGAAGTGCCTCAATTGTTGTTTGTTTTTTTTTTTTTTTTTCAAACCATATGGCACACGCAAGTGCAATTGTTAAATTTTTCAAAAAGCGGAACATACATACGTGCAATACATATTGCATTTGTTTTTAAGCGATCTTTAGTACGACTTGATTGTTAGTTTTCATTAGTAGGCATGAACAGTGGATTGCGAAGTAAGCTGAACTTAGCTCTTTACAACATCAGAAAGTGAGTAAAATGATAAAGGCCATTTCCGTAGGGTTGTAGTTTGCCTATAGAATTTTTCGTATTAAATTTAACTTAGCTTACGATTTCTTTTATACAGACCGATAAAGTTAAATAAAAGTATGTGAAACGTAAAAATCAGTTAGTATGTATAACTGATTTTAAATTTCCTTAAGGGGGGGCGGCTAAGGTTAATTCGTACGAAAAAAGGCATGTTTTTGTGAATTTTTTATTTTTTGTGACGACACAGTTAAAATCTCTTTGTTAAAACTAATAGTACATTAAAGTATGACATTTGAAGAATATTATATAAAATTTTCACGAAGAAATATTAAAAAAAACGGCAATGACAGCAATTATTCGGACGTGTCTCGGAAAAAGTAGAGTTGCGGTGCCCCTCATAACTGGGTGCTGGATCATCCGAAATAAAAAAATCTAAGTTCATTCGTTAGAAAATAGTTTTCCCCAGGTAACGCTGGGGGGGTTTTTCAAAATTTTAATATTTCACTTTTTTGGAACACTGAAGGGAAAAACGCGATTTTTTGCGAAAAAAAATCGACTAATTTGTTATTGTAAAATAAAAATTATTAACAAATTTGAAAAAAACTCTCCAGCGTTACGACGTAAATTATGTACAGAAATAGTGTTCAAAATTTCAAAAGGATCGGTGCAGTAGTTTTGAAGTTATGAGGGGCACCGACTTTCAAAACGTGGGTTGTGGGGAAAACGCTTTAAAGTTTTGAACACTAAAAAATCTGGTATAAAACGTTCATAAGCAACGTATAGAAATACTCGTAACTTCGTCAATTTTGGTCAATCGACTTGAAATTTTGACACAATATTCTTAAGATATTATGCATTCAATTAAAAAAATAAAAAAAATCGCAAACAAAAAAAATTTAAATACAGTAAAAGTTCCTTATTCACGGTTTCCTTATTCGCGATTTCATTATTCGCGGGTGAAAAAATTGCAACCCAGTTCCTGTATTAGCGGCTAAAAATTTCTTTATTCGCGGATTCAATCGGTAAACAGAAAGGGATTCGGTGTCGTTTATTAACGTATCGGCATTCTTTGAGATTTGAGTATACTGTTGGCACGTGCCGAGGCGGCTTTTAGGAAAATATGACCAAGTGTACTAATGCCAAACTAAAACAAACCTTATTGCCACGCCACTATGTAAAGGCCATTGTCGAATGCCGCCGCCACTATACCGCTATGTCCTTTGATATTGTTGTAACTCATCATTCGTTGCAATAATTTTGATCGAATAACGCATGTCTCTTCTTCCATCCATGATAGAGGCACCTTATTTTTAAAAGGCAAATTTATTAATGCTACAGCTCAATATCAATCTGAATTTAAAGACCTTTTAAAAGCGGCAAGACAAGAAAAAATTACTAAATTCTTTAAACCCTTGCCTAATGACAATAACGATTGATTTTAGTTGCGAATTTCTCAATAAATTGATTTTTATTTGATACATATTATGGTTTTATTTTGGAACCTTGGAACGTATCCCCCATGATTCTATACTAATTACCATTCCATATCCACGGTTCCTGTATTCGCGGCATATTTACGGAACATATACCCCGCGAATAAGGAGCTTTTACTGTACCTTAGTGCTGACGTCACTCCACAATTTCATAAATTCTTAAAATTTCGAATCGAAATATGTTTTTCATTTCAGAAAAAACAAAATGGCAAAACCCGCTATGACACAATGCTGTTGTTGCTGCGGCGATCTGCGAATTGGAACTATGGCTATTTTGGTAATTCAATCTGTACTAGCCATGATAACAATAATAAGTTCCATATCAACACTGGCCAGCGGTAAATATATCGATGGAGATAACGAAGAACAGCATAACATTATTATCCATTCGCGTTCTAATGACGAATTCGATATGAAGAACTATATGCACACAAAGACTTCGCTTATACTTCAGGTAACGTTCGGAATTCTTGCCATTCTCTTCAATGCGATCGGTTTCTACGGATGTTACAAGGTTAATTTACAGACAAATGTTTTCTCTGAAATTTTACTTCATTCTATTCTTTTCCTCTTTCAATGCAGAAAGTCCATATGTATATTCTTCCATGGGTAGTGTATAATGGAATCGTTCACAGTTTGAACATTCTCCTCATTCTCGTTATGGCGATTTTGATCGGTATTGCATTCGGTGCCGGTATGGGTTTCGGAGTTTTCGTTGTAGGTTGCATAATTTTGGGTAAGTCATTTTCTATTTATTTCATCGCTTTATCAATGAACTACATACATTATTTAATAGGAATTAATAAGAAAAGTAGTAAATAAATTCATTGTCTTCACTATAAAATGGCAAGTGGGCAACTTACAAATAGGAGTACATTTTTTTTAAGTATTAAAAATTAAAATCAATAAATGAAAAAAAAAAAAAAAACTAAATGGTTGTCAACGGGGCTAATCTAAAATTATTCCAGCATAGCCATTTCTGAAACATTTAGGTGGAAACAAATCAAAATAATAATAAATCTGTTTCGCTTAGCAATAGCGAAAGAAATACTTTAATTTATTTTAGTCATAGAATTGTAAAATAATATCTATTAAAATAACATTATTTTGCTGTATTGCTATAAGCAAAATTTTGCGCAAAAAGCTGAAGTGAAATGAAATCGTTTTAACCATCATAATAAACATGTCGAGCGTGGAACCGATTTTGTTTTGCTTTCCGTTTGGTGGCAAACATCGGTCGTCGCCTGGCGCTCGACCTGCTAAAAATGAAATTCAATGGAACGTGTTAGATTTATATCGTCTAGTCGGGATTCATTTTGCAGAGCTATGAGCAATTAATATTCATGATAACCGTACCTGACATATTACTTTTCAGGTATGACATTTTTCTGATACTATCGCATTAACAACAAAATACTATGACTGAACATTTACGACGGTTCTCCAAGTTTTATTTTTGTGCATAATTCTCATGTTTTCACTCCCATTGTTTAAAAATAGAAGCTTATTGTAAGAACTGCGGATTGATATCAACAATATATTCTGGTGAATTTGTTTTCTTTTGTAACAAAAAGTTTCGGTATACTTACCTTGTTTAAGAAATGCAGAAACTAAAAAAAATTACTTTTAATTCTTGAAATCTTAATATCACGGAATATTTTTGAATTCATAATCTAATCTGTGTTTTTTTAATCCTCGAGTTGAAACTGGTGCTATATTCTTGTAAGTGATTTA
This sequence comes from Machimus rusticus, assembly GCA_951509405.1. NCBI lineage: Eukaryota > Metazoa > Arthropoda > Insecta > Diptera > Asilidae > Machimus > Machimus rusticus. Next base: position 11,185,198 of record OX608054.1, read on the forward strand.
AAGATTTCATATGGTGATCTTAATACATTAAAATAAATTAAATAAAGTCACATTCGGTAAATTGCATATCTTGGAAACTGATCAATGATCACAATTTTTTGGTTTCTTTCTCCCTGAATGCAATGCCTTTTTTCTGTGTAAGTTTTTACAACGCCAACGCTGCAATTAATGGAGCCTACAATATATGAATGTGCAACAGCAAGAAAGAATTTCTAAAGTAATGAGATCACCGGGCCATGATAAGTGACCCCTGCCTCATTAGACTACGGATCTATGTCGTGTTTTTGTATTTTTTTTTCAGAGAACTGTTCGTAATGTCCACAGAGCTTATCGCAAGTGGTGGTACTATTGGATAAATTATGATAAGGAACTTAATACGAATTCCTCGGATCGGAGTAGACTAAGCTGTAATTATATCCAAAGCTTTTTCCGCTCAAAAAAATAATAATAAAGAAGTAGCTAACTCCGTTGTGACGGCCGAAATTGGTAATATGGTTAAAGCAAGGAACATTTTGTGTAAATTGCTCATAATTGCTCTGCCTGTCTAGGCGAACATCACGCGCAAAAGTAGCAGTTTTAGAGCGTTTTTTAACGCAACGCAGGTGTTAAATGTAATTCCGGTGTTTTGACGCGATTTTATTAGTGAAATTATTATGTACTTTCGTTTTCTTTAATACCAGCGACACACCAACCGAAATTAAGAATTTTGAGCGTATTCAATTTCGCAATATTATTGTATTGCTTTGAAATTAAAGTCAAATTTTTGTCAAAATCCCTTTTTAACAGAATATTCGCCTGAAACTTTTTTAAAAATTCAGAGGTATTATGATATATTTCTCAATTTCAGAAATATTCTAAAAATTCTAAATTTCGATTGGTGTGTCGCTGGTATAACGCCAATCATACATGTAGAATCTTCATTTACGTGTTTACCAATTTTATTGTTTTATCGCAGACTGTGATAATTTTGAATTTCGAGTGACAACGATTCTTTTAACCAATTCGAAACAAATTTGACTTTGTACAAGTGACTGTTAAGAAAGGAAAAAACGCAATATCGTTTTTTAGAAAATGGCAAAACCCTGCATGAACAAATGTTGCGGATGTTGTGGATCCTTGAGAATAGGGACGTTAATAGTAGCTTTTTTATGCCTTATATGCCATTTTACTGTGTTCGTCTGTTCGTGCATCCAATTAACAGATCCTGAAATGGGCAAAAGTACAAAATCATTAGACGAAGAGTTTGGATTGAGGGATTTTCGGCTTTTTCAAATTTTAGATTATTCTTGGGTGCAGTTCCTGTTTTCCTTGGCTGCCTTCGCTTCCATCATTACAAGTTCTTCAGTTATATTTGGTGTCTTCAAGGTTTGATTTAATTTTTTATTCCTTAAAAACGCTCGCAGTTTTACAATTTGTAACCTTTTAGAGAAATCACAAGGCTTTAATTCCATGGCTAATTATTGACACAATTTTCACAATTGCATTCAGTATAATTATGATTGTGGCTATTGTTTCTATTTCGGAAAACAAAGATGTGAAACTGGGCGCAATATTTGTTGTTGTTTTGATTCCTATAGGTAAGTTTTAACCTACTGGTATTATTGGCCCTTATGCATAAAAACTGAGCAAATGCTCAATCCCAATTTTTATATAGAAAACCTGAGTTTTATCTCACCTAAATTGAGATTGAGCTCCAGTTTTCTATATAAAAATTAAGATTGAGCATTTGCTCAGTTTTTATGCATAAGAGCCATTGTTCTACATTTTATTTGGATGACATTTGCTGTCTTAAAGAAATTTGTAGAACATTTTTATAGCATCATTTCCATATTCCATAGATTGAGAATTTAAAAGTGAAAATAGTCAATTATATCACGTTTTTTAACAATTTTTCGTTCATTTGCGAAAAAAATTAAAACAACAATTCGAAAAATTAACTTTCAAAATGTGTGGACAAAGAGCTTTTTCAAAAACGCAACGTAAAGTGGCAGTTTTTTTAACGCGCAAACCGACAGTTCGATTAAATCCTTGCTTTAGAAAATTCATAGGATAAAGTTCAAATTAATGTAAAATAACCTGTTGTTCTGGATAGACGAAAAGAACACAGCTAATGGCTCTGAGTAGATTTTACACAAGGTTGGTTGGTTTGAGTGGTGACCCATCCCCTGGATAGGTCCAAGTAGCGCTAGGCGCGCGGTTTTGATACCACGAAAGATCCCCTAAAGGCCCGCGCCCATAGAGTCCGGAATTCGTCCGACTCCGGAAAACGTAAGTTGAACTACATGCTTTCTTATGGGGGTGCACCCATAGAAACGCGTTGCCGCAGTCGCGGTCGAATTGAAAAGTTGAACATTTCTTAACTTTTGGTCCGTACTACATGCGGCAAGCAAAGCTTCCAGCGAAATTTCTAAACTTTGAAAACATTTTGAAATATTAAACATTGGACTGCTGATCCCGAGATATAACAGAAATTGGTTCGTGGCAATTTAATTATTTGTTATTTAATTGTGTTAAAACATATTTGTGCGGGTTTTTGAGCATTTTAATTGGCGTGGTTTGCTTAAAAGGTTTGGGTCTTTGTTAGCAGTTCTGTCAGTGACCTGATAAAATGGGTCGCACCTAAAAGCGGCGCCTTCAAAAATTGTTTTTTTCAAAGGTTAATTTTAAATTGAATAAAAAGACATATCTTAATGAAACTATGTACATATACTTAATTGTTTTCAAACTACACGAAAACATTTTTTTAAATATTTTTTGTGGCCAACTGTCGTCTGCTACAAATTTATTAAAAAAACATCAAAAAACCACGGCGTGCATGATAACTGCCCTCAGAAAAGTCCGAAAAAAAACGGGGTTTTAATCAGCATCAAAGCGGCCTTGGAATGAACTAAAAGAAATAAATTTGGTTGGAAAATAACAAAATGGCGGCGTTTTTTCGAAAATCGATTTATTTTTTCCCGAAAATCGGTTATAACTCAAACAATTTAATGCCGATTTTTTCATCCGTAGTTCATTCTGAGCAGTAAAATGTGTAGATTAACGTGTTAACATTTCAGAACGATTGGATAAATACTATTTTCTTAATCATGCACGCCAACTTTAAACACATTGTTTCGAGAAAATTGCGTTTTAAATTAAAATTAAATATTTTTTTGTAATAAACCTTACCGAAATGTAATCTGCAATGCCTGGACCATACAATATACCTAACTTTTTTTGTTTTTAAAGTTTCATTCTAACAAATTCTATCAAAAAACAAAGATGGATTTTTTGAGAATTTGAAGGTGCTAAGTCCCCTTAAAATGAATAAATTAAAAATTTTCCGCCCGACCATAATATGTAGTATGTAATTACAAAATTAATTAACATCAAGGTGAAGAACTACAGCGCTTATTGAGAAAAAATTGTCAATGATTTAAGAAGCAAGAAAGATTAATTGACAAAAAGACGCCGCAAATTCAACTACATATGTAGAAGCTACAAACACGAAACAAATGTTTTGAATGAAATTTGTGACGCTATAACTGCTACAGATAGACACTTTTATGTAAAAGCCGCATTTGTCTTGTCTCTCGTTTTTAGAAAAATACATGGTGTTAACAGCGGCGGTGGCATTGATACTATGTACTATATGTTTAACGCAAACCCATTTTTCCGAAAATAACATATGTATGTAAATAATTATTTTAATTATTCGCCGTAGGTAGCATTTTGTTGATCAAAATGTATAGAGGTACATACCTTATTATATAATGACTGATATGAATTATTATGAATGATAAATACAATTCTTCAAAAATCATTGAACCGATTTCTTGAAATTCGAATTACGTACTTGCAAAAACAAAACAAAAATATTCTAGTAAAGATTTTTAAATTTTTGTATATAAAATCTTTTCATAATTTGTTTTAATAAAATCTTACTTCCAAGAAAACGAATAGCAGCTGATTAGCAGATTTTCAGAATATGGAAGTCGCATCAAATTTATACAGCATACGTGGCTCCGGACCTCTCCGAACATTCTGTTAGCTTAGATAACCTTCGAACTGTTACGAATAAATCTTGTTATTGTCAGCTATTTGATAACATACGACTTCATCTGACCAGCTAAAGAACAAATATTCTTTTAATTAAACACACAATTAAAGCTTCTGTGAGCCGAATAAGAGAAATAAATTAAAGTAAGGAAATTTTGTTTTTCAACTAAAATAATCTCTTCACATGTTGAATTGAATTTGATTTCCAAACGAAAAATTAAGCTTTTTTGTTGCTATATTAGCAAATTAGAAGCATCTAACTAACACAATTTATAGATTGAAAAATTTAGTTTGAATGAAGGCCTCTCAATTACAAAAAATTACTTAAAAATGCATGAGACCCCAACGTGTTCTTATAACTTTGTGTAACCAGATTTATTATGTCTATCCGTACGTTTTGTCAATTAAGATAATTAACAAAAAACAGCCGGATATTTTAATTTACTAATGTTTTGAAAATGTGTTGAGATTAACAAATTGTTGCATTGAGTAATCTACAAGGGTAGTTGAAAAGGCAACCTTATACAAGCCCCTCAATCGTAGTACTTCATGAAGTTTTTTTTATTACAGTAGAAAATGGTGCCGAAGTTATTAAAAGAAGATAAATGCTGTTTCTGCTGTGGAAACTTGCGTATTGGGTGCATCGCTATTGCCATAATTCACGTCTGTATGTCGGTAATGTGGCTATTATACTTTTTTATAAGTAGGCATCAGGACGACACCCCAGCTAGTAATTTATTCTTTAATGAATTTGTGAGCATCTCGATGCTATCTGTAATTTTCTTCGTATCAGATCTTTTGTTTTCAATAGGACTCTGGAAGGTATTTTTCAAACTCAAACTTATAAATTGTTTTTAATTTTATTAATAATATTAGAAGTCGCGTTACTTTTTTCTGCCATGGATGGTGACTTCAGTAATTCAGTACATAATTATTACTCTCACCTTCGTCTTTTCTTTGATCGGTCTCATCTATTTAGGGCAGACTATGCCTATAGTTTATATTGTTATTCTGATTGTATTTTGCATTGGTAAGTTATATGAGTTATAGATTTTATTTTGCGCTAATACATTTGTTGTTAATTTTTTTCACTTAAAAAAACGTGCGGCACACGCTAGATGACCTACTTTTGTTTCAAGCTTTTACTTGATTTTTTGTTCCAAGCTTTAACTAATAAGTTTCCAAATATATTACAAACAATTTTGATGGGGCGAGTTCAAAATATTGAGGATTGTAAAATTTCCTGGAAGCTTTAATTTACTGCAATGAGTTTATGAGGGGGATTTTTGCTGTTTTTTTCTACTACGCTGCAAACTGCTTATTTATTTGATTTAAACTAACACTTTAAATTTGTAATCAAATCATTTATCCATGACATCATTTTCGAAGGAGTGTCGAGTGAGGGTACTTCTTTAGGCGGCACATTCGATTTAAACCTTTATGTAACGATCTAAAATCTTATTTAGTTTTGTTGTTATCAAGATTTAAGTAGGTTTTTGCTAAAAAAAAATATGTTTGATTATTTATAAAGATAATAGATATTCTTATTTCTTAATGACTTTGGTTTTCCCGAAATATAATGATTGTGACGCACGTAATTCGACAGAAGACGACTCCAAACATTACCCGGCGAAGTAATAAACATGTTATTGATTCCAAGAAGATTCTTGGAAATAAGAAGCTTTTACATTTTACTTCAGAATATTCTTCGCTTCGGCATATCTTGTAAAATATAGTTATTAGTTGTGTCTGATGGGGTTTTCGATAAAAAAAAACAAGCCGCCACGCATATTCGAGTGGAAACAGTTGTGACTAGAAATTGTTTTTAAAAATTTATTATTAAGCGATTTAAAAATATATGTTTTTTTAATATATGTTACGCTTATATATTTTTTTTCGGTTTGCAACAAACAATCCTACCCTTTTTAAATCTTTATCTCTTTCGTTTCAAAAAATAAACCTTTAAACTTAGAAACATTGATTGGCTAATTCTTCTTATACACAATAAAAATAAGTATACCTAAACTCAATTTTTTATTACAATATGAAATGGTACGGCAATTACTTAAAAAAGATAAGTACTGCTTTTGCTGCAGTGATTTTAACATTGGGAGTTATTCGATTGTCATAATTCACCTGTGCAAATCGAAAGGTTTCATCCTCTACTTAATTATAAGTAGACAACTCAAAGATGATACCTTGAGAGATTTAAATTTTGAAATTTTTATAACGACGAAAAAAATTCGTTTCGGATTAATACGTCATTCATTGATTTCCTGCCCACTTAACTTGAATATTGTAAAAGGTAAGGTTAAATAAATTCGGACTTCGAGAAAACATTTATAATTCGAGGATCCAAATATTTGAAAAAGAACAGACTGTCGTTTTTTCCCCAATTGAGATATGAGTACCGTTAGGAATTGCGTTCTTTAAACGTGTAAAAATTGAGATATGAAATTGAATTTTCTGCTCACAGTAATGTACTTTTTATTATTACCTACTATTTGAATTGATTGAATAATATACATATGTATGTACATATAGTTTTTTTTTATCTGAAGTGCTTTTTCCTATGCAAATTACAATAAGCACGGCAATAAGGATGTTTACTAGAATATCCATTATATATCAGACAATAAGTCACAGGAGTTTAAAATGTTTAATTCTTAGCTTTGTCTTTACTCTTCATTTGTTTTATTGCCGTTGTCTGAATTCATTCATTTTCTTAGAAAACGTTTAGTAAAAATTAAAAACAAAAACTAACGTTGCTCAAATCAAGGTTTGAACCCTGTTAAAATTTTGTTTATATATTGTGGATTTACTTTTAAATGTTTTATTCAAACTAGAATATGCCATTAAGCACTTGTGCGTAGTAAGGGTAGTAACACTTAAGGGGACTTTCACTTTCAAAATTGTCAAAAAATCGTTTTTTTTTTTACGTAAAAACATTCCTTAGTATCATAGAAATAATGTCCTAAATTTTTATTAAGAAATTTCAAATAGAAAGGAAGTAATAGCTATATTTATAAAATAAATATGACCATTTTATTCGATAAAATTACAGTAAAAATACTTTAAGCGCGTTTTTCTCGAAATCACATTTTTCAAAACTGGGAGACGTTTTTTTCAAAATCTACTAAACCAATCTCAGTAAAAATTTGTCTCCCAAATTAAAATGCATCTTTTGGAAGACGCCCTCTGCAGTGGTGAAAAACAACTAAAAGTGCCAAAAAAGTTTTTTGTATACCTCAAAACCTTTACAACAATGTATAAAACAAATTATAACCACAAATATAATAGTTTTTTTTTTAAATATTTTAAAATTGTCTTTTTTTCCCAATTTAGAAAGTAAAAGTCCCCTTAAAAGAAAACGTTATTTGTTTTAGGTAGAGTCCGGTAACCCTTTGGCTCTGAATTGGAATTTAAAGTAATATAGTACATACATGTATGTATGTTTCGTTACTAATTATAAAATTTGAGTTGCCTTGAAAACGGTTAACTTCAGTATTAATCAAACCTTTGCGAATTCGTCAATAAAATTTGTCTTGCTAGCAACGCATATGTTTGTAGGCAGAAACTTATTACCAAAATTTTTTTAAACTCAAAATAAACAAAACTGCTTCCAGACCGCCCAATTTCTGATATCCAACCAGAAATAATACCACTTCGACTTCAGTCCAAGTGGCATACCTAAATAATAATTATATTCAGCAGGAACGATCATCACGATTGTGTAACTGAGGAACGACGACGCTTCTGGAAGTAGTTCTTTGTTGAGCTTCCGTAGTTGGCAGACAGAAGTAAAAACAGCTAAAAATAGCAAACAAATTATAAAACACGGCATGGAACTGCTGCCGCCATATAACCATACTGATTGTTTTTGCAAAACTTCTCTCTGTATGGTTGAGAGAATACGTGTAACGCTCCAAAAATGAGGTCATCACGCCGACAAGACAGAAAATATACGCATCGTTTTCTCTGGACACGAAAGTTCCCCAAAGACCTCTGGGTATGAAGCTGCAGATATATAACCTGAAGCGGCTGTACCAAGAGATACTGATCTCAGATACTTTGTGGCTTATGTTTTGGCTCCGACCGGCAGTATGATGTAAAGTGATATTCTTTTTCGTACTCGGTCGAGGAAATCTCTCGGTTTGCGGCTTTAGAGAGCAATTAACTAGAAATAAGCCTCACAACAGCAACATATGTGGTTCATCTTGACTTTGGGGCCCCTTTTTCTATGTATGCAGTATACGGTGCCGTATTCAGATTGACTTGGGGCCCCATTCCGCCGCCACCGACTACTTCCTCCGTAGATGACGACTACTAGCTCCAAGTTGGGCGCTAAGCCAGTTTTTTCCATTGAAATTGAAGCGAACATCGAAAGTTTCCTTCCCATTTGATTGAGGTAGTCGTGCGCACGTATACGAGAAATAAACTCGCGTTTTTGCTATTTGTGTGTCGTCTCGCAAAAGTACAGAGTGATCACTGATCTGATAAGAGAGCTGCAGTAAACAAAAGTAGATGTTTAATCATTTATTTTCTTTTATTATTTATCATCTCGGACTGGGTCGTGATCTTGCGATAAAGAAAAATATCCAAGAAATCCGACTAATCTGATCATAACCCTGAGTACACATCTGCCTCAATCGATCGAGTTTAATAAATAACGATGTAAATCGCACAGTGTCCTTTAAAATTTCATCCAAAAACCCAGACCTTGACACATTTCGTCTAGTAGCCACCTTAGTGAACCCTCTAAATTCAAAATATAGTGAGCGCATGCGCTTTAATTTAATGTCTGGTGTCGCAGATGGTTCTATTCTTGATCTGTTTTAATCTTTGCGCGATGAATCATTTGGATGTTTTAATTTCGACGAGGCGATCTCGTAAAGCAATGAAAATATATTGCTTTTAAACGAAGTTTCTTCGCTCCAGATGCAATTTCAGTTGCGACCGGCACAAGGGCAAACCGCTAAAATCAGGAGTTGGCCAAGGCCAACATTAGTCACAAGTGTGATCACCGCTTTTGTAGAATTGTTTAGCAAGTTCAATCAAATTATATACGAAGATGAACTTAATGAACTCGGAGCGTTTTTTAAATTCAAATCTATTATGTTACTTTCCGTAAATTTATAAAATTTTAAATTTACAAAAATGTCGTTAATTCCTATGTATTCTAAACTAGGTACGCTTAAGTTATTCAAAAATTTATTTCACGTAAATATAAATCACTTTTCCAACATGATGATTTTGTTAACACATTCCATGTATACTGAAAAGGGTGCACAGATGAAAGATCTCTTTCGTTAAATACACGAAAGCTTTCTTTGAAATTTCGGGAAGAACATAATATATGACTGAAAACTTAAAAGATGACTGTAATGTAATAATACTTTTATATGTATGTAAATAAACCTAAAGTAGTGCTCTCTTAATTTTTTAAACCCGGCAGATGTGTTACTTTGAACTGAAGTCACGTTAAAGTTTTAACATATTAAAAATATTTAAGGGTACAGCCAAAATATTGAGAGATGGGAAAACGTCTGTTAAACTCCTGCTGCCTGTGCGCTTCGCTGCGGACAGGATCGATAATCTCAGGAATACTTGGCATTCTGCTGGCGATTGCATCCCTCGTAGTAATGTTCGTTACAAGAGTGGAATTCAAAACGATAGTTCTCGATTGGCTACCGTCCAATGTAGTTAAAATTATTTTAGCCATAAATCTCTGCATGACGATCCTGATATCGGTCCTGCTGATCGCCGGCGTTTTAAAGGTGCCTCTCTATAAAATTCTCAGAATTTAAAATGTATGTTGTGACTACAAATTTTTAGCGAAATCAATATTTAATGCTACCATGGGTTATGCTGGGCATCATGCTTGCAGTAGGACTGCTCGTCTCAGTCATATACACTGCGATTGTGTTCTTTATAGATAATCATGTCTTACCAGGTGTATTTTGGCTCGTGTTTGGACTGATTTCAGTGGGTAAGTCTACGAAAATAGGTGCATCGATGAGTACTAACATTAATCGCTCCTAATGTAATTTTATAACGTACTTTTATATTGAACTGTACATTCAGATGAGAATGTTATCTTGAAGAATTAACTTCTAAAGATAATTAAATTGTTTTAATTAGTTTTGTTGTTGGTAGGTTGCCAACTGTCTTGCATATATAAACTTTTAATTTTGAAGGAATTCAAAATTCAACATTCTGCACTGCACAAATGTTGGCAGGATTAAAAATAATGAATTTTTTTACTACCTTTTACTTCCTATGTGTTATATAACAAACTTATTGTTAAGTAAAATTTATTAATATGATATTATTATTACAGGCGTTTTCATTTACATGTGGTGCGTTGTCTACAGCTACTACGCAGTTCTTCAGGAGGAGAACAACCGCGGACTTTACGATAAACAACCATACCGCCGATAAAATATTTCTCTTTACAAGTTTTGTTGTAAAAAAAAATATGTGTATATGTGTAACCACTTGAGTTAAACTAAAGGATTTTTTTTTTTCAATTTTTTTAAGTTTGATACATAATTAAAAACTTTATAAACTGTAACAATTTACTTTTTTATTGTTTTCCTAGTTGTAATTTTTCTCTTTTCTTGATCGATTAAGTAATTATTATGTGTACACATTTGAATGCATCGTTTTTTCAAAATTAAAAAATTACATATCTACTCCCTGGAATGTAGAAAAATTGCTACGTTAGAAAATTTCTTAATAATGAAATGAATAATGAAACATTTATTTTGAATTATCAGAAGGAAATATCGTAAAGTTGGACTATTTTGATGTATTCGAAGGTAAAATACCTGCATGCTTATAAATTATCATAAAAATCATTATAACAACAAAGTTCCCTACCAATTACGAAAATACCTATTGAACATTTTTCAAATAGCACTTAACGATCGAATTGAAAACCTAGGCTTAATTTATGAAGTCGCCTGCTCAATTCAACCTAAAAAGAGCAATTCGTTGCAATTTCTAAACTTGGGGGAGGATTTAGTAGCTAAATACTACCCAAAGATCGTTAAAATTGTAAACATTTGTAAAGTTATTTACCTTTATATAATATCATGCTTATAAGGATTTTTTTTTTCTCTAATGTGTTTTACACACACACATAGGTAGATTTCTATGTTCGACTACAAAAATATAAAGCTCTACTCTTCAAGTATTAAAACCCCTACAGCATTAAATTGAAAAATTCCGAATTTTCCTACCATTTCAGGATAATACTATAAATGTCTAAAATGTTTTCAAGAATATCTCATCCGAGATGAGTAAATTTGTCTTTAAGATAAGGCCCATCTCAGACCTGAGATTAAGACTTTATCTTGAGTCAGTCTGATAATCTCAAAAATTTGTTTACAACGAATGTTGAAAACTGGAATATTTTATTTTGCGCAAGGGAAATAATTAAAAACGCCACTCGAGGTTTTACTATAAATCGGTTTTTTAATATGAATACTTATTATCAGTTAGAAGCGTACTCTCAAACGAAAAATAAAAATAATCGTGAGGAAACCAAGTTGCTAAATAAATAAGGGACCTAATAAAAGCTTGAACGCTTTTATAATTCACTCCGCATGTATTTTGGTTTGAGTTGTTCTATTCTGCTAATGAAATCTGTTTTTTCTATACAACCCTCACAGTTTTCATCCCAGTCATTGAGGATTTTCTTGAGCTCTCTCACTTTCAATTTCTTTAAGTCCACATTGTTGAGATCAATTTGTTTATCTGAAAAAGCGAATAAGAAAGTTTTTTTCAATTACACTTCATAAAAGGTAAAATATACCGTAATGAATTTCACATATTTGACCATCTTTCTTTTTTAGCTTTTCACATATTATTTTTGGTGGCACAGACCAACTTAGTGGTTTTGATAGTTCGCCTAGAATTCCAGTAGCTGATTCCTCTAGACCTCCTAAATAATAGCACTGCAAAAATAAAAATAATAAATATTTATTAAAATGCAATTCACAAAAAAAGAGATAAAGTATATTATGATAAAAACTTAGATCAGAATTTCAGGCTGCCAAAAAAAGGAGACTACAACCAAGTAAGGTGGATTAATAAAGCTTTGTTGTGAGTTGATTTGATCCAGTTCACCTCATTTAAATTTAAGATATCCTGCCTTGCATTCTACACTTAGGCTTGTCAGTCGCCAGCTGTTCAACTTCTTCCAACTCTTTCATACACAATTGTTTTACGTAGAACAATTCTGGTTTATGGGTTTCAATGACTATTCGGCAACTGGCGTGAGTTCAACTAGCGCTTTGCCCCGTTTTGGTATCACACAAAGAATATCTGGTCGATAGGTTTAACGTGTGAAAATCAGTAAATGAACTATTTCTCTGATCTCAACTTTTGAAATCTCCTTGAAATGCTCAAAAGAGTAATTCTCCAGTGCTCGATGTATCTTACTAGCCCAAAAGCCGGGCACTTGTACAGCAAATCAGAAAGAATCTCATTTGAGTTACTGCAGGTGAGGGAATAGTTATTAAAGGGTATTATCATTCTAGTTGATTTTTATACTACCGCCCGATCGCGAACAATTATACCTGGATTACGATAGCATAATTAGGGAGGTGATAATTCAACGTATTATCACTTTATTTTGCTTTCGCTTCATGTTTGAGGGAATCTTTCTATTTCCGCACTAAACAATTGTAAAATTTCGACGGGCCTTTTGCTTAAGTTGTTACTTCCTCACTCTTTCCTAACTTAGACTTTTAACTGCGCTTTTATAACCCAAAGCACTGAAAATTCATAGCATTCATAGCCCACTGTAAACAATTTTGGCAAAACAGCAGACTTGCTGCTCTTGCTTAGTCAAAAAGAGTGAATATGGGCTTTCTTAATTTTATATTTTAGGCTTTAATAGTAATCAGATAATCTGATGAGGTTATATTTTAATTAAATAATATAAATAAATAATAAAACCAAATACTTTAAGAATGGATAGAGTTGATACTCACAAATCTGTGCTCCTTGTTTTTAGTTTTCTTGCAGAACTCCCTGAATTTCGCCTCTATAAGCTTAGGGTCATTCTTTATTTCATCAGTTAGGGATTTACTAAATGTCTCTATAGTTTTAATGCACACTGAAATCAAAGTGTACGTGAAAATAGCGAACTAATACAACAAATGAAAAATTTACCTTCACAATCTCCCTCCTTAAGTCCAGAAGATTGAACCATCGCCACCGTAGCGAGAACAAACAAAATATACGTTCCCATAGTAAGTGAAACCTGACGAAAAATGATTTTAATTAAAAAATCCTCCCCCTCACTAGATTTTGATGTGAATCTTACCATTTTCCTTTTCCGCACTGCTTTAAACCGTTCTAAATAGATTGTGATTGCTAAACAATTGTTTTTCGCCTCCAAAATGAGAAGTTTTTATTAGAAAATCCACGTTTCTTCCTTGCTTTAACTTGCAAAATTATTTGACAACCGGCGCCCGCCGCTACAAACAAAATGACACATCACAACTACCCGTCCCCACAAAAAGCCTCGAGAAATCGAGATTTGTTTTGTCCCTGCGAAATGCTGAACTTGGCGTTCGATGATTGGTCAACGTCAATTTTAAAAATGATGAATTTGAGTTCAGTGCAGTGCAGTGGAGTGCAGCTCCTGCTGGTTACGTTTATATGAATGGCTAATGAATTTTCTGATTTTAAAATTAAATTAATTAAAATAGTGAATAGGTGTTGATTTTGCCAAATGTTGTAAGATATAGAAGATTCTATTATTTCCGATGTTTTTCAGTTCAGTTTCGAAAGCACCTTTCATTGTTTTCGAAATTCCATAAAAATAATGTCCAATTTACAACACAACCACTTAAAAATTAAATGTCATTTGAATTAGATTTTCCTTTTACAAAATATTTATATTGTATTAGAATTTTCCTTACACAAAAGACAGTAAATATGTAGTAATAAGAGGTTTAAATGCATTTCCGTATTGTTTTAAAAATGGAGTATTCTCATATCGAAAAACCTCGGATATATAATAGACGTGACGTGCTTTTAATGAATTTATGAAACATAATTTATATTATTAAAATAGTTAGTAGGATAGTTCGAAATGTTATAACTGTTCGAACACACCCGCCTCATATTTAGTACTTTTAGCCGGATAAGTATTCATACACTTCGAATGTCAAAATTTTAGTCCCTCAATTCGAAGCCTCAAACTAGTGTAAATTGGTTTTGTTTTGCAGTTCGAATTTGTTTTGGGTCCGGGGGAAATCTTATTTTAGATGAAGTGCGTGTGTTAAAATGTAATTTAGACGGTGCAATTGTGTTGTGTTGTACGTGTCGGGGGCTTAAGACGAGAATAAAACGACCTTAAAAGTGCTGTTGCACCGAAATAATTTAATTATAATAACAATTATAAAAACATCTTTGCTTTCGAAAATAATGCAGCACAGCGAGGTAATGAATGTAAGAAATTCTTATTAATTTGTGAGAGAAGGCGCATCGTTTGGGAATGAATCGATTATCAGCGGCTGTCTAATGTGATTTTCAGTTGGTTTTAAATTTTTCCCAGCGATTTTACTCAAGGAATTCCCGTCCGAAATTTGTCATTGGTGGAAGCTGTCAAAGGAAAATCTGATCAACAAATCAATTAAAAATAAAAGGTTCTTGCGACTCCGCCCTAGTTACAATATGTTGCTTCTGGGTTTTGTTAAATTGTATCGCTCCCTCTGCGCACAGATTCGGGCGTTTTAATTTAGTAATTAATAGGTGGATAGCATCACAAAGAAAAACAATAGATGGAGTCATTTGAGCCCTTTTGTTGCACCCACTTTTCTCCCTTTTGTGACTGAGCAGTGAGCATTCGCTAGCAAAAGGCAAAAGCGACTGATCTGGGGCGCTGGCCTGCCCACCCAAAGGTGGTGGAGCAGGAGAAGTGAGCTGAGGTCAATGAATAAAAATGTGGGACGATCGGAGCCCCAAGAAACGCCGCTGATGCCGCATCAAAAAAGACAGAGAAAGTGACGCATAGTTTAATTAAACTCAATAAATTATTACACTGCCACTTCCGTTATTGACAAGAACTGTAAATTGTTTGTCCTAACTGGTCCAAACGTTCTCGTTTTTCCCTCCCGCCGCCCCACAACGAATCCAAACGTTCAGCCGGGGCGCATTCTGAACTGAATTACGGGCCCACGGGCAAATATTATAGAATTAATGTGATTAGCGCGCGATGATGTGAATTTTATCAACAGGCCGACTGTGAGCACGAAATTGAATTCTTAGATCGTAGCCTCGGAACACTAAGGGAGAACTAGGTTCTTGTATATCCAGCCAATGGCTTCAATTGATCGCACTTTGAGATATTTTTTGCTATTTGCGGTTTTAGTGGACTTTGGGGCCCTCGTCGAATCGAAACCTGTTGCTAACAAAACTATTATGCTAACGAAGCTCCCAAGTAGATAAGCAAAATCTCTATATTATTTGTAATTACAGGCTACACAATAATTGCGTCACAGAGAGCAATTTTTTTCCCCTTTTTTTTTTTGTAAATCTATCCACGATTGCACGATTGATAGAGTCCCATTTCTGATCGGTGGAGGCGCGGGTCTGGTGTAGTGTAGATAATGTTTCATGTCGAACGTAATTTTTTCTGTCGCTCGCCTCGCCACGAGGAATAACATACCTTAAATGAATGAATGACTGTGAGGGGATAAGTGATAAGGCCAAGAGGTTCTGCTAAATTTTGTTAATATCGTGCGCACCTGATTCACCCGGAATTTCAAATCAAACAAAAGATATTGGCGGGCTTCTTTTTCTTAGAAGCTTTAAGTAAAGTGTGCTCTCTCTCAAAATATATAAAATGAAAACGTTTTATTGCACTCAGTCTGTGGGAGTGGCACTAAAATAAATTGTACTCTAAACAATGCTTACTAATTGTAAGTACAGACTCCTTTGTAAGTTTGTAAGGTCTTTAAAACGTATGTCTTCTGATCGCAGCCAGGGCGGGTAAGATCTCCCTTTTCTTTCAAGTTAAATTGTGGGATACCACAAAGATTTATTTTGGAACCACAACTTTTCCTAATATATGGTTTTCTGTAAATAACATTTATCGTTAGTATAAATTTCCTGGAATCACCGTATCACCAAATGTGACCTTTGTTCTCTTTGATTAGTGTTTACACAGTTTTTAGTTAAGTTAACCAATGTATGTACATATTTATATCACATTTAATTAGAACAACGATCCTTGTAAGGACAGTTTTTGATCGTACAAAGTCTGAGCCCGGGTGTTCAGGTTCTACAGTTCGTATTGTCAATTATTTCTCTATTCTATTATTCAAATTTTGACTGGGCTTAAAAAGAGAAATAAATCATAAAACAAAAGAATATAAAATAGCTGCGGAAAAGGAATGGAGCAAAGTATAAATTAAAGAAGAAATTTAAAATGTACCACAAAACATTCAAACTTTCCTAACAGACATTGGTTAGTGGTTGAAATGTAGAGTGTTTAACACGTTCGTGGACTGTAAAGTTTTCTTCACATATAGCTTCAAAGTGGAAATGAATGCAACATTCCCGTCCGTGAATGCGTTAATTGCACAATATGAAGATGTGAAAAAATAAAAAAATTAAAATAAAAATAATAAATGAATTTGTTTCAATTTGTTTCCAAAAATTTTCAGAGTTTTGTAAAACTTATGATTATTTAAACGAAATAGACAAAACACTTTTGTTACTTTTCATCTTTATTTTACTGCTATTAAATTTATTTATAAGTGAGTTGTAAGACAAGAATTTGAACAAACTCTTGATATTGTCATTTGATTTAATACCTGCAAAGACCGAGAATAACACATTTGCTTTAATATGTATTTATCAATATTGTTACTAATTTTCGTCACCTTTGATAAAAACGGAAGAGAAGCGGCCAGAAGATGGTCTGCCTAATCAAATAATAATGTTTTTTTGTAAGTATTATTGCTCTAGTAGATTTTGGCAGATCTATTGAATTAAAATTTCAATAGCACATTAAAATCAGTAACACTTAAAACATTTTTTATTGTGCAAACATACGTTTTTCCCTTTTGGGAGTGAATTTCGAAAAATGAACAACCGACTGTAGACTTGCATAGCACACCAACGTTATGTCACTGTTAAGTAAATGTCTTTTCGTATATGGCATCAATGCGGTGTCACCAGTGTTAAACGAATATATACAATAGTTTGTCTGGGACAATGCGTTGGCGTCACCGCACGTGAAAGTTAATGCTTATAGTACACTAGCTGCCCGGTAATTTCGGATTTATTAAATTATAGCAAATGCCCGCGTTTTCGTTCGTGTTTTTTAGGTAATTTTTTTACACCTTGGGTTACATTATTGGAGTTTTAGTAAGGACCTCTAATTTGTTTGAAAATATAATATAGCCTATGTCACCCGGGGATAGTGTAGCTTCCCAACAGTGAAAGAATTTTTGAAATCGGTTCAGTAGTTTCAGAGCCTATTCAATGCAAACAAACAAACAAACAATCAAATTTTTTCTCTTCATAATATTGGTATAGATAATAAAACAGTTATATACTACTTCTCTATTGTTCAATTTTTATAGAATAGAAAAACTCTTAGATTGCTTTGAAAACAATATCAAATTTTGAACAGTCGACAAATTTCGTTAATTTTGGACTCAGTTTTTTACATATAAAAAAAATATATTCAAAATGTCTGATGATATAAAACCAAATAAATTAAACCTACCAGGATCTTTCGATCAGCAAATGGAAGCCGAGCTTGGAGAATTTGGAAAACAAGCTCAAATCCTTCTTGAAACTATGAAAGTTGCGATGGTAAAATTTTTAGCTGATTTTGGTGTTTGGCTGAAATGCATACTCCTTGAAACTGCGTGCCCGATATCTGGTAATGAAAAATTAGAAAGTAAAAGAAGCGTAAAAGGAGGCGAGCGCGTAAATGAAATTGCAAAAGGAAGTGAGCGCGTGAATGAAATTGCAAAAGGAAGCGGGAGCGTAAAAGAAAATGGAAGTTTAAAAGGATACGAAAGCGGAAGCTTAAAAGAAGACGAAAACGAGAAATCAGCTGAAAACGTAAAAGGAGACGAAGACCTGGAAGTAGACGAAAGCGTAAAAAAAAACATCGACGTAAAAGGCGACGATATCAGGAAAAAAGACCAAAACGAAAAAGGCGGCGCAAATATACGTGGACGCGGAAACGGAGGTGGAAACGGAGGTGGAAACGGGGTAAGCAGGACCGGATGTAGAAATTCGACATGTCCCCAAATGAAGAAAAAAAAATGTTCTATAGAACGCGACTTAAGACAGTTTAGGCCGGAAGAAATCAAAGTTAAATTGTACCCACAATTGGTTTCTATCATAGCCAAAAATGCATGCTATGAATTTTGTGAAAGAATTCGCCTTCCGACGGGTTTTGACGGTTGCACATTTAAAACAAGAATGAATGCAGTTGGATTTTTGATAATTGAGTCCGAAGACTAGGATACAGATTGGATAATAGATATAAAATTAAAAAAAAAATGTAAAATATCAAATTTGTATTCCTCAAAAATAAATAATAAATTCTAAACAGCATAACATCTTTTATTGGAAAGCTGATCGGGGAACTTTAAACCAGAATTATAGAGGTTGGGTTTCGAAGTTGATGAATCACTTTATCAAACCTTAAAGACTTTTGTAAATAATACATTATGCTTTCTCCAATTGCATTATTTATAAAGTAGATTAAAAAGGGTAGTTATTAATTCACAGACAAAGTCAATTTCCGTCATTTACCGCTTTATATCATCCTTCCAGGTATAACAAGGTAGTTGTTCTGAGGAATGGACACGTTGCAGGTCACGTCTGATGCTCAAACGTCTAAAGGAAGTGCGCATTCCAGTCGAACAGCTTCTCCGAATCGTTGCGAAAAAAGTAACTACCATAGTGCTTTGGTCCCTACCATTTATCCTATTCATTTCTACATTCCTTCACACACTGTAGTGTCAAGAGAGCGGGATTCTGATAGTACTGAACCGCCAATGGCTCTGCGATTTCGCAACCAAAGTCCGTCCGCTCGGCGTAGCAGAGAAAGAAGCAAAAAAGATCTGAATCGCAGCCAAAACGTTGAGCCAAGTGGTGCGCTTACGTACAGTGAAATGACTACAACCGATGGAATGGGTTCCTTTGAGGAGTCACGGCTATCAGGTAATATACAATTTTCAATAATTTAAAATATTCCAATAAATAACGAATTAAAGGAAACGAGGAACTTTGCTATCAGTCGTTTGTATCAGACGAATACGATGGAAATACTTTAAGCCAGCCATCGTCGGACGGCAAGAGGCTCTATCGCCATCAACGAACAAACAGCTGCCAGGCCCTGGACCGCCTCAACACAAAAATTCAATGCACTAAGGAGTCGATTCGAAGAGAACAAACAGCTCGTGATGGTAGGACCTTTAGGATTTTTAAATAATTTCAATCATACATTGTTTGACTTCAATTTTATTTAGATAATGTGAATGAATATCTTAAACTAGCGGCTAGTGCGGACAAACAGCAATTGCAGCGAATAAAGGTAATACCAGCGACACACCAAATGAAATTTAGAATTTCGAGTGTTCTCAATTTCAGAAATATATCATATTACATCTGAATATCTTAAAAAGGTTTCAGGCGAATATTTCATTAAAAAGAGATTTTGACAAAAATTTGACTTTAATTTCAAAGCAATACGATAATATCGCGAAATTGAATACGCTCGAAATTCTAAATTTCAGTTGGTATGTCGCTGCTATAAGCATATTTTTAAATCATTAATGATTATTTATATCCTAAAAATAAACCGATTCAAGGCGGTTTTCGAGAAAAAGAATCAAAAAAGCGCACACAATATATCCCAACTGCAAAAGAAGCTTGAAAACTACACTAAAAGGGTGAAGGATCTCCAAAATCAACATCTTCACAAAGCCCAGCACAGGCAGCCAAGAGAGGTTTTAAGAGATGTCGGCCAGGGGTTAAGGTAAAAATTGATTTTCTGTTCAACGCAGCTTATGTGGACGGTGAAATGAGTGTTGATTAAGTTAAGCAATAAAATAATTTCCAGAAATGTTGGTGGAAATATTAGGGATGGCATTACAGGGTTCTCAGGGTCTGTTATGTCGAAGCCAAGGGAATTCGCACATCTTATAAAAAACAAATTTGGAAGTGCTGATAATATAAATCAAATGACCGGTAAGTTTATTTTAAGATAAATATTGCTAGAGAGTCAACATGTTTACTTATCTTGCAGAAGCAGAATTAAATGCCTTAAATATGGCAGCAGCCGTTAATGCGGGAGAAGCTGGGGGTTCCTCTACACCGAATAATATCGCTCAAGCAACTTCAACAGGCTCTGGGAATACCGGAGGGGCTGGAAGTGGCAAGTTTAATAGTGACAATGGCAGTGAATGCAGTAGTGTAACTAGTGAAAGTATACCGGCTGGGTAAGTATTTTACCTTTTTTTTCAATTTAAATTAGGTAGAATTCGGAAAAAATATTTTCAGTTCGGGAAAGAGTCAGTCTGGAACCAGCCAGTATCAGCTTATATTAAAAACACTTTTGACTGAGCTACAGGAGCGAAAGGAAGAGTTTGATAAATTAAGGGAGCGTGTGGATAGATTAGAGGTAAATGATTTCTACATATAATTGCATAAATTTATATAACAGCAAAGGTATCGTTTCAGGCAGCACAAAAGGAATATCACGACTTGACCGTCACTCTGGAAGGTGAGAGGTATAGGGCTGAACGATTAGAAGAGCAGATCAATGACTTAACTGAGTTGCATCAGGTAAGATGAGTCCAAAAGCAATTTTCCGGGCCATGTTCTAAGGGATTAGAGGCCGTAAAACGGACAAACGGACATCTAATCAATTTTAAATCTGAGCGCTATATGGGCTCTGCTCCCTAGTGCGTGTTTAGATATAAGGCTAGGTTAAGCCCTAGGTTTATATATATAAATAAATAAATAAATTTCAATCTGATCTGATAATAAATAATTATTAATCTCTCTTCAGAACGAGATAGAAAACTTAAAGCAAACTATCGCTGATATGGAGGAAAAAGTACAGTATCAAAGTGATGAAAGGCTTAGGGATGTAAATGAGGTTCTAGAAAATTGCCAAACTAGGGTAAATAATGAATACTTTAATTTGTGTATTTGAATTCAATGTATGTTTTATTTTGAATAGATCTCAAAAATGGAACATCTCTCCCAGCAACAATACGTAACTGTAGAGGGTATAGATAACTCTAACGCTCGGGCTCTTGTCGTTAAGTTGATAAATGTAGTTTTAACGATTTTACAAGTTATACTGTTATTAGTGGCAACAGCCGCTGGAATAATTATGCCCTTCTTAAAGACCAGGTAAGCGATTAAAATTAAAAAAATAATTAAATCGCAATATCAAAATGGAACATTTTTAAAAACTTGTGTCCTTTTGTTATTTCTTTTATCGTTTGTACTTTCTATGTTTTTTTCTTTTAAATTAAAAAGCAAAAAAAAAGAAGAAGATGACATAAAATCAGAGCAGTACTTTTTAAAAGATTTGCGTTTTGTTCTCAATATGTTTGTCTGTTGAAAAACACCGAAATTATAAATCAACGACAGAAATAGAAATAGAAAAACAGGTGCTTTTATACCATAGTCAGTTGCAGATGTAAGCTTTAAATTCGAAATATGTGGTTGGTTGAAGAGCAACTATTTCTGGTTCTGGAACATTGAGCAACAAATGATACAATTTCAAAGTTGAGGAATTGAATACACTAAATAAGAAAGCTTTTTAAAGTATCGTCCTTAATCGATTAGTAACTAACTAAATCATTCTCTTGCAGAGTTCGTGTTTTAACGACCCTTTTCTCAATACTTTTTGTAATATTTGTGATACGTCAGTGGCCTGATGTGCGGGACATTGGAGCTCACATGGTTCGGCACCTGAAGGAATCGCTGGTTGTAAAGTAGACGCAAAGACTTTAGGACATTTTTTCTTGTATATAAAAGAACAAATCGAGCGGATATAAACTTGAAAAACACATACACACACACACATACACACGCAAAACCTCTTAACTCTATATGTGACACTAGCGCCACACACAGGCAAATTTCAGCCTAGGAACAGAATTTATTTTAAAGGTTATTTCGTTTCATTTTAGTTTTATTGGAGCTCCATATTATTATTTTTTATACAGAGCTGTAAGGCTAGACAAGTTTGTTTTTTATGTGAATGAATTTGTGAATTTATTCCAAGAGAAACCAAATTTTTTTTCGGTTCATTTGTTTCGTACAATACACTGATGAGGATTGATTCGTTGCTCCGCGTGCGATATTTGTCACATATACCTGCATGTATATGTTCAACAAAGCAATTATATTTGTGGCCTAAATTTGTTAAATAATTAGATATTGGTTTTGAGTAAATCTATTAGAAAAAAATATGTTGTTTCCATTTTAACTCGATGGTTATTTACAAGAAGGCTCCAGTGCACAACTTTATTTGGATGGAAGTATTTACACAGTAAGTTAAGACTAAGACACGTTAGTGCATGTATCTTAATTTTAAATTATAATAATATATCCTATTTGAAAAACTTCATGTTCCATTAGTTGTACGAAATAGGAAATAAAGTAACGTGAAGAAAAAGAAAACCAATAATAACATTAAAATCGTGTAAAACGTGTTGGTTTCGAAATTTATTCAGAACGTCTATACCTTCCTCGTTAATCAAACTATCTAATTGTGAAAACCGGAACAAAATCCTTTCAGTAGTTATGGAGAAAATCGTGGATCGATTTTTATAACATGCAGTAACTTATCACCGAAGTTATGCAAATGGTTTTCATGAAAATAGGTAATTAATAAGTCAGGCGCCAAGCTACCCCAAGAAGCAGTTAAGCAATATTGTTAATTTCAAAATTGCTATTTAAACAATGGAAAACAGATAACGCATCTAATATGACGAAAAACCTTGATTTTCTTTTAGGTTAACTCAATGTGCGAATACTATCATTGAAAGATGTTACTTTTTCAAATAAAAGTGTTTTTGTTATAAATAATAAATTTTTACACTTCAATTTCATTTACAAACAGGTTATACATTTGCGATATCTAGAAGCTTTTTTAAAAAATTAAAAATTGCATTTATGTCAAATAAATTGTTAACCGGCGTATCTCTTATTTGCGGGTTTTGAATAAAATATTTTTTTCCTAGCGAAATCACAGCTTCGTTATAAAAGTTTGGTTTTCAACCGAAATATTCGAAATTTTCCCGCTTTGAGTGTTAACAAATGGAAACCTTCAGCGCTACGCCTTCCTTTTAGAACAATCCGGTAAGAAGAAGAACGTGACCAAGAAGAGAAGTCTGCTGATTCCGTGCCACCCACTTGCTCACGCCAGGAAGGCCTCTTTGCTGTCAGTGGTTAATCCGCCGGGAGGTTATTTTCGTGTCTGCGGAGAACTTTGAGTTTTTGAAAAGTCTTAAATTACATTTTGCGTAATTTTTACCGAATACACAAGACCTCACAGGTATGTAATTAGGGACGACACAAAAAATGTCTCAAAACTAAATCAATACACTTGGCCGCTGAATGAAACCGAGTCCACGGCGGAGCTGGGGAGGAGTTGCCATGCCACGTTTTGAAAACGCAGCCGCAACTTTTCTTCGCACTCTGCTCACAAGTCCAAGGATTTAATCGTGAATTTATTTTCTGAAACGCAGATCGAAATGGCCTGTCCTCTAGCCACAGAACGTGTTTGGGTCGAGAAGTCAAAGTACCATGACGCTGAGAAGGACTATTTCGAGCACTTATCGAAGGTGAGTTATAACATTTTGATAAACTTATTTGCACGCTGTGCTGTCTTCTATCGGTAATTTACCTTAAAAATCGGCCGATTCCATTACAAGCTGCTTAAAGGAAATGATCAAAAAGAAAATGTTGAAGGCCCGGAGCTCCTTAGGGCTGCAACTTCCACTCCTGAGCGATCGGTCGTTAAGGCTAAAAAGAACAAAAAATTGAAGAATGTTCCCAGCGAATCGCCGAACGCTGGACGAGGAAGCTCTTCCACAAATTCTGTTGAAGATAAAGCGCACTCAGAAGCACCAGATGCTAAACAAGATCCAGAGAAGAAGGACAGCGCTAAGAGTGATGAGGCGAAGGCCAAGAGGAAGAAGAAGAAGAAAAGCAATAAGGATAGCTCAGAAAAGGCCCAGGAAGCTCTAAAGGCGGGTCTGCAAATTAAAGATGTTTCAGGAAAACGTCACAAGACAAGCTCCAAAGAAAGCTCCGATGCGTTCGACGACGCTCAGAGGAAGTCAGCCTTCGAAGAGACACAGGGCACTGAGTCCCCAGAGCGGGCAGAAAAGGAGGTTCTTCTGAAATCGAACTTCAAAATAAAGGTAACCGATGCCGTAAATTACTCCATTATCACCGCCTTTAAGATGTACTGCTGGGCCGTTTTCGTTTGATGTAGTGTTAGCGTTTTGTTCCTTATTACTTTGCACATATAATTGTCTGATGTTAATGAGCAAACACGTTAAACCAAAATAATTTTTTCAGGGGCCTTCGTCAAACCAGTGCACCTTGGTTTCAGAAATTGCAAAGGCAAGGCAACACATCAAAAACTCTTTGGAAAGGGTAAATAATGAAAATATGTATTTTGAAGTCGGTATGAAAAAAAGCCAGCAGCAAAGTTTCCCTTTGATCTAAAACGTCTTCAAATTGTTGTAAGCTTGACGTTGGCAAAATTGTACAAGTCTTCAATTGCTACAACAGTACAACAAGTTATTCAGCTTTACCATTAATTAAAATGTCTTTCAGATGGATGGAATTGCAGCCTTAGCTGCATCACCAATTGCAACAGAAGTCGTGGACCGGTTGGCTGCTCTAGAAAAGGAGAACGCCACTCTTCGGGAATGTAAGTAACTTTTGAAACTTTTTAAATGTACAATGTTTGAACGATTGCTTTCTTACAAAGTGGTCGAGAGTCTAAAGAAATGCTGTACCGAAACCCAAAAGCGTGTTCAGACCCTTGAAACCCGCCTCCAATCACTGACCATTTCACAGCCACACTCAAATAAAGCAATGTCTCCACCAGCAAAGAAGGAAGAAAAGCCGAAGAACGATGATGAGGACGACGGTGTCGATCTTTTTGGCTCAGATTCTGAGGACGATGAAGAAGCCAATGCCATCAGGGAGAAGCGCCTGGCTGACTATCACGCTAAGAAGTCTAAGAGTAAGCACAAAAAAAGTTATGTAATATGTTTTGTACCCTTTTATATAAAACTTTTTTCAGAGCCTGCATTGATTGCAAAATCATCTGTAGTCTTGGATATTAAGCCATGGGATGATGAGACTGATCTTGGAAAAATGGAGGAAGAAATCCGTAAAATCGGAACAGATGGCCTTCTGTGGGGAGCATCAAAATTACAGCCAGTCGCTTTTGGTATTAAAAAGTTAGTTCTCTCCTGTGTTGTTGAAGACGAAAAAGTCTCCATCGATTGGCTCACAGAAGAAATTGAGAAACTGGAGGATTACGTACAGAGTGTCGACGTAGCTGCTTTCAATAAAATTTAAATGTTTTAAACTTCGGCACGCTTGCGTTAATAGATCAATTTCTTTGCAATATTAAACACGTATATAATCCCACATTTTTTGGACAACTATGTATGAGTAAAATGATAAAAGCAAAATATTGCAACTTGTAACCTGATTGTTTCTCTTTTTTTAAAAACCCATACTAGTTAATATTTTTATTTCTTTCACTTGTAATAAAATTGAAGTTCGGGGGAATTTAAAATAAAGCTCGCTTGGCATATTGCTCTTAATTCATTTTCCGAGATTTTTGCAAAAGAAAAAAAAAAAACAGTCGAAAACTTCAAGGTACGGTTACGGGTGTTTTTAGGGTTTTTGAGAATTGTATTTTTAGAATAAAATTATTTACATAAAATACAAATAAAGAGAAACCAGCTCTTAAAACGCCACCACCCTGGATACTTTGCTCCTATAATCGGAATTATTTTAATTGTATTATAGACCATTTCTAGAAAAGTCTTGAAAACGACTTGAACAATTAAAATCTACATACGCGTCTTATCCATTTATTCAAAGTTTAAGAAAATACACTGAAAAATATAAATGTGTGGCCTAAGTTAATCAAAATATCTTTTCAAAATAGAAGAGCCTAGTATAAGTCATGATCCATTGTTCTGGATTTCATACCTAAATGATTTATCAAGCAAAATATGTAAAATGAGATCCTTCAATAATCTTTACATTTTTAACCTTTTCAACTTGTCTAAGATAATTACAAAATGCACAAATTGCCACCCGAAGCGAATTTTACTTTATTTAAAAGAGATGTAGCTTAGCTAACAGAGCAACGTGAAATCATTTACCACCCACCGGAGTTTTCTGTAGGTTCCCAAGTGAAGATTCATTGGGGCTCTTCAATCATTTCATTACTGTTGAAGTGGTCATGCGCCTAAATTGCCCACCATGAGTTTTTTCCTCCGGGAGTACTCCGAATTCTCTGAATAAGGCAGCTTCAGTAAATAAGATGCATTTAACACGAGCGGTACTCCTTGCGCTGGTCCTTTCGATTAGAACCGTAAAGTGCTACGAAATCGTTACTGCTCTAGAAAATTTGTTAAAGAATTTCGAGAATATTAGCGCGATGTCGACGGATAATTGGTTCGGATTATCTCTAGCTGAGGGGCTACTCACACGTAATTAATTTATCTAAAAGACGTGTCCTTTTTTACATTTTCAACATGAAACTAGCCAGCTTAAGAGGAAAAGAAGTTTCTAAACGCGTGGGTATCATTGAATACAGAAAATCTCTGCTGGAAAGAATTAAGAATATCAAGAAGTCCAATGTCGTCAAGGATTTAAATGAAATGCCTCTTAATAAGCACAAAAGTAATTATTTTCTTAGTGCTGAATACTTTAAACCCTCGGGTAGAAAAGAATATCGAACTTAAATTTTTTTTTTTGATAAAATAATGCTAACTATTGTGTTTAAAAATCGAAAATAATATTTCGGATCTGTACATATGAATATGCAAACACCTTACGCAAAAAAAAGTTTAACTTTGGATATTGAAATAATATTTTAAATAATTGGTTTAATGCTACTATTACTTGAATGACTATGACAACTAAAATATTGATATAATTTAATTAACCTTTCTATAAAAGTAAAAAAAAAATCTATTCTACATATAAACTCTATTTACAATGAATTTTTCAGTTCTTAAAAACTTAATCAAAATGAGATGGGGGTTAAGCAACATTCTAACATACAGTGCATTAATAAACGACTTTGCAGATATGTCGCTAGATGACTATTTAAAAATAGTTAACGATGGAAGTCCTTCTCGGAATATTTCAGGTATTTTTTTATCAACTCTTTAAATTGATGTTATTAAGAAAGAAAAAAATGCAGATTTTTGTCTGGCACAGATTGGAACAACTAAATCATGTACTCTAAACGAAGATTGTGTGAAAGTCTTGTTATCCAAAGAGGATTCCTATGGATATCATAAAACCCATCAGTGGGTACTTTATTGAAATATTTTGAAACATTTGATTTTCGATTTTCTTACAGGTTCCTAATATTACTACTATTAACAGAAAGCAACTGCAACAGATTGTTGCCCATGACCGTTACTAAAAAGATTATAATGGCTAAAATTTGTTCAAACATTTACAATGAGGTCCATGCAATTTTTTCAAATGGCATTCCAACAACGTTTCGGGATTTATTTTTAGAACAAGGTGAGCGGTTTAAAGATAATTGAAAATTACATATATTAGTATTTAAGTTTGTGTTCTTTCAGTGCTGTTGTGTGGTATCGGCGGTTTTACAGAGTTCTTGCAAAGGCCGCTAATAGCCAGCATTTTATCGTGGCAAAACGACGACGGTTGTTTCTCATTGGATGTAAATGCCACTGAGGACAAAAGTTGTACTAATCATATCACTAGTCTGGCTTTAACTTTTTTAATTAACTTAATAAGAATTTCCTCTTAATTGCAACGAATTAAAATCTCCACATTAAAATGTTTTTAAAAAGTTGGTATATGTGAATGAGATGGGAAAAGTTTCAAAAGGATTTACAATTTTTTAAAACAGTATTTCATATATAAATCTTTATAAATTGATACTGCTTTATAGATGGAGATTCTAAATAAAAACGGGTTCATCTGGAAATTGATTAAAATAACAGTTTTGTTGAAATTTAAAATGTTTGATAACTCCTGCGCCATCTAGCGGTCATATTAACAACCGCTCATAAATATTAATATCAAATTTTTACTTCTTCACACTGCTTGGTTAAGTTAAAGATGTTTTCTTAACTTATTCTAGGTCTAAGTAGTAAGATTTGTTTAATTTATCTGAAAATTATATTTCTTCGATTAACGTGGTTGAAACCAGACTCATGCGCCATCTGGCTTCGTTTGGTTATGTTTGCACTACAAGGTGGGTAATGCAGGGCTCATGAAATGTCAATTTTATATTTAAAAGGCAACTGGAAAAGTTCGACCTCCGGCGTCAGAGGAAATTTTATTAAGTTCATTTTGTAAAAAATTGATTGTTTTGATCGTATTATTGCTGTTTATTTTAATGTTTGTGACAAGGTAAGTGCACTTATAAAAGTTTTACGTCTTTTTTAAATTTATTAATGTAAAACAGGGTAAAAAACTTAACATTTACATTTCTGCAGGGTATGGACATTTCAGAAATTTCACAGTTAAACTCTTACGACACAGCGGTTGAGGAGAGTATCTCGATTTACCTATCATTTGATTCATCTACGGCAGATAAAACCGTCGAGGCCGAGGGAAACTTCTTCGAACGGGAAGAGGACAGACAGAACCAAGGTACAGTTATTAAGCGGAACATTGAAATGACGCCTGTACGGAGAGTTCCGAAGACGATTCTTCAGGAAATAAACGTGTTTTCGTCAACGCCAACTCAAAAAGGAGGCGTTGACCAAATTCAGCTGGGGATGGCTACGCTTGGCTTAGCACCTTTGGGAGAGATCTCCGGAGAAGAAAAACGGAACAGGGAGCCGAATTTAAGCACTATTTCCGAAAAAACACTTGAGACAACAAACAGCAAACAAAAAGGCGGCGAGGACTGTGACGGGGATAAGACAATTGACGACAAAAAATCGGAAAATGTTGTCACTGTGAGCATCAGCAGCAGCGACAGCGACAGCAGTAGCGCTCTTTCAATTATTGTTATAGAAGCTGATTCAGAAAATTCGCCAGGGAAAAGCATGAAAGACGACGAAAATAAAGAGAACATCTGCGAAGAAAAACCACTGGTTGAAGGTTCTGTTCAAATTTGCGAAATTGAGGAAAGCTTGGAAGGCAAGGATATTACAAGTGGAAATATTGAGGGTCTAATTCCAACAGTAATCAATACTTTTAATCAAGAGAACAAAGAGAACGTATGCAAAGCAAAATTACCAGAAATTGGTGATGGCAACAAGCCCAATTCTGGTGCCGTCCCAAAACTCAGAATGGGTAGTCCTTTCGGTTCTAAAGGGGAAGTTCCAGCTCCGAAACGAATGTCGACATTTAGAATGCGAAAATCTCTAATGCCTTGCGAACCCGATCTGAATCTTAACCGACCTTCGAGAATTGAAACAGGCAACAAAAAGCTTTTAACGAGTAGTTCTAGACGGAGTTCAACACTGCCTACGACCACTAGCATTCCAAGATTGCTATTAAAGGCCATTGGTGGAATACCACCAACGAAACCTAGCTCGTTGCAAGAAAAGGAGGATGATCCTAAAGAGACAAATTCAAAACGCAATTCTATGATTCCACCTCCACATAAACCTAAATTTATTGATTTAGGGAAGAGACAAACGTTTTTCGCATCTCCCTCCAATAAGCGTCAAACAGTTTTCGCAGTTCCTTCGGATAACAGACGAGTTGCTGTTATTAAGCAGAAAATGAGCTCAGTAGGAGGACTGAGCCCAAGGGGACTCCCAAAAAAATCGGGCATTCTTAAAACAACCTTAAATAGCTCTGCTGTATCAAGACGATCCATTCGTAAATCCCTTAGTACGCCTGTAGGCTCAATTTCCAAAATGTCAAGAAACAGCTTACTCCCTCCGTCAGTTAAGCCTCTAAATTCTATTAAAACGCGATCAAAATCCCCAAAAGAAGCTAACAAAAGTCAGGCGGTCGATCCCAAGAAGCCCCAGCAAATTAAGTCCGTGGCGCCATCCAGCAATGATGTTTTCTCTTGCGATAAATGTCCTAGAATTTTCAGGCTATCGTCAAGTCTTGAAGCTCATAAAGTCCTGCATGGTGTGACTTCAACAACTGCGCCCATTTGCAAGTTTTGCGATAAAAAATTTGCAATTTCAAAAGCCTTAACAAATCACCTACTTGAAAAATGTACAAAAATTTCACCATCCGAACGAAAGAAGCTTCTGTTTCCACCGATAACAGAAAACAACGATAGATCGAAGGGTGGCAATAGCAACGCTACGTCTATTAATAAACTGGGAATACCGCGGCTCAGCCCTCAATCAGCTAATCAAATTGGTTTGGAAATGACTTCACCGGAATCGAAGAAAATGCAGCCACCGGCATCGTTAACGAAGAGCAAAGGAAAGGTCCCACCAGCTCACTCAGGTGTTTACAGAATACCAAACAAGCCAGCGGCTTGCTACCCTTGCAAGAAAAATTTCAATCACAGCTCGGGCTTCATCGAGCACTTGGTCTCTTGCCATTCCGGCAGCGATGTCGACTCTTAAGTGCAGAAGTTAAACTTTTTCGCTCAAAAGGGGAATCGCTTTTACATAACTGATTCCATTTAATATTTTATTACAGAAAATTATACATTATAAAGGAATATAAATAAAATAATTTGGAATACTCATTTTTTAGCTGTTTTCTTTTATCCCCAATTAGTTTATTAAATGAAATTGTTGTCAGAAGCAGAAAAAGGAAGGTAATTCCCAGCGTTTAAAAATATATACAAAATTTAAATTAAGGTTTTCAAAAGAATCTTATAACGAACGGTTAATTGGGAGGTAACTATGTACATATATATTGAAGAAACTAGCAGTAGCGCAACGCTTAACATTTTAAAATCGAATTTAAAGGTCGGAAGTCTCCACAAAACCCAACCTTCCTAGCACATGTTAAGTTTTTCTGGTCCTGCGCTGTACTCTGCAGTGTCATTTTGTATCGATTTTCCACTTGTAGAAAGCAACGCCCAGTATAATAACATCCTTGTTTAGTTCATTACAGTCCACATCGCATATATTTTTTAAAATCTGACTAGTTCAAATTAGCGAAATCATGTTCAATAATTAAAGCTTAACAGAGAACGAGAAGTGCCTTTCTTACATAAAAATCATTTAACACATCCTCTAAAATGAATAGAGTAACGCATAAATCGTCTTTAAGTGAAGTAGATATAAACAATGTGCGCCTCCGAAGGAAGACACCGTCAGGGCCTAATAGAAGTTTCGAAGATATTTTTGTATCGAAATATGGAAATTCTTCATCCGAGTGGCAGACCAGTTCTTGTAGTGCTCGCAAATGGAATGCGAAGAGAAGGTCCAAGTCGGAAAATGAGCTAAATATTCAAGGAGATATTGAAGAAATGACCAAAAGCAACGAATTTAGTGTAAGCTAAATTATTTAATTATATATATATATATTATACAATTGCAACGCGCTACTTGGTAATTTTTTTAATTTTAACGATGACTCATTAAATAAAAATTGACTGAAGATAGAAGTGGCATTGAGTCATAACAATTTATTGAGTACTTCGGCTCTCTACCATTCTTTAAAATATGTTCTTTCTTTAGTTGTGTATCTGCAATTTCAAAAGCCGTAATTTTTGGTTAATTAATTAAGAAAGGTAAATTAATTCTTTTCCAGTAAGTATTTTCTGAAATAAGTGACGAAAACTATTTTCTTTGGACTTACTCGTACCTTATCAGCTTTTGTTTTTTACAAGAAACGGATAGAATGAATTTCAGAGATGTTTTTATTAATCTAGTTTAGTATGAATTCTTATATTTCTAAAATATATAAGGATGCTTCGACGTACGTATTATTTTTCCAATTCTTATTTAAATTTGAATAACTTGAAATCCCGTATTTGAGTTACATGACATTTCATTACCAGATGAAGTCGGTAATGCAGTTCAAAATAGCACCTGGCAGATGCCGTGCCGGCTATATCAACTGTTTTGTTTACGTTTCAAGGGTATGTATGTGCGTGTGATGTTGGCAATCGCGTTTCTCAAAGAAGTTTTTTTCTGGTTTGCTGCAGTTAGTCAGCAAATCGAAGCTTATTTTAACATTAAATTTCAGTGCTTAAAAGGAGTATTTTTTCCACTTACATATAAAATGGTATACAAATATATTTCCAATGAAGATTTTGATTTGCTTGCTTTTTGAGGTTATGTTGTTGTTTATATACGCTTCGAAATCAAATTAATTCTTAGCGTTCCATATCAATGTATAAATTGATATGCTTGATTTGTCTATATTCAATTTTATAATTGGGTTTAATTCAGATTTACTGTTTCTTATATATTATTTTTTAGTTTATAAAAAGTCCATAGATCTTCAATGTTTTCAGTTAGTAACTTATATTACATATAACTTCATGCGTTTTAGATTACCTATTGTATCTTAAATATGGTACGAAAAAAGTGTAAGCAGCGTTTTTAAATGAATCAAACTAGATCTTCAAGCCACCCTCCTAAATTTTCCTAATTTTTCAATCATATTTTGACTTGTTAGCTCGCTCGTATTAATTAATATACATATGTAGTTGATATTGAATGTTCAACGAAGAAGGTTAAACCATTTGATTTGGCATCAAAATAACGTTAATTGTAGTAAACGCCGTGGTTGCTAATAAAATTGATATCTTACCTTTTTATTTTATTGCTTGTCCAGAATATTATCAAGAGTAGGAACATCTAAATTAATCATTCTAAAACTACTCGGTCAACAACGCCCTTATATTGCAGTGCCATGAAAGTTTATGAACAACGGCGGGGGTATTGTGGACACTAGGCGTAATCGAAAATGCAATGGTCCAGTCGTTTGGTCGCCTTCGCAATTCAACCTAATAAAAGCAATTGCTGGATTGCGCAGTTGGCTGCCAAAATTTTTGAGAAATCTTGAATTAGCTCATAGTTTTATGGAATATGAGTTTATGACTGTAGCCGTAATTATGATTACCTTAGTACTATAAATTGTTTGCTTGACTATACTATCATAAGATAGACATTTTAACAAGAAAATTGATGCTTAATATATTGCAGGGCGTTCGGTTATTTTATGGGTATATAAACGTTATATTATGCTATTATTAGTAAATGAAATTTAATATTCAATTTCGTTTGCGATAAAAACTAAACGACTTGATGTAAAATATACGATAAATGAAATATGCTCATGTAGTTGCTACATAGTTTCTTGCTTCCTCTAGATTTATAACAATAACATTCCAGGTGTAAAAATAGCCCTTATTTTGGTTTTTTTCGAACATAAAAGCAAGCAGAAATCAGCGCGGTATTCGCAAAATCAGTTCTGTTCATCTGTTGCTTTGGCTCCACTGCTTATCTACCTGGTGGGAATAACTAACTCAACCAGAATTCTTCTTTCTCCCTTTGTTGGACGTAGGCCGTCTGCATGATTTTTACCCGGGGCGCTACTCGAGCCCCACTGGATCCCAGAAGCAGCGAAAATAAACGTGCAGTCGTGGAGCTGGCTGCTCGCCTGCTTGGCAGACTGACTAGCTGGCTGGATGGCGGGTGCTCAGTTGCTCCGGGTTTAGGAGCTTTTTTTAAAGCATGCGGCTTCGCTGGTACCCCGATGGCAGAAATAAGTCAGTTATATTCGGACGTTTTTTCGCAAGAGATGGATTTCGGTGTTTGAGGTGTTTGTTTGTCGTGTGCGAATATTAATGCGAGAAAAGCGACAACATTTTGTATTTTGAATTTAATCAAAAAATTGGATAACAATTTTTATAAATCATTTCTGTTGAGAAAGATTAAAAAAATCTTTGTCGGAAGAGACTGTTGATTTAGTTGAAGAAACCGAGGGTGCATTATTTAAATTTTATAAAAAAGTTTCTTGTGCGTTCGCAGTTTATAAGATCAAATTCTTTGGCTACTTGTTCGTTTGCGACGAATTACTTGTTTTTGCAGCAGGCTTATTGTTTTGGTCTCTTTTTCCTGGAAACCGGTTACCAGCCAGTTGAACTTCTTTTTACCATAAACATCTTTCAGTGCTTGTGAGTCCTTGGATATTTTTTTTATTCGAAATTATTTTATTTAATCCACCAATTGCTATAGATTAAATTTTACAGCTTCCGCATTTCAGGAATAAATTACAAGAAAGTGTTTACAAATAGCGAATATGTTTTTTAACTTTTCTTAAAAAAAAAATTTCCTCAAATTTTCGCACTTGCGACTAATTTTGAATTAAGCTTACCTCATTCACTATAAGTAGCCGCGAGTTGTTACAGCAGCGCAGTTGTAAATTCGCGTCGGAATTAAGTGTGACTCTATCGATAAAACTTTATTGTTGAGCACACATTTGTACACACAACGTCTTATCATACAGCCCAATCGTACTCGTGTTGTATACTCCAATGTTACCATAGAATTGATGTTTGTACAAAAGTATTGTATTTCGAGAATTGCTTTTATCAAGAGAATTGTACAATCTGCTTAAAATCACTAGAAATTCGCATATTTGACCTAAATTATTATTGAGAAGAATAGGTAATTTGCGGGACACTGATCACCGATTAATAGCTCCCAATTTTAAATTCGAAATAATTTATTGTCGCCAAGTTTAAGTGGTTCGTTGAACTGCAATTCATACGGTCATAAATGAGGCATTGACACAAAATACATACTGTCGCTTTTCATGAACTTTTTAGTCAATGTTAGTTCTATTTTTTTCCCAACAAGATAAAGGTGATGAATTTTTGCGATCACCGAAGTTTATTAGGAAAATATACACTGTTTTATTTTGTATTTGTTAAAAAAAAATAACCGTTGATAGAGAAGAAGCATTAACTGACTCAGAGTTCTTTTTTACAATATAAAATAGTATTTTTGATCTTTTTTGGCCTTATTCTAGTACATACATATTTGCAATTTTTATAAATTTCCATTATATCTTCAAAATATTGCTGGCTAACTAAATTTATAACACAATAAAATGAAAACGCATTTATCATCATAACACAAAAATGCGCAGACATTTAAGATTGGAAAATGTTTTTGAAAGAAAAAACTGGTGAAACAAGCTTTTCAAAAGTTAATTGATTTGATTATAAAATATTTACGCCTATACACAGCCATTGTAAACGGTTTTTTACAATTTACAATGTGGCTCGATTTTTCGATTGAAGTCCCTCGCTGTTATGTAGGTAATTTCGCGTTTTTCCCGAAGCTATATTTTTCGAGCTGACCTTACGCATAGCGCTTTTATTATTCTATTTTTATAAAATTGTATCTTCCTTTTTGCGCATTTTACCCCAGAAAAAAGTGTATCTTGTTTTTGTCTTTTTAAGACTTTTGCAATCTTGGTTTTATACTACCAAGGCCTTTTAGACTTCCTTGACTGCAGTTATTCCAGTTTGCTACTTTTTTTTTGACGCCTCTGTTTCTTCGATCTGTGTATAATAATAATACTAATAATTTGCGCAAAAATCAAAACAAAATTTTTTTTTCTCGTAATTACAATTTTACCTTTAGCTAGTAAAATTATGGAAAACATTTTTAAAGAAAACCATTAAAAGCTTTTATATTACTACTATCAAATTAAGATTCAGATTTTCACTCCCTAAACTAATTAGCAAACTTGATTTATTTGTTAAGGTAATATTAATTTTTTAAGTCGCCCAACTACTAAATTATGTAAAGCCTAATTCCTGCATTACACTAACAAGTTAAACATCTTCATAACTCTATTATACCCATATGATTTCATAATAATTTGTTTTGTGGTTTTTGCAGGGTCGGTTCAATTGGTACAAATTGCGGCATAAACATCGAAAACCTCATTATTAAACAAGGCACCAAAGAGGTGTTGATAAATTGTAAATAACAGCGCAGTTCAACAATTGCTGTATGACCTTAAAATAAATTAGTTACCTCTTTTCCCTGAGTATGAAAATTTTCCAGATTTAACAGCATAGTAGCCTAGCCGTTAATCACTTTTTAACTATTTTTATTGGAAAACATTTAATACGTTACTTTAACCTCAAGAAGAGCTATATACGGTTATGTAGCAGTGTTTCATCTTAGCCAAATATTATTAAAATTCAATTTTGCATCCATCCTCTGGAATGGATGGGAAAATTCAAGTCAAATGTTATGTATAAGCACAACGCTCGGCGACACTGTCTGGATTAAGGGAAATTAAATTGCTGGTAAATTTGCTGGAAACTAGGAAATGTACGAGTGAGTGCGCTCCACCGGTGAAGCCAGCGCAACGAAAAAGGTGGAAAAGTGAAAATTCACTAGACAGGATTCATATCCGGGGATAATTGAGTATTCGTCGTAACCGCAAACCCAATCAACAAGTTTATCAGCATATTGAGATACAAACGGACAATATTTGCAAGATTCGATTATATTGTCGGATTAGGTAGGATGTTGATTTATTAGATATACCCAAAGTATGGTGGTTTACACAACGGCGACCATTTTTATAGATAGTTTCAGTCATTCATTATCGCAATTCGAAATATAGAGTTTCCCGTAGTAGAGGAGGGCAAAAAGAGCTTCTCGAAGAAAATAAAACCAAAATCACTTTCATTCGCTCGACATGAGGAACTACACCGCACCGTGGCCATCGAAGCCCGGTTTTCTTTATAGTCACATGCAAAGCAAGCCGCATAGCATATCATTTTTCTTGTTGAGAAGACCGACGGCAAGCGCCCGTTTAGTGCACAATCTGAACTTGTATGCCCTCTGCAGTTGATGAGAATTTTTGTTTTTGCATTTTTCTTTCGTTTGTCTCAGTTTTCTATTGCTACTGTTGCTTATTATTGAATATCTTATTTTACAGAGCATGCCGAGCGACGACCGGAGTAAGAAGGGTCGGGATTTGAGTTGAACTGGGACTAGTGAGTAGTGGGGACTATCTACCTATGCTGATGCACAAAATGACCTAGCCAGAAGAAGATCCGTTGTATCGATCACTGATAAAACGTGAGGAAAACATAAAATCGTTTCTATGGAAATCGCAAAAATTGGTTTTTCTTTTTCTTTTTTTTTACCACCACGAAATGAGTTTTCCTCACTTATTAATTTCAAACGCAGCACTTTTCTGATGTGCCGCTAATTGAGGTCGAAATGAGAGCTTTTCAAGGACTTTCTATTTCATTTCACTTTTATCCCAAGGCTAGGCCTCGTTTACCCCGGCAAGGGGCACACATTACAAAATGGGATGATTTTCATTTTCTTATTTATCTCACTCTCGTTCGAGTGGAAACTGATCGTCCGCACACGCCCCTGTTTTATTCAGCAGAAGCGCGAAATTAGTATGAAGTAATGTGAATACGAATTGATCCGCCGCCGCCGCCGCCGGTGTACGGTGTTTCATTTCGCGTTATGTAAATTAGCACCAACAGCAGCCACTCTATTACTGACTTTAGTTCAATGCTACTTGCTGTGTTTTCTAAAATAGGTGATCGTCCTCCAAATTAAGAATTCAAGAGCTCACACTGCCGATGCAATTTGCCTATTTCCAATTTGGGCAGTCTTAGAGGGACGGCCGACACTTCCATAGCGTATACATATATTTTCTGCCAGTGGAGCGCTATCACAATTTCTTTGAGTTGAGCCATTGCATTTCTTCTTTATGAAAGTAAAGGAAAGCACAAAGCGCGGAAAGCCATTTCATTGTCATTTACTTTCAGTCTGCGTTGAATGTACAAACAAAGTAGGCTAGAGGCTAGGCGCACCTCGAGGAATTCTCTCCTCTAATGCACCTACATACTTCTCATGAGTACCTTCTTCTACCAAAACGAGGGAATCTTTTAGTAGAATTTGTTACAAGGATGCTTATACAATGATTTCGACCTATTCCAGCTCTATTATTGGGATTTTGAACTGAAATGAGGTCTGTTCTGAAATAAAAGTAGCCCAATAACTACACAGAACTGTCAATCTTATTATAGTATTGTGTTATATTTTGGCTTATAGTGTATTATTGGGTTGATTCATAAATATTTGTCGATGTTAGATAGAGGTCAATTGAGATTTTATTTTAAATTCGTTCGTGTAGTTGCTGCTTGTTCTCAATTTAAATAACAGACATTTTAAGTCGAACAACGACCGCATGTGAATTTTTATTAAAAATGTATGAGTCAAAAGTGTAAGAACAGGTTCTACAGCGAAACGAAAAACTAAATTAATCCGAATTGGTAATCACCAAAAATCAATACAATAAAATAAACAGAATTTGCAATGAAAGCCTTTCATGCAAATTATTGATTCCTAATGTGAAAAGTACATAGATAATGTACAAAAGCGACATAAAAAAATTAAAATATGTAGTTGCTGCACACTCCCACAATCTAATCCTAAAACTTACTGCTAACATCGCGAGAAATTTTCTAAGCGATGGTTAGAGTATAGTATTCTCTGAGAGCTAATAAGAAGTAACAAAAGGAAATAGTTGCAGCAGAAGTGTGAGTTCAATAGCTATAACATAACTCAAGAAAATTAATTGAAAAGCGTTCCTATTGATTAATTATTAGCAAGCATTGTAGTACTTTTTCAATTTTAAGATCGTTTCATACAAAATCGAAGATCATATCTGACCTATTCTATTTTTCATATTATTAGGATGTCCAAGAAGGCATTCTTACTTTCGTACTCTTATGTTTTGCTAATCCTTAAATATTAAATACAGGGAATTAAGGTAAATAAGATACTCTCCAAACATCGCCATAGAGAACTGAAATTAATTTTTGTTGAAAAAATCGGCAATACTATCGCGAAGATTCATTCCACTTTTCTGTTCATATTTTAAGAAAAATCTACAGAAATGGAAAGCAGAATTCGTACACAATTTCACAATTTCTTTCCTATGAGAAAAAAGCACAAAGAAACCTATTTCGCGTGCTAAAAAAAACTTCCTCAAGCACAAAAACTGAACTCTGTGAACTATGAAAATCATGTTCAATTTTCATCGCTGTATATGTACAGATATATCTAGTGCTTGGTCTTGAAAGAATCGGGAAAATGTTTAAATGCAGAAAGCATATATTCACATAAGCATGAAATATGCCTCTGATTAAAAGAGAAAAAACAAATCAAAGTAAGAAAAAGTAAAATGTTGTATAAGTCATTGACGCGTCTTGGTTACACTTGTTGCGTAAATTGTGCGCACTTGAACACGTGAATTTTGTGGATAAAAACGCCGTGTGAACTCACTCCGATGGTTTGCATCTGTTTTAATCGTCCCGATTTTATATATTTTTTCTAATATACTCGTATGTACACATATCAACATCCCTCTTTCGTTTCCGCTTCTGACATCGCATACTCACTTCGCATTATACCCAACAGCTATATATGTTTTAATAAATATTTCTTTGTTAATATAATCCTAGTAATAATATAGTTGAATGAATTTTGGATTGGTTGAAGGTTGAATTGAAATAAATTTAAATTTAAATTGAATTGACTTCGCATTATAATGCGCTTTTTGTTTAAAATTTACTTTTAAATACAAAAAATAACATCAGAGGCCAATGTATTTAGTGGATATGAACAAAAGTATGTGTTTGCGAAATTTCGCACGGGTCTACAAGTTCAATTATAAGCAAAAAAGTATATTTAAACTTGAAATTAACTCGATTGTCTTGTTCTTGTTTAAATAGAGTGTTTTTTTTTCTAGTTGCTGTCTTTAGACTGATTAATTTACACAAATTTGTAGTACATTAACGATTAGCAAAACATAATGATGCAGCGCGGATGTAAGTTTATTTTTTAACACTCAATTTCAAAAGTTTTTATTTTATTTTTGAACAACAAATTTAAAAGTTTGTTTTGGTAGCATAACTCAAACATTGTAGGCAGTTTAAAGAGAAAATGCTCCTGGTTGTGTTGAATTAAAATCACTCAATATACGAAGTAAGTTCGCAGTAATTAAAAAAATAAAAACGGCGGTCTGATTATCGCCTCTTGTAAATGTTTTGTATGTGAAATTTTGCTTTTATGTTTCATGCTATGCGTTCGCCCCATACACAATGAATTTTTACGTAACCAGCGGCGAGTGCGCACTCCCCATACGTATATCCATTTTTCCAACAAAACTTGAATTTGTAATAAATCAGCATGCCCTCGTTTCACAAACATACGCCGGCTGATTAAGTAATGGATATCTGGTTTATATCTAGCCGTGCAGTTTTGCTCTATTTTTCTTACGAATTTTTGCAATCTGTTACAATTTCAGTTTTATGAGATATTTTTTGTACAGTGAACTACTGACTCATAGTGTTTGATATTTTGCACATATACCTTGGCATTTATATTTTTAGACAAATTTCTTCAAAAACCTTATATTTCCAATGTGTATCATAGACAGTCTCTTAAATAGGCTGGATTGTCATTGGTGAAGCTCGCCTTTAAATAGTCATAAAGGTGACTTCATCACAAAAGTACATTACGGAGATCACATCTGGATAGCAGCCTTTATTAGGTACTTGTATTGTTTCAGTCTGCTTTCTTGTCTTATTTTTGAAAGAACTTGTTCCTACGCCAACATTATAAAAACTTGTTACACAGTTATAGTTCAACTTTGCCTTTTATGGCTAAGGTGTAAGTTTAGTTTAATGCATTTGATATGTGATGATTGATATCAGCTACTAATATTTGTATATATCTAAATAAAGCGCCAATTACCGAAAAGCGACTTACATATGTTAAAAAAACGAATTATAATAATATAACGCATGAGTCGGGAAAACCCGCCGACCTGGTGTAAGCAACCCAATAAAACATCTGGTGAAGAATGTCTTCTCCCTGGCATGGGCAATAAGGAAACTCGCTAGGAAGGGTATGAGTTATGATCAGTCGAGACGGATGCGTGCGAAAATATCAGTTAGGATTGAGGTTCTTAATTACTCTAGCGCGACATCCATTAGCATAGCTTAGAGGACAATAAAAAAGGGTACGATCACGGAGTACTGAGAATGTATGACGGTTGTATCCTTATATAAAGAATGCAGTATAAAAGGTATGTGTTTTCCTAGCGAGGCGGCAGATTACCATCGGGCATGCCAGGGAGTTGCTCGAAAAAGTATAAGTATCGTTTTAATAATAATATAATAATAATTGAGACTCAACATTTTAGAATTGAAGCTAGGTTGCTGTTTGAAAATTACTCTAATTAACAATTAACTAAATTATTTACTAACATTAATTTATAGGAATCGTAAAGGCAAGAAAAAAAAAATGGGTGACATTTATGATAGCGACCTTTAAA
Source organism: Machimus rusticus (assembly GCA_951509405.1). Taxonomy (NCBI): domain Eukaryota; kingdom Metazoa; phylum Arthropoda; class Insecta; order Diptera; family Asilidae; genus Machimus; species Machimus rusticus. The sequence goes on from OX608054.1 coordinate 11,226,808, forward strand.
AAGATGTTTTTTTGGCCACATTCTTAGAAATCTTAATTACGAGTTATTTACGAATCACTTCCAAATAAAAAATTCTACCTTGCAACCACGCTGTATACCTACGCAAAATAGGAAAAGATACACGAAACAAATATTGTTCAATGCAGCAGAGATACTATTTTGTTGTTATTAATTTCTTAAATGATATTTGGAGAGATTAGGAGGTTTGCAGGCTCCAAAACGACGAATTAATTGGAAAACTTCCAGAAATCATTGCTTGTTTCGCAACTATAGCTATTAAGGATTTTGCATTCATTCCAAATTACTTTAATTAACGCTTTTCTTAACCGGCTTTACTTATATGCCTATTTTGTATATGTTTACATAAATCAGAGAAAATAACAGAGAATTCTAAGTTGTGTCTGGTTTCCAAAGAAAACTTAACAACAAAGACAATGTCATCATTAATTAATTATTCACTTGAATTACTTGCAAAAGCCTAGTTTGGGTGGATTTGTATAATGACTTACTCCAGCTAACGTTTAGCATTCGAAAGGCAATTAAAAGATTACGCCAACCTCTACAAAATATCTAGATAACCATTTAGATGAAAGGTTAAGATTTTCAGACGCCGCTTAATAAAGTTTCAACTTATTGAATTCTGGGGGAGCTGAAAAGCTCCAACACGACGAGCTTTGACCTTAACCCGAGCGGCGTCCGTGCTTTTCATAATTCTGACGTCAACACGTGTGAAAACTGAATTATTGATTAGAAGGGATCAGCGGCAGGAGCAAGCATTCGCAGCATCCTCGGCACGGATTTTAGCGCTTTCGTCCTACTCTTGTTTCAAGAACAGCTGAACGAGCATCAGCAGCATCCCACCAGACCAGCCAGCCACTTTAGAGCCCAACAATGTTTTTGTTTTTATCCCAGAGCAGCATCCACCAGCCTCAGATTTGAGTCCTCTTTCGATTCGATGGGATCATGCGCTCTGGACCACAACGTTTAATGCTAAAATAGCTGAAGCGAAATTTTAAAAATGTTATTACACTCCAGTTTTCCATCTGAGAGAGACTGAGCGAGGTATACAATAAAATTGTAGCGCGTGGATAAATGGAAAAATCTTTTCAAGGTCACAAAGTCTGTGATGCTGGAGATTTTGAGAGCGCGGGTGGAAACATCTCAAGGAAATCGTAGTGAATTGGAACACCAAAACTTGAAAGTTCGCACGTAATAGAATCCCCATGTTTACTTGCATGTTATTCCCGTTGCGTTCCGGATGCATTTTGGTTGCGGTAGTGCATAATTGTTAAGTAATTTTGTATACTTAAGAACTAGTGTCAGTGGAAGAGAACTTAAGAAATCTTTCTGGTAATTTCCGTCATATTTCTTCTGGGTTTTGCTACAAGTGCGCATTTTTCCCTTACCTATGTACATACGTGAATATAGGAGGATAGAAAAACCTTCTCTTATTTTAAATACGACGTTTTTAACTTCAGTTTCCCTTATGTCTGATAGTACCGGCATGATATTTCATAATTATCACAGTGTATCAAAACGCTATTTCGCGTTGACTGCCGTGGAAACAATTAAAAATTCGGTAAGAGTTAAGAGTGGTATTCAAAGAAGAAGAAAAAAATGAAATGTACAAATGAAAATGATCACTTCCTTCTTTCAGCAGTTAGAGCCATTCCTGGGCATTGCACGGTTCCAAACCAAATTCCAAATTACCTTGTTTGGAGTGGCGCATGAAAAGTGTAATTTGCATTCAATTTTATTAGAGGCAATTTTTAGCCCGGAAATATTACGTTTAAAGCTCGAATACTTATAAAAATCAATTTCTCTCTGAAATATCTTGTTTACGTAAATCGTTGAAGAGTGTAGAGGAGGTGCCCTGCGTTTGACCTTAAGATATATATAAACCTCGGAAAAATTTCCCTTGTCCTACTACATACATCAAAATCTGCCGGCACGTCGTCATCGTGTTTACAATTAAAATAATAAAAAGCTTCAAATCTTATACAAGCTGGGTAATGCGACTCTTTAATTTTATGACGTGAAACTTGCTACCCATTCTTTTTAAGTTCAAAATAACCGCATCGCAGTAATGCGGTCTTAATTGTATTTAAGCCCGATCTGCCAAAAATAAACGCGAAAGCGAAATTCATCAACCCGTGGAGGAGGTCATCTAGAGTTCCCAAACATGAGACGAATGCGAATATTCGAGTTGATGACAACTTCCGGATGAAGAGGCCTCTTTGGTCGCCTATTTAGTCTGTGATTTGATTACGCGGGGCGCGACGGCGGAATCGACGGGCGGGCTAACCAACGGTCGGTGGCCGCGTCGTCGCCACAGCTTGGCGCTGAATCAACGGCAGATACGACTAAAATATGTATAAACAATTTCACTTTCACATTTTATTAAGCACTCGCTAGCTGACTGGGATCGAGTTTTCGCCCGTTTAACATCATGTCGCCTCTACAGAGTAATAGTATACGTAATTGAGTCGGTAATAAAATTTTTATTGAGCATTTGCGCCTCTCGGGGCTAGCAGGTGATTGCATTACATATGCAACTTATTCCCTGAGTTAGGTTGGGGTTTTTCTTGGAAACGCATGTGTTTATTTTAAGGATTAGCGGGTGCAGGAAACCTTTTTGAGTTAGCACAATGTTTGATATAACACATTAGTATAAACAACGTCTGTTTATTTTCTAACATTGATTTATTTTCTTTACAGGAAAAGACTGGAGAAATATTAGAAAAGGCCTTAAAAGAGCATAAGAAATACATATTTAACAAGACTGACTTAGGTAAGTTCAACCCGTACTAAACAAAGATATTGTTTTAATTTGTTGCCATAGTCCACTAGTTATTCCACCGAAACTGGTAAGCGCTTTTATCTATTTAACTGGATACATAATCGTGCCTTCCTGTCCTTCCTTCAAATACTTTAAATATGTATTCGAGTAATTGAGTTGTAATTCTGCACATAGATTGTTTACAAGAATCCACATCAATCCATGAAGTTATTAGTTGGTCCGGGCAATGAGATTTTTGTAAATATAAATAAATACGGTAAATACTCTTTTACGGAAATAAGATAAAATAAAAAAAAATAATAATAAAAATTTAAATTACACGAATTCATAAATCAGATATTATAAAATTTTTTTAAAAACAATTTGATTTATCTTGGATGATTACACCTGTGATAAATTAATTAAAATTTTAAACAAATTGGTTCTGTCTGTAATAAAAACTTTAGTAACAACACAAAACCAATCATATTGCTAGTCGTCAAGTTGTTGGCCAAGATAACATTGACCAGAGTAAAGAAAAATGTTGCGATAACCGCGTACTGGAATGTGTTGTAATTGTTGAACAAATAAAACTTTTGTAAGCAACAAAAATTTGATAATAATTCAAACGGTCTGCCCCCTAATAGTTGACCTCGTTTTTTGGAGCAATATAAACTCCGGAGCTGATTACGTCGGACTGATGAATTCATCTGCTAGTGGCTTTTCACGCAGTCTGATTTAATTAAAATCACGTTAACAAGATTACATAAAATGTAATTATTGCCATACAGAAGATGTATTTCTTTCGTGGCCGTGGAAAAATGGATAACACCGGCTACTGACTTATTGCAGGCTTGGTTGAGTTGAGATTGAGATTTTAAATTTTTATTTCTTTCAGTGCTGGCTCAGCCTTCGTAAGAATAGTATTGAAATTAGGAATTTAATGAATTTTTTGGCAATCAGGCATTGAGCTTTCCGGAAGCTTTGGTCTTAATTGAGACGTGAGTTATGGTTGCGTTTAAAGGCAGATGCTGCTAATTGATAGTTCTCGAACTGAGGTGCAAAGATTATGTCTATGTGCACTGTGATTTGGAATCGGATTTCCAGCATTTCCGGATTGTAAGATTGTATTGGGACTGTATTTACTATGTATATAAGTTAACGACATACCCGGGTAGAAATTCATAATTTGTATAGTTTGAAGGTGGCTACGAAACTGAACTCTTAATGCATCCAATTCCTTGAAAAGCCTAACTGGGTTACATTTCCTGTTCCCCTACTATCGATTGTTTGCAAAATCATAGCTCCAAGAAAAACTATTTTGTCCTCTTCGCAGCGAGGAACACCATAAAATGGTAAATTCAATTGACTTTTCACCTTAATTAGATCACTATTAATGAGCCAAAGAATTATCGATTAAACAATTGTACTGGCCTTTGAAGAATAGAATAATGAGGAGATTTTTATACAATACTTCATTATTGAACTAAAGGGTTATTCGCCACTAGATGAGGTCATTTCGCTAAGCTGGCTTTTTCCAAAGAAGCCTTGTAAGATTTCCTCTTAGGCTCTATATTATTTGCCTCAGCGACGGCGACGACAACATCAGCCTACGAGCCTCTACATACGTTATATGCTCCAAGAATTTTATTTAGATGTGAACCAGTTCATCCCATTTTTATTGGAACGTCCCGCACCACGGACAGTGTGGAAATTTTCTAATCTTGTTAAAATTTTAATGGAATTTTGCGCAGTTGCAAACACACTGTATGTACCTTGTATTGTAAATGAAGGCAACAAAAAAATGGACTGTTTGCACTGTTAGCACAGTGCTGAAATGAAAAAGACTTTGCTGTTGGAATAGAACGGTCAATTAGACACCTTTGATGATATATTAGTATCTTGGCTGTCTCGAAAGTGCTCGGGCTGTTGTGAATTTGATCGGAGTCTAACACGATTTGGCGGTTTCAAATGGAAAGCGAAATTACGCCAGGAGAATCGTCTGTTAGGGATAAGATAAAATGTTTTGAGCTGAGTAGGTGTTTTCTGTTTCGTCAAATTTTTAGAGAATTTAAAAATTTTACATTTTTGAGTGAAATGTTCTAAGTTCTAAGATTAATGTTAGTTTGTAAAACTCAGTTTTCGATAATATGTTTCATAAATTAAAAAGACCCTTAACTGTTTTGTAAGTTAACAAGCGAAAAAATCTAAATCGAGATGTAATGTTTGCTCCAAAATAATGGAAGGTGTTCGAAAGAAGATAACTTTATGTCCCTTTAATAAAATGGGAAGATCTTTATTTCCTTTGTTTTTAATTACCCTCGAATGCTTAGTAATTAATTCTTTCCCCAATATTTCGCAATCTTGTACGCGAAAAGATAAAATAGTTACAATCCAACTAAAAGAATATTTCATTTTGAATAAGTAGAACAAGAAAACAAGATAGGCAAAAGTAAAAACATTTTCTGTTGCAGAAAAGAATGGTAGTTTAGTAAATTAGCCAAAATTTTAACTTTGCTTTCAGAAAACGACAAGGACTACAGCACAAAAAATTGCAACACCACAGAAGAAGACTCTCCAGACAACATGATGATGCCAATGCCATCACCAACCCCTGGAGTAGTCACTGACTCCCAGGGTCTAATTGTGCCAAAGAAGCTGATGAATCCCTGCCTAGATTCGATTGAGAAACAGAACCTGCACAGAGAATTGCTATTTAACCAAAAAATGTAAAAAATCTTCAACATATATATTTTTTTAATTCAAACAAATTTACTATTATTTTAACAGAGGTAAAAATGTCTTAAATCAGAAATCCGAACTGCAGCGTGCTCTTGAAAGGCAAAAGGAGCGCCAATTAATAATGCAGCAGCAACAGCAGCAGGAGCGGGATCCCGGGTTAAAAGGAGAGCTCAGCAGGGTGATAATGGAGCGGCAGCAGAAGATAGAAAAGAAAAATATGAACCAGGAGGAAATCGACAGCCAGCTAAATCCTGAATACTTGAACGCCAGAGCGAAATTGCGCACAAGAGTGGACGCAAAATAATCACCGAGACAAGCTGTGCCAACTGGAAGGACACACAATTGTCTGTACAGCGTGGATTTTTTGTTAACGTTTTATTTTTCTATTATTAATTTTGACTGTTTGTTGTACATAGAAATGTAAGTCTGTATAATTTTCATAGTGCTCCTCTGAACGGCAAGAATAGGAACTATTTTTGCTACATTGACTATTCAAAATGTTACATGCCAAACATTTAAATTTAGATTGACGCAGCAAGGATGTGAAGTATACATTTCTTTTCTCTCTATAGTTTGTACGAAGAATTACTAATTTTTGAATGAAGACGTTTTGAATTAATCGTCAGATACTTTTCCAAAATTTTTTAGTTGAAGAATGTTGCTTTCCTCATTCATTGTTCGATGTGTTTTTTGTGAGTTTGAATCTTGTTAGGTTAAATTTACTCAGTAAATTGTCTTTACAATTAGACTTATCTGCTTTAAAAGATTGTTTTTAATAAATATATAAGTTCAAGTTTGTTTATGTGTCTTTTCCTGAATATGAAAACAATAAGCTTTGCTTGGAGGAAACAGGAATTATATGTGTTTGAACGGAAACAATAATAAATACGAATAGGATTTGATTTGCACTAATTTAGCCATATTGGAAATTGGGTTGAAATTTCAGAATAAGGTACATTTTACAATTCGTATAGTCAATATACATAGAGATTTTTCCATTTTGAAAGAATTGGCCATGGCGATAAGCTCTAAAAAACCCTTTTTTTGCATAAAAAGATCCCTAATTACCGGGTGTTTTCCTTTAACCTTTTGTAAGTGTATGGAGGAGCGATATATCACTCGTTGGCCCTCAAAGGGTTAATGTTTAAAATAGAAAAATATTGCTAAATACTTTTATAGTTGGTGCGTTAAATACAACAATGCAAAGGAAATCTCGAACCTTCGATATTTTCAGTTGGAAAATAGTTTTCGAAGTTTTAATTTGGCGATATCATACTTAGTTTTTATGCGATGTGTTACGAGATTATATACATTTCAGAGCATGTTTTTTTTCCAACAATTTTGCTTGAGTTTGTTTATATTTTAAAGAAATATATGAGAGTGTATATTTTGAAGAAGTTATTTTGTAATTTTCATGAAAAATATTAACCCTTTGCACTCTTAAGGCCATCTGTACTACCCAGGCACTTGAATGTGTTCTACTCCTACGGCCAGTATCACTGCCCACAATTTATCATTAAGTTTTAATAAAAATGCAAAAATCTAAAAAAGATCGAATAATTTAACAAACTGCAGTTTTTCGTTGCCATTCCATAACTCAGAAATCTAAGAAAAATGGTCTTGGAGTTGACTACTTGCATGTAGCCAAATTGCTTGGAGTTCAAAGGATGAATATTTGTAATTGTTGTAGATTATCTTCTGAAATGTCTTTAAAAAAGCTTTTTACATTGATTACTGTTATATAATTTAGATAATTAATTATCTTATGAAAAAGTAGGTCAAAGTTTAGAACAATTGATCTAACGACTCTCGAGATATAATTACCGGCTTTAAAAACCTCTTTTGAGAAAAATGCGTTTAACGTTTCTCAAAATGTGTAGCTAATTATTTAAGAAAATGTAAATTTTTTTCAAAATCTGAAGTGTAAGTTAAAAAAATGTGGTTCGTCTTAATTGCCCTGCTGAAAAATAATGAATTCGTACACACCAATTTTTGACAAGCGCAATGACTATAATATGGATAGATTTTAAAATCTTAAATACAATACGAGCTGTTAACCGATTTCTGGAAGTGTTCTGGACAATATTTTTCTCTAACTAACTTCCCTTTCAAAATAGAGTCATACGAAATTTTGAACAAATTTGAATTCCATCGGAGTCAAGAATTAACTCTATTATGATTAGAGTCCCAGAAAAGGGAAACAAATTGTGAAATTTACTTTCGTTATGCGTAGCTAGGTTAATACTTTAAAATTCAAACTGGAAAAAGGATCCGTAACTGTGCTCGGATTTTGTTTATTTCAGATCACAAAATATTCTTTCCCTTCGAGCGGTTTTCAACAGGAATAAATAAATAAATAGGTAAAAAGTCAAAATGCCAAAAACTTTGTAGTAAATGCGTCATCTCGATTTCCGGTGCTTTCTCCAATTACAACATAACGACATCAGCACCTCTATCGGAAAAATGAGTAGAACCTTGCACCTCCACGAAATTCACAAAGCGGCGATTCTACAAACTAAGGAGTCCCCACTTTGTTGTGGAACGAAATTGTATATGTCACGGCGAGGGATTGTCCACGAATCTCCGTGTTGAATTTGCGTGCAAAAGGCAGAAAAAGCTAGCCAAAAACGTGCGAAAAATCGCGTCAAATTGTAAAATAGCTTGTGAAGATTGTTAATATTGCATTAATTTGCAGAATTTATCTAGAACCAGTGCAGAAAATCAAGGCAAGTTACATCACAAGGCGATGATTTATGTGTGTGGTGTCCCATTCTCCATTTTTTTTGGGCATTTACCCTGTGGAATTATTCTGGAGATTTTTATACAAAATAAAAAAAAAATCCCCAAATTAATTTAATCCTGTATTATATTCAGTTACTTTTATTACTGAAAAGTGTGAAAAAAGTGCGCAGTAATAAATTGGAAACAGCACTTTTTGGCGATTCCACCCAAAAAAAAAAAAATTGACGTGCCATTTGGGTGCAATTTGCCGTGGTGGGTAACACGAAAGTGCTAAGCTAGAGCCATTTAATTCGGCTGCGAAGTGTTTTGAGTTTTCTCCCTTTTAGCAGCCGTTTGCTGCGCTTGAACGGTGTTCTTATTTGCGAATATTTATTATTTTAACGTTACGTTAGTTTGCTGCATATCTCACTGGCGATACTTTGGTTCATGAAATTTGCCATTTCTGTGCATCGTAGCCGCCAGTAAAAATAGAAATTCTAACCTCCTGGACGGGCATTTTATTTTCAGGTGGGAACTTTTGAGGAAGGCACCAAGTGCAGTCATCTATTTGATCGCTGGTAGTACAAATAAGTTGTCCGCGTTGGCTGTGTTCCAGTGATAACAATGATCATAAATAATCCGGACGCCCTTAAGGGCTGGCTGACGATTATTTTGGAGCCACTGTGAGTACTTCATTTTATTTAGATAACATAAAATTAATTTTTTTTCAGCCAATTTTTTACTTACAATTGTCCGATGCCTTATGTTAATTTTTTGTGCGAGTTGTAAGTAGGTCAGCGCCAACCGTACTTAATTAGGCTCAATATATAATTAATTGCATTTCGAGGGCAATCAACCTTACTCAAATCAAAACATTTTCGAATACCTAATTAGGGAAAATACACTTCACAATACGATCGCTTATTGTACTATCAAATTTCCATTTATGTACCTACTTTTAGATGTCATATAAATTCATATAAGTAAAATAGAAATAGGCACATACTTTAAGTTTACATATAATGCTTTTTGCCAAATAGGAAAGCAAAACCCTTCAGCAAAAATGAGGAACTCGGGAAATAACGATACTAGTGGATAAAAATAATCTCTGTACTAGTTGACCTCATAAAGGACTAACGACTTTTCTAACTCCAATTAAGATTTGAATCACACCGTACTAAAGTATTCTAGCCGTAAATAAATGTCTACTTGTCGTTCTGTTATATTATTAAAAAATATAAAAAAAAACATTGAATAACGCCTGATAACGCACAATAAATTAATATCATGTACCATTCAAACGCACCAAATAAGTAAGTCTGTTTCCGAAAGGAAAGGTTTAAAACATGGAGGTCAGAAGATTCACAAAAAGTTTATTTACAAGCAGGTAGGTAGGTTATACATGCAGATGAAAATTCTTATAATCCTATGCGTGAATTTTTTAATTTGTAATGTAGGTACTGCATTGAGAACTAGTTTTATAAATATATGATTTAAATCGAAACGTATGAATCAAATATTTTAAGGGAACAAAATAGGATATTTTTATCTTGTTCCCGAGGTAAAAAAGTTGTATTTAGTTCCCAAAAAATAGCGCAAGAGTTCGCACTTTCCGCGGTAGTATGGGAATAACTTACTTTCTTTAAAAACCTCTAAAGTGATTGTTTTCTCTTAATTTCAGATGTGATGCTGACCCATGTGCATTAGCTCGTTATGTATTCGCCTTGCTTAAGAAGGACAAACCAGTGAAGGAGCTGAAGAAGAGTATGACTGAACAGTTACATGTATTTTTGGGTGCCGAAACGAAGCCATTTTTGGAACGCTTATTTAATGCGATTGCCTCTGAAGAGTACCTTGGCCAACCAGCCGCCCCCACTGCTGCTGTTGTAGAAGATGTTGAAATTTCAAATAATTTAAAGCCAGACAATGATATCCCTTTGGTTAAACACGACAGGGAATGCACCCCACCTTTAAATGATGTAAGTAAAATAAAAAAGTAGAAAAATAAAAGGGGTTTTAGTTCTATTTTTTTGTGTCATCATTATAGAACAAAACCAAAGATTTTCTTTCGGTGAAGGAAGAAAATAATGGTACACCTTCATCCGGACAATCGCAGACACCTAACACAGTTGTTATATCTCCTTTAAGCACTACGCAGAGTTTGAGTCCGGTAAAAGCCGCCTCCGATAAAGAGAATCAGGTAAAGGAGAACTTTTTTGTTAAATAAAATGATTTATTAACTGTTTTTTCTTCTATTAACAGCCCCGTGAATCACGTCGACGCCGAGCGTCTTTAAGGTCACGATCTCGTACAAGATCACGTTCACCAGACAGAGCAAGACGTTCAAGATCACGAGAACGCCGGCTCAATGACAGGGAGAAAAGCAGTCGTCAATTTCGTAATAAATCGCCACCCAGTGATAGAAGACGATCAGAAAATCGTCGAGTCCCAGAGAGATCTCCACGGGCAGTAGTTAAGAATAGAACTAAGAGCCATTCAGCGTCTAGAAGCAGATCAGCATCACCAGAACGAAGGAAAATTTCTCGATCAACATCGCCTTCAGCAAATGACAATATCTCTATAAGTAAACGGCAACGTTGTCGTGATTTTGATGAAAAGGGCTATTGTGTGCGTGGAGAGACCTGTCCTTGGGATCATGGAGTAAATCCAGTTGTTCTAGAAGGTCTGAACAATCCTGCTTTAATAACCATGCCCCCTCACCTTCGAGAGTACAATCCTGATGCCCCTGAGCTGTGGAACCGTGGCGGTAATTTCACAGGACCGCGTGGTGCATTTCCTCATAATAAAACTGGATCCGTTCCTGGCACATATGCACGCCCACCTGGGGTAGGATTCAGAGCAGTTGGCCCGCCCTTCTCATTTCCTGTAAATCCTGCGGCAACTACACCCCTCCAGAGGGAATTAATTTCTGTGCCAGTGGTTGATGCTAATTCTGGCGGCGATGTATCCACTGCCCAAACAAAGCGTCGCTATGAGCCAGAAGATACTGTTGCCATAGCTGAAGGTCCAACGAAGAGAAAGCTTCCAATTAATAGCCGTCTTGGACCCCGGGTCGGTCCACAGCAAAATTGTTCCTTAGAGCTGCGGAAGATTCCCAGAGGGATGAACACTATAGCTCACCTGAATAATCACTTCTCTAAATTTGGGAAAATCATTAACATTCAGATCTCTTACGATGGGGACCCAGAAGCCGCAATCGTTACTTTTTCAACACATGCTGAGGCGAATGTCGCGTACCGGAGCACTGAAGCTGTTTTGAACAATCGGTTTATAAAAGTGTTCTGGCACAGTCCGGGGGGCGTTGGTGAAACCACCCTCACTTCAGGGGTGAAGGATGACACCATCACAAACGGAAGAAAATTGAGTCAGTACCATCTTAATAACATCGTTCCCGCTGTGCCTAACCCTGCCGCCGAAGGGGCAAAGACGACCGTGATGGCAACTCAGAGCACTGCTTCCACTTCGGTGGGTACGAACGCCTCAGCAGTTACAACAGTCGCAGCCGCACATCTGCAGGCTCCTTCTTCTCTGCGCGTTAAAAACAATCGCCACATGCCCTCAGCAACAAATGCCATCATCCGTAAAAAGCAGGAAGAGCACGTGAAGGCAGCTGTGCAACTGGCCCACGGCCTGCATAAAAGAAAACACGAGCTCCTGCAGGAGTATCTCAAGCAAATGAAGCAAGCTGTCGAGCTCGTCGAGCGGGTAGATCACACTGATCCCCAGCGCGCAAAAATGCTGGATACAATCAAGGAGCTCCAGGGCTCGATCGATAGATTGCGCAAAGAGATATCCCAAGAACAGGCACAAATCGCTGCTCAAATTCAGAATCAACCGCCAGTAAAGAAATCAAAAGAGCAACAGAAGAAGGAGCTTCTGGACATTGAGCTGGAGTTGATTGCCCAACAACAGGAGGGCAATGATACAACCGCCATCCAGAAGCGGCTTGAAGACCTTCAGCGGAGCTTAGGCATTTCGAATAAGTCTCACTTTAGTGGGAAAAATAATCGCATAAGGGCTGTACCCCCGGGTTCGACTTGTGTCGATAGAAGGCCAAGGACTCTGCTTATTAGCGGATTCAGCAGTGAGGAGAGCGATTTACTTCTAGGACATTTTAAGGTAATTTTTTTTACTGGGATTTTAAACTTTGCTGGGTCGAATGAATAAAATATTACTTATTTTATTGTTTACAAAGACAATGATTTCAAGATTGCAGTTAAAAATTATTTAGTTATTCACTTTCTTTATTGACCCATCAAAGTAAAAAAACCTTGACGCAAAAAAAAAAAACGCAATATGTTTGCTAATTTCTCCTTAAATTCAGCACTTCGGTGAAATTACTAAGCATGAAATTGATCAATCCATCCCACAACTCACCATCTCTTATGCGACTCGTGCAAACGCTGAGCAGGCAGCTTTGCGTGGAAAACTATTTAAAGACAAACGTCTGACGGTAAGATTTAATTTTTTTAATCTTAAAGTATGCGTTATTATTCCCATCTTATCCGTAGATTTTATGGGCACCCGCACAAAACCCATTCCCGCCGCAAAAGATGGTGACCGAGAACAACAACACGTCGGTAGATAAACCTATCGAAAAGATGGAAAGTGACATCCTACCAGAGCTCCGTCTTGAAGACGAGGAAGAGGAGGAAGACGGAGAATCCGAGCACCGGTCATGGCGACGTTGATATTTCCACTACTACTACATCTAGACTCTAGAGAGAACTGAAGTTAATATTTAAAGAAAACAAAAATATATATATATAAATAGCTGTGGACTGTAACTAGCGTTAAATAAAAGATACAAAAGCAAAATGAGAAAATGTAAAAATATTCAGAGGACTCTACCAACATAGACGATAAGGAGACCCGTGCGCTTTTATATCAATGTATAAATAAACGATAGCGATAGACAGTTTAGTACTATTCATAAGATGAAATTACGTAGCTAAGGGCGTAAATTATGTAAACTAATATTAAAAAAAAATTAGTGTAATATGAGAAAACATCTAGAAAGCCGTAGGATAAGAATTTATATCGTCTAGCGTTTAGGCACATACTCTAAGAAAGGTTTTCTTATCATCTGAGGACCCATCTCAGCAGAAAGTAGCATGTTCTATTGTTTTTATAAAAATGTGAGGCTTTTATAAAAAGACCACAAAAATGTCTGAAAAAAAAAAGCAAAATTATGAAAAACAAAAAATGTAACATTCGAAACAAAATTTAACGCCAACAACTCAAAAAATTCTTAAGAAGCGAACAAGTCATCAAAAAGAAAAACAAAAGATGAGCTGAAAATCGCTGAATAAAACACATTGAAAATTTCGCAAGTCTTTTAATTTATGGGGAATCGATTTTATTTGAAACGACTTTTCATCTGGATCCACACAATTGGAAGAGTGCAGTGCTAGACCCGATCCGGAAAAAATCCACGCTCGCTGGTCAAACAACATCCAAAGACGTTCGACCTATTTCGCTACTGCCGGTACTCCCCCGCCTGCTAGAAAAGTCCCAGCTCAACGACTATCAAAGGTCTAGAATCGATCCTACCCAATGGTGTTCATGGCTTCAGACGTTTCAGAGGCACTGCTTCACTTTTGTTAGAACTGGAAGCTGATATAAAGATGGCGATCGACAGAAAGAAAATCAATTACTAACACATTATTCTTTAAAAGCGGAGTTTTTTTATTAAAATGCTGTTCAATAATACTAAACTCGACCTCCAATAAGATTTCATTTAAAATTTTAAAATTTTTTGCCCTCACTTCCATTTCCCGGCGGTGGGGTGCCGAGTTCGGTGTCGTTGGATAGCTTTTCAAAAAATATTTGAAACTTATTTTTTTGTATGAATCTTCCCTTTCTTAATTTATTTTGTGTAATTATGTTTTGGAGTTTCTTTTAAGGGCATTGGTACAAAAATTCGTTAATTTACTTTGACATTTATTCAATTGGTTATATAACTATATAAGAAATCTATAAACTAAGAAAACGATAAAATTACTCCTAAACGTAAATCAACGGATCAGAGAATAGTTTAGCGTCTGTGGGAGAAACAGGTGTGAAAGATCCAGCCAGTTGACTGCTGCCCATTTAATAAAATATGCGACTGTATGTCTTCTTTTTTTTTATACATATATATATATAAAAGACCTTTGGGGGGAATTCATTTTAGTTTTTTTTTTTAAGCCCGCGCTTCTTTCTCAAGCGCAATACAATGCAATTCAATGATCTTCCTCCTGAAGATTCATTCCACTGAAGGGTTTCATCGTACAATATCTAATTATTAGCATCACATTTTGTGGTAAAATTAAACAATAAAATCTTGCCCGCCACCACCACCACGGGGCCGCCGGTCTGACCGAGTGTTAAAGCCCTCAAAGTTGGTGTTAGGTAGTGCTACCACACCGATTGCTCCCCGAGTTGGGGTCTGAACAAACAGTGATTCTGAACCCTGTTCAGGGGGAATATTTACAGATGAGATGGAACCAAAAGTTGGTTCGTATATTGAACCCCTTTCCTGTTCATCATCGCTGTCTTTAAACGATCCACTCAAATTCGTGTTGAGGATATTATTAGAAGCTGGCCGTGTGGGAATATTTGCTGCTGCTGCCGGAGGAACTACGTCTGGCACCTGGTAGTTATTCATGCTAGAGTTAGCTGTTTGGAAAGTTTCATCAAAAGTTCGGCGGCGTCTGAAAAACCTGAAATAAAAAAATCGCATAAATTTTTGAATAAACGAGTTTCTTATTAAAAATTATACTATACCTAAGTAATGGATGATTCCAAAAGCTGGGGCCGCTACCTAAGTCTTGCACTAAGTTCGGCGGCAGATTGGGTTCCCTATCAAACGGATTAATTCGCTGGGAGGGCGGGCAATCCGATGAGACTCTTCCGTTATCTGCTGCAGAAGAGACTGAAACCGGTCATAGTTATAAGGTGATTACCAAGAGATATTCTGTAGTACTCACCATTTTCATCATCTAAAAGCTGTTGTCTATCATCTCCATTTCTGGTTGATGTAACATTCTGTCTGCCTGTTCCGTAACTTCCATGACTATTTGAATTTCCCACAGGATTTAAAAGAGGGGTAGTGTCATCAGTCTCAGAATCCGATGTGCTATCAGAGGAAGCATTCCGCCACCGTGGTCGCCTCGATTCCCCCCGGGGTTTTACCCGGACCTTTCGTTTACAAATCGGACAATTTCGACGATTCTTAGTTAGCCACACGTCGATACAATGGCTATGATAAGCTGTTTATACAAATATTACATAAAATAAATTAATAATTTATACAAAACAATTACCATGCCCGCAGGGTAAAATTCTAAGCTTATCCCCTTCGATAAATTCATCCAGACAAATAACACAAGTGTCATATGGCTGACCCTTGGTAAACTTTACTGTCGGAATTTTCTTAAGCAGTTTCTTTGGCAAGCGATGATCTCTTAGTCTTCGTTGCTCTCTGACGCACTTCGTAATCATATAACAAATCTGAAATTAATGAATTAATATTTATTTAGCGCACCAGCGTCAAAACTATATATAGAGTTATATAAAGTCCCTAATCCACTTTTGATTTTTAACTGTACATAATTATTTTGACGAACTAAATATTATTCTGTTAGCTATTTTTATGAGCGGATGCTTTAATTTTGTTATTTAGATGCTCAAAACTCAAAAAATCAAAACAGTGACATAAAAGAATTCCACTCACCATGATAATAAAACATAATCCAACTAATATTGAAAAGGGTAAAATTAGGTGTGTGTTAATATTAAATGGAAGTTCGTCGTTAAGGACTATCATGTAGTTGTTCGAGTACAGGTAGTTTTCAATGATCAGCCGCCCTGTAGTTTCACCAACGAAAACAGATGAAATATTGATTCCTGTACTGTTTTTCGCAGACATTTGCTCTGCAAAATTGAAAGAGGACGTAAAACATTTCTAAATAGCGAATTCCACAGAAATTCTTACCCAGTTCGTCACTGCCTATGTTGTAAACTATGGCTGCATTAAATCCTGCCGTCTGAGCATTTCGGATTTTCTGCTCAAATGTGCAATTCGTTCTAAGGAGCAAGAAAATGTTGAAATTGCTTGATTCATTTACACATATGAAGGACAAACCTTTTAATTATTAAAACATAATGCACTATGGGGAGATTACCGGGTTTGGGAGGTGGTTCGGGTATGGTGCATGCATTGCTCGGGTACGATTCAATAGCCCTAAACCGCATTGCAGTAGGAGGTATAGCAGGACCAAATGCAGCAGGTAAATCGTAGAACTCCTCCACAACCTGACGAAGAAGAAAGTTAGAAAAACAAAACAAACAAAATTATTGGTTAGATGCTCACCTGATTAGAAAAGCCGTTATACACTACGACGTGGCATTCCCCCAGTAAAATCCAGGCAGCGAAGGAAATTAGAACTGATTTAAGTTGACTCATTTTGTAGTTCGAACTTGACTAAATTAGAGGTTTTTTTCCGGGCTGTCACTCTTCACGGTACAGAGTTTCCGCATAGTCAACTGAAGTTGACATGAAAAATCTCTGTTTAATTCAAGAAAATAATCTGTATTATTTTTTTGATACACTTCACATCTTTACATTCTACTATAATTTGCCTTAATTATTATTAATTTCAATAATTTATTACATTCAAATGTGTAATAATGTTGGTCCGTACATGAATAATTATCATTACAACTTGGCAACATCTTTGATATCAATTTTACTGTAAACGGCTATTTTTGCCATAATACTTATTTTATATTATTATTTAATTTATACCGATAATTACCGAACTAAGTGATTACAAATAAATGTGGCAATTATCTCTACTTTTTTATTTATATATAGGACTTAACATAGCTTTATATCTAAAATACGGACTCGGGAGCAGAGCCTATCTACTTTCTTAGATTGAAAGACAGTCAATAGAATTAAAGTTATTCAGACATTTCTGCGTCCACAGTACTGTACATGTTTTTAAAAAAATAGTACTTTCTCGAAGTTTTTGATTGTCTATTGTCTTATTGTTTACTGAAACCCGCTTTTGGACTTTTGGCCTTGAAACTAGTGGAAAGAAAGTTTTTCAAATGTATGTCCTGTCCGTAAGGCCTTAAGAGTGTATAAACACTCATCATCAAATCCAGTTCTTTCCATTCAAATTGAGCAGATAGCCCCAGAGTGTGCCGCTTAATCATTAAACTATAAATGCTCCCAGCAATTAAATAATCAATTTGATCAGTGGCAATGAGTCAGCCAGTGGTTTTTGTCGGCTTGTACCTTTAAGCTCGCCAATCTTCGCGCACCGAAGATGCTCAATTTGCATGTAAATAGCCTGCATGTAATTTACTTGATAACCTATCGCTATGTTGATAAACGGGCCATCGCTGTAAAATGCACATATAAAGGTACATTGTACGTTTTTAGCAAGCGACGTTTTTTGCATGTTTGCCAGCCACCACAGCAATGGAAAATCTACTCTAGAAAACTTCGGGAGCACAATGCAAGCGCTATTCGTGCGTTTCGCTTTAAATTCATTGAATTGTGGAGGATTTATTAAATCTCATTTAGATGTTTACAGTCTAGATTCTAGATTTGTCCGCAGTCGTCCTCACGGTGTTACTCATCATTTATCATTTCAGCGATAAGGATCGATCGCGAGGAAAGATGATGATAAAACCGGAATGTATGGTGATTTTGAACTTTGAAATGAAATCGTCGAAAACCCATAAAATTACCATTTTGTCTTTTCTGCGACAATTGAAAATGTCCCCACTTTGACAGTAGCAGCAGCAGCAGAACACAATACGCACTTGTCCCCACTGATGAAATCGAATGGCATTGAATCACAGTTTTATGGTCGCGTTTTCGGGACTATCACTTAGTTAAGATTAAAATGGTTATTGCACTTGTTGATATTTCGCAGTTGTGACATGTTTTTCTCCAACAAAAGAAGTTATAAATACCCAACAACCGAACAATCACAATTTTTTTGACAGCTGCTGTGCTGTACAATACAACTAAAGGAGACCCACCTCTCCTCCATTCGATTCGCACGACCTCTCTTTTTCGTTGTGCATATTAACCAAATATTAACAACAGCCGCCTGAACTTCTAAAAATGCCTAAAACAAGGGATAAGTGGGCGTTATTTAAAAGTGACATTTGCACGTGTGTTGTATGATTTCTGAAGGCGTGCATGGTTTTTTAACAAGTGAATTTATAGAGTAAATCAGAGCTAAATATGACAAAATTAAGAAAGCAACGCGTGAAGAAAACCTTCCAGTATAATCGGAATAGGAAACGAGTCAAAAAAGCGCGAACAAACACTGGAAATATAAAAAAGTAAGTTTTTCATATCTCAAACATTTTTTTCTTCAAAGAATCGTCTAATTTTCGAAGTAGACAACGAAAAGGCGTAATTTACTTGTGTAATTTAAAATTTAGACTAAATGACAGGACAATTGTTTAGTTAAACTCAGAGCAGTTTATGTGCAAGTAAACTTGAAGGAAATAAATTCTATATGTACAACTAAAATTGTTTGCTTTAAAAATGTATACTTGTTTCATTATAGCCCCGAACTTAAAAAATTGTGGGAAAATGCAAAGACAGTCACGAGAAATATTAAAGAAATGGGTCTATCAGCTGATCCAAATAAAACTGTCCCCATTCCTAACATTAAACAAGAGCGTCTGAAGATTGTCAAATTGGTGAATGGTTTCACCGAAGAGGAAATTGAGCCCAAGCAACATAATCGAAAGCCCCGAAAGGCATTCGTTGCAGAGAGACTTGAAAAAGAAGCAAAGATACTCAGGGAACCCCAACTTAGGTAAGAATCTACAATTAGGGAAATTTTGATCTGTTTATTTATTATAAATTTGCTATTTTCTTGCTTCTATCCAGGTTGCCAAAGGGTGTCGTAGCTGAACTTTCCTACTTCTTGGACAAATATCAGCTAAATTACAAAGCTATGGTCAAGGATCGCCAGAATCACAATCAATATACATGGAGACAGTTTCGAAGTAAAATAAGAAAATTTATGGGTATAGCAGAGCAATTTGGAGAGTACCTTAGAACCAGGAAATTAGATTTACATAGCTTAGACTGGGAAGAATGTGAATCGGAGGATGACTAAATATTCTAAAATTTAAAAGAGACTTTCAATGGGTACTATTGCAGTCTTAATAAACTGTACTATTTAATATTTAGAAAACATTTCACCACTTGCTACTCTTCTTCAATCTGGTTCTCCTTTCTTCGCATATCCTAGGAAATCAAATTTAAAGAATCGTTGTTACTACTAGAGATCTAAAGAATACTCGATGAATTTGCGTCCACTCTTTCACTAACATCCGTGTTTTCTGAGTGAGTTTTTTTTTCTTAACAAAACTTAAATTTGCAACAAAAATTCATTTCAATTATCTTTTATTTAAATTAGTTTTTCTACAAAAAAAAAAAATGTTTCGATTGAATTTTTCTATCGAATTGTTTTCAAACTGCTTTGAATGGAAAAATTAATTGAAGTCAAAAGTAACTGAAATGAATTTGTTAAAATTTTAAGAGTTTTAAGGAAATCAATCAGAGAGCTTTGTAAGCTTTCCTTTCATTCGGAATGTAGACCATGGCCGTAAATTATGATTAATTCCACATTCCCTTTGAAATGAACTTTATAATTATAATCAAATTGAATCAACCCATTCGACAAATAACAAACCAGCAAAAGACAACTGTTTTCAAGCCTCTTTTATTGGTAATGTTTATTTCACGTATAACATTCAGAATCAGCTTCATCATTACATTATTAATCGTTATTAATAATAGTAGTTCTTTAGGGTACAACTTGTCTGTAGTAATCGGTTACTGGTGACTTAAGAGTATAATTTTTATTTAGCTGACGTGTTTCTATTCAGGTTCTCGTTAAACTAATTGCTTTACTTAAACGATAGTCATCTTTTTTTAATAATTAGAATAATAATAAATACGCATAACGGCTAGAAATTGGGAAACAGACAAATATTAACAGAAAACAATGGCTTGTTCAATCACTTAAACGAAAAAACAAATTAATTACATTCTATAAATTTTCTTGCTTTTCGTAAAAAGAAACAATTTTGGTAACGAAAAGTGTCTTTTTTTTAATACTAATAATCGATATAACACAGATGGGTTGCCAATAAAATATCATTTTTCTCCTGCTCGTTTTTTTCCAACGATTTAAAATTGTTGAATAGGGCCTTTATTCCTTGTGTGGGTTGGACTACTATATATATATTTTTTAATTTTGAGTTAAAAGGGCTTCTAAAGCATCGGGATAGGCTAATTATGGTTGTATTGATGAATTTTTGTGGTGACAGCTCCAAGTGCCGTTAAAAACACGGAGCTTCGTGTAAAAAAAATTTGTTTAGACGCATAAATATTGCAAAAAATCATGAAATCAAATTCGCCGTTGCAGACGGAAAACTTGAGAAGGTAGCTAGCTTACGGAGACTCAAAAAATTCTCAGTGGCGACAACTGAAAGACCTAGAGCTGTTGCTAATAATACCTTAAAGTAGTGCATTTGAAGTAGTAGAAATGGTTGAACGAAAGTTGTGATGAACTGTGGTGAAATTGTGGCCAGCGAGATTGCTGCTGATGATGGCGGTGTTGGATTCGTGTTGGTGGGATCTTTAGCTCTTCTCAGTGGTTTGTATGACGATGAGAGTTCCTTGTAGCTGTAGACAATCACTGCTTTTGCTGGCGATGGTAAAGATAATGGTGATGGAGATGAAAGTTCGCCCAAGGGTTTCCTTCGAAATGCCTTGCGGTGACGGTGATGCAAATGGTACTGGTAAAATACATTGAAGCACACAATGATGACGTCCATTATCTCGATGATACCAATAAAATCGGCATTAAAGTAGTCTTTACGATTTTTGTTCATTACATGAATGTTAAATTTACTCAATTGTTGCCCAATAAAATATTTTAAATTTATATTGTGTCCGCGTCGTTGAAGACCTCCGATCGAATGATGTTTGTGTATATCATTAAAATACAGAAAATTCTCCATATCCGGGTTTTCTCTGTGTTGTTCTAAACAATACATTAAGTAATAAACTTCAAATTGCTTTTCTTCTGCGACGGCGGCACACATTAAATACTTGCTCTTGTGGCCCTCTAGTTATTTTTTCTTTTGTGCCTTCTCGGCGGCTTTTGTGACTTTACCAGAAGTGGTCTCTTTAAAGTTCACTGATTTTATGACCCCAACAGCGACAGTTTGTCTCATGTCGCGCACAGCAAAGCGCCCAAGCGGCGGAAACTCTTGGAAGCTTTCAACACACAATGGTTTAGTTGGCACCAAATTTATTATGGCTGCATCTCCAGATTTTATCGATTTCGGATCAATTTCCGTAGTTTTGCCGGTACGACGATCGCATTTCTCTTTAATTTCAGCAAATTTGCACGCAATATGAGCAGTGTGACAATCAAGTACTGGAGTATAGCCGTTAGCAATTTGTCCAGGATGGTTGAGAACGATTACCTAAGAAAAAATTATTTTTTTTTAAACGGATGTGTGCAAAAAATTTTGTACTTCTTCACAAAAACAATTTGTGACAATTTCCACATCAATTCCTTTACAAACTACATTTTCAAAAATGTTCGTATGAATCAAATTTTGTATACAAATTACTAATTGGCATAAGGTCAGTCAGAAAACTCAAGATTATTTTCATTAAGAGATAAGGTTTCTCCTGGATCTCTTGGGTATGTAAAGAAGAGGTGAGAATAGCAATATATTGCATTCATACCTGAGCCGTGAAATCAGCAGCACCTCTTGGTGGGCAATTCTTAGAATCTCCAGCAACATATCCACGACGTAATTCCTTAACGGAGACGTTCTTAACGTTGAATCCGACATTATCGCCAGGTAAAGCTTCTGAGAGTGCCTCATGATGCATTTCAACGGACTTCACCTCAGTTGTAAGATTGACCGGAGCGAAGTTTACAACCATTCCTAGAAATAAAAAAGAAAACAAATACATATAGTACAAGTAAAATGCATATTTAATCTAAATTACCTGGTTTCAAAATGCCGGTTTCAACGCGTCCAACTGGCACGGTACCAATACCGCCAATTTTGTAGACATCTTGCAAAGGCAAACGAAGAGGCTTGTCAGTTGGACGCTGCGGTGGCATGATAGCGTCCAAAGCATCAATCAATGTCTTTCCTTCAACTTTGCCCTCCTTGCGCTCAATAGTCCATCCTTTGAACCATGGCATTTTCTCGGACGGTTCCAGCATATTATCACCGTGCCATCCAGAAATGGGTACAAATGCGACTGAAGCTGGATTATAGCCGATCTTCTTAATATACGAAGATACTTCCTTCTTAATTTCTTCGTATCTCGACTCACTATACTGTGGATCAGTTGAATCCATTTTATTAACTCCAACAATTAATTGTTTTACACCAAGTGTAAAAGCGAGCAGAGCATGTTCTCTGGTTTGCCCGTTCTTCGAGATGCCAGCTTCAAATTCGCCAGTACCAGCGGCGACAATAAGGACAGCACAATCAGCCTGCGATGTTCCGGTAATCATGTTTTTAATGAAATCCCTGTGTCCAGGCGCATCAATAATAGTTACATAATACTTTGCTGTTTCAAATTTCCATAGTGCAATATCAATGGTGATACCCCTCTCACGTTCAGCCTTTAACTTGTCAAGTACCCAGGCATATTTAAAGGAGCCCTTTCCCATTTCTTGGGCTTCCTTTTCGAACTTCTCTATGGTACGTTTATCAATGCCGCCGCATTTGTAGATCAAATGGCCGGTGGTAGTCGACTTTCCAGAATCGACATGGCCAATGACGACAATGTTAATATGAGTCTTTTCCTTTCCCATGTTTGATAATGAGTGCCTTTCTGATTCAAATTATTTAAAAACTTAAAAGAAATCAATCAACGAAGGAGGCGGCAGGATTCTTTCCTTGTAGCGTATGGAGTTTTCTGTCCTTTTTATGTGTGGTTGAAAATCAATTCGGCTCTGTTGGAAGAGAAAACAGTTTCGCTATAATTAGTAACGTTTTTTCCTAGTGGCTAACCCAAATTAAATGTTAAGGTCGAGATTATTAATAGCAAAATATTTTTGGGGCTAAAATTAGTCACGATGCATTTTATATGACTCTGCATAGGAAAGAGTCAAAAGTCGCTATCTACATTTTTCACTATACTTGCAGGACTTGTGGAAACTTTTTTAATACCCTTATTCTGAATATGACTTTTTTTTGAGCCTGTATTTCATATTTTTGAATTACTAATTTTCCTGAATTTAAAAAATGAAATTAGTTTACAAGTTAACCTACATTACTAGTGTAATAGAATCTTGAATTCTGGATTTTATAATATCCCGCTTTATATTACATATATAAATATCTTAACAAATTAATAACATTATATTTTTATTCTTCACCATCCTTGGAAAAAGTTTACTTATTTCCAACATACATAGTGTTTAATAAAAAAAAGGGGTTTTTCAAGAACTTTGTTATAACATATTGTTATTATTTATTTATTTTGAAAATTAGCATGTTATAATACAACATTTGAAGAAAATTAAAAAAAATGTTTGGCACAAAAATATAAAAAAATAACCGATTTATTGCAGTTCTCCGCTGGTGCCCCGAAAACATCGCGGTGACCGCGATTCCTCAGTACTGGATTATCTGATATCAAAAAAACAAATTATTTTGTTTAGTTAATTAGTTTCTCAGTTAGGCACCAGCGGAGAACTGCAATAAATCCGTTATTTTTGTACACAAATTTTGTTAATTTTTCTTCAAATGTTGTATGCTAATTTTCAAAATAAATAAATAATAACAATATCTTATAAAAATTTTTTTGGAAAACCCCCTTTTTTTTAACAAACAAACTTTACCCCTCCGTTAAGGATTGATCGTATATGTACGAAATCTAAAATCTTTTCCAGACAAAAGTGCCATTGTAGCTATTAGCTACCGCGTTACGAAAATTTATTGCACTACTTACACGTTGAAGATAAAATTAGCTGTTATTGATTTATTGCAAATTAATAATTTATTGATGAAACAAATTTTTATCATGAAATGTAATGTAAACGTTTATTTTGTCTAAGAATTTGCAGCATACAAATTTAATTTGACCTCACTTAACGATGCATTTAACTGGTCTTCACTATGGTGTTGACATTTGAATGATTTTGACTGTTTTAATTTGATTTGGAAAAATGTGGTCATCTAAAGTAATAAAACTGATTAAATATATCTGGTAATAGTCAGTTTGTTCTGGTCTGAAGCGGTTTTAGAATTATACTGATTGGTAAAACATTAGTCAGAATGGATACGATAACCGAGACAATCTTTCTTCATGTCGTTACAAGGGCATCTGAAGTTGCTTTCAAGGTGGAAAGGCAGTCGTTGTTTTAACATCACCTCCTTTGGTGTTACAAAACGTAATCATGTACATAATTGGAATTTTGCGTAAGCTTCTTTTATATTATCTTAAAGAAAGTCGTAAGAAAATCCGTTTAATTCAGTCTAAGTCTAACTGGAGTTACAGGTAGAAAAAAATCTCAACTCCACCCTTTCGTTCTACAGCTCTGAGGCACACTTCACACACATGTTTCTTTTTTTTTTTGCCTTATTTTTTCTTTGCACTGGAGCTTTCTATGTTCAAACCAGACGAATCCATTTCACTTGGAATTCAATGTCTTTCTCCCACGCGGAATATGCCGTGAAGAAAAAAACATAATGCCAATCAATGAAAATTTGTCTACACACGAAAATTATAAAAAAAAATGCTTAAAGAAAATAGTAATTTTTGGAGGTAAATTTAAAGAGAAGTAGTTTAATTTTGGATGTGATGTGTATCTTTTGCAAATGCTACAACTGCATTTTTAGAAAGGATTAAAATTTAAAATAAATTAACTTATGGATTCTGAAAGAAAAATCCAAATCAGTGTACTGATTATAAGGAAACGAGTTAAGAAGTGGAAATGAAATTACAGACTCCAAAAATTCAAATATAGGAATTTTTTAATTATGCCTATTTTATGGGGGAAATATATGATTTAATTTATTGAACCATAGGGAAAAATCTTGCGACACCGCTTAGTGCAAGAAACACAGTTTTTCTTATTTTTTAACAGGGAATTTTTAATCCCCGCACTTTGATTTATTTGAACTTTCATAATGAGCTCACCATATTTTCGAATTAAAGAGAATTTTTGTTTTTGAAATTCGTTTTTTTTAGACTGGAAAATTGAAGTTTAATCTCACTGCCATTTTCACCGGCTCATTCTTATACCGTTATGAAAATGTCGAACTATGGAATGACCCGTTATTTTAGAAAAAATGATTTTAAAAAAGCCGCTAATAAAAAACCGTTTTTCTATCTCAGTTTTCGCTTACCTTAAGACCTCGATTAAATTGGATTTAATTAAACTTATGTTAAGCTAAAACCCACAGATAATTTCACACTTTTCTTCCCCAGACACCTTTCGAGATCACAAGATGAAAATCTAATGGCGGCCGAACCTGCCAGTCACCCGCCGCCGAGTCATCTTCGTCTTCGTTATTGATCAATAATTTCGGTTCGGGAGCTTTCGGGTCGGTCGTCTCTCCAGCTCTTGTGGTCGAGGGTAGAATGTGAGGGCGAAGGTTTTTTATTTTTTAATTAAACACCCATCAACCGGTAGCATTGGAGCTTTTAAATTTTTCATTTTTTTATTTTAAGGATAAAACTAACTTACAGTTTCGTCCTAAGGGAAAAGCAGGGGGGGATTTCAATGCAGTCGAACTTCTTTTCAGACACTTTCTTTCAGATTTCACAACTATACCGAGTCACCAAACAATAGGCGCACAATAGAATATTTTATTTTCCTTTTAGAAAAAATTAACCCTTGAATGCTTGCTTCTTGGAAAAAATATAATCCATCAGGCTCTATAATTATGCCGGTTGTGTGAAAGATCATGGAAGGAAAAAAAATGTCTACGACCAATTTTGGATATCGAATTTTGTCCCGATTTAACGTCCAATCGCCGGAAATAAAGAATTCAAAATTCTCCACAAAATTCACGGTATCGCTTATGCACAATTTAAATTCGCGATGATGCAGATTTCCATGATTTTTCACCGATTTTACTTTAGACGAATTGAAATTGTGTTCCACTTACCACGAGCACAAAAGATTGAAAGACAGATTTTCCCGACGGAAATGCACATGCGCTGCATATCGCCGAGCTGCTGCGATTCGGCAGTTTTTTTTTTTTTTTTTTTTTTTTTGGATTTGCTGTTCTTCCATGCCGACCGATGTCGTATTTGTATTTATAATTTTCGTTATATTGCACACACGCGACTTCTGCCGGGGCCTTTTTTGTGTGTGACGACGGTAAAATTAAATTGAAAGGGGTAGCAAAATAGTCACAGCGCAGGCGCTATACACCAGCCACAGATTTTACAGCGCTCTGTCCCCGAACGGGGGGCGGCGAAGCGACGGAGGGCCACCTAAGCGGCCTCCCAGGCTCCCCTCAGTTGGCCGTTATTGTCGTCTCCTCGTCGTGTGTGCGGAAAAACTTTAATTGGCAACGGACGGCTGCGACATGAGGCTTTTTCCAATTTTTATTAATCTCCAAAACCGCATTGTTGACAAGGCGCTTTCTCAAATAAACGGAAGTAGGGAAATTTCCGTTCTTAAGCTAAAGTCGAAAAAATTCAAAACATAACCGTTAAAATTTCATTCCTACGAAGTGTCGCAGATGAGAAATGATTTCCGGTTTAAACCATTTTCCGATTTTGAGTGCCGGCAGGCGGCACACGAGTTCGAGAGCCGAGCCGGCGGCCTGACAAAGTTATAACCTCTCACAACCACAACTGCCCCAGGAAGCTTACAACCAGGCGGGGAAAGTATAAAAAGCTAGCGCAGAGTAGAATTTATAACGAACGAATTTTGAAAGAAAGCTTTAGTTGAGGTATTATCGGATAGGACCAAATGTAATTTCATAGAAATTGACGCATGTTCTCCTTTAAAGGCCGCAAATTCGATTTTAAAAATTTTACCCTTAATGGAAAGGAAACCTTTCAGCAGTACTATAAAAATAATAAATTCTATGGCATTTAGAAGCTTGAGGGGGCCTCTTTCGGAGCAATTTTTAGGCAAGATTTTAACCTTTTTTGAAAGTTTGAAGTCCCGTCTCCCGAAATTTTTCCTCAGACCTATCCTGATTTTTATTTTGCTGTAGAGATGAGCCGACACATGACGACAATTTTTGGCGTACAAACTTGTGGCAAACTTTGTTTGTATTCCATTTTGTCCACAAACGGTGTTGGTTTTCATTCCTAAAGCGATATAAAAGATTCAAGAACGAAATCGCGACTCCACAATCTATTGTCGGAGCAATTCATCTTGACAGATGATAAACAAAATAAAACCATGGAAAAATCAAAGCATCAAAGGCGAGAAATATTTGGGACGGTTTAAAGTTTGTACGCCAAATTGTCCACACAAGAAACAATCTTATGTTTGTACGCGTGCTTGTACGCTAAAAACCGCCCCGTGTGTGGCCGGCTATTGGAGCAATTTTTAGGCTAGATTTTACCATTCTCGAAGGTTTAGACTTTAGAGTCCCGTTTTCCGAAATTGTTTTCCCTAACCTATCCCGAGTTTAGCGATGTGCATTTAAGCATTATAATTGATTTTTCATTATCATTGAGGTATTTCAATTCTAATGAAAATAATTTCATTTTGCATTACATTGTTTTACATATGTAATGATAATGCAAAAAGTTTTCATTAGCATTGTATTGATTTTGTCATTAAATTTGTTGTGGTCAGGAAAAATATTTTCTTTCATTAAAATTATTTGAAATTTTCGTCTCATGTTAGAAATATCCTATATAATGCTTAATTCTAATTTGCCACTGGGTGCGACAGTTAGGATATGGGCCAAAATGTACTTTGAAATCATTTCTTTGGTCGTATCGCGTTGTAATTCAAGTTGGAAAAAATTTATTTAGGTAGTGTGAAATTACATACATATATTGTCATTAAAATGAGCATTATAAAACAAGTACAGGACGATTACGGTAGCGATGCAACCTACTGTTCGCAATAAGAAAACAGTAAGGCGTAATAAATGACTAATAATTTTATTAAAAAATCCATAGCAGACGATACTGACAACAACATCAGCAACAGTACGTACTGTGCAGAGCTTGAAAAGGGTACATTGAACGATTAAAATTAGTTATTTCAATTATTTGCAATGAGATGAATTTTCGTTAGATAAATTTCTTAAAGGTATTTTTCTATTCGTATTCACTAAATATTTAGTTCATAGATTATTATTTAATTTTAATAAATTTAATTATTTATTGTTACAGATAGTTTTATTTACTACTGCCTAAAAATTAATCCTATGAGCGGTAATTTTTGGCAGAAGATTGATCCGTCATGGTATGGGCAATTTTTGGCGTCTATGGGAAAACGCCAATTTCCTGGATCTCCAAAATGAAATCGATAGACAATAAAGACTTTCTGGAAGCAGTTTTGATCCATTACTCCGGAAGCATGCCGATGGATGATTGGATTTTCCAGCAGAACAACTCTGTTATTCATGTTTCAGGCGAGATGAGGCGATGGTTTAGTAAGAAAAATATAATGTTATTGAAATTGCCATCTCGTTCACCTGATTTAAACCCCATAAAGAATCTATGGGGGATATCAAATCGAAGTATTTATGCCAATTCGCGTCAAAATAATAACATAATACGAGCCATACGGGACTGCGTGGTCCGAAATACCTGATTTAACCCTTCAAAAGTTGTTAAACAGCATGAGTCAAAGGATTTTTGAAGTATGTAATAGGAAATACGGCAGCAATACGAACTATTAAATGAAATTTAATTATAAGCTTTTTTAAGAAATAGAGTTTTTTATGTGGAACTATAGAACTTTCATGTTTTTTAGAAACTAAATCTAGTTTTTTAAATATGTATATCAATATATAATAAAGCTTTATCACTTTTCTCTTTGTCTTTCTATTCCAAATATTAGGCAAGTTATTTTGAAATGTCCTTTATGTTATTATTATATGGAGAAAAAGATAATTTAAAAATAATATACATAATTGTATAAATACTAGCCGCTAGAACAACAATATCAAAAACCAAAAAGATAGATTCTTTGAGCATACAAATAAAAATACAAAAGGTACTTGGTAGACCCAGATTTTGAAAATCACAAAAAACTAGTGAAAAATCAATAATAGTTTATTTTATAAAATTCTCACAGCTTAGAGCCTTTTTATTATCATTAAAAGAACAATCTTAGTCGAATACTTTTACAAGAAATTGACTGTACGATATCATGTTTTATACAAAAATTCTTAAACGGCAAAATATAATAAGTTAAAATATTCGATGCTATATCTACCAATTTCCAAGGAACGGAAAAACTAAAGCAGCGCGTTCTAGATATTCCCTAATTTGAAACCAATTCGTGAAACTTCACTTGGTAGTAACGTCTGATCACTTTCAGCTAGAAAAGTTAAAAAAAAACTAAATCGAAGTATTATTAAAGTTGACATACACAAAATTTGAATAAAAAGAAAAGCGGTTGAATGATGAAATACTCGAAATTCATTAAAAACATACATGGTGAATTTTTTCATTTATTTATAAAAAACACTTTACAGAAGTTCTTTATGCCTAACAATATCTGATGTTATCCATAAAATAAATTAATCGAAAATATACACAAAGTGAGTAATGCGGGCAGGAAATGAGCCAAAATGAGTAGCAGTTAAATTGAGTGAGAAAGAAACGAGAAAAACGCCACAATCACAATACACGACGACTGGAGTCTAAACGAAACTGCTACTGGGCTGATCCAGATACACGTTTCGTCCAGTCTGATCCGCCATCGCAGAGGACGAGGAGGCGGATCCCAAATGCCGGCGATTAATATCAACAGGAATTTTGCTAGGGCTGCTGGGCGCAGCGTTCTGACCCCAATTAGAGGGTTTTATAGGCAGAATTTTGGGCTTTGGCGGGAGAGGTGGCGGCCCCTTGGAAGTCGGATCGAATTCGGTCTCATTTGATGAAGGAAATATGTCAGAGCCATTCATGTCTACTTTCATGGGCGATACGTTGTTGCTAGTATTATTTTTTCCTATGGATAAGCGCGGAGCTGGTTGTGGTCTGTCCGTGATATGATTCCCTGTTGTTTCAAAAATACTCCTCGTTGCAGAAATTCCACCGTCCTCAATCATCTGGTTGCTCCCGCCAACAGGACTTAGATTGGCTCGAACTTTGCGCAATTTGCTCGCCACACTTAAATTTTCTTTGTCCTTCAAAAAATCTGGAAGCTCTGAATTAATTTCGGTTCCACGTTGGTCTTCTAGCCGAGCCCGTTGCGCACGTTTTAGACCCTCCAAAAATTCCTCTTAGAGCAAAATTGGACAGACATTAACGCCACAAACACTTAAAAGAAAAACTCGGCCAGCTTACCATGATTCTCAGCCCTTCCGGTTACTTGGAGTTTAACACCCGTTTTCCATTTCGCAATTAGAGGCTTCTTGATGCCATTCGATGTGGGATCGCTGGCACTCGTGGTCTGAGTTGAAAGGCTCACACCATCTTCTGAGGGGGCCACAGAGCATTTACTTGGCAAGTCGAGTTTCTTTGGTCTCAATGCCTTCAGCGCTGGAATGTTGGAGTCCTTGCGACGAAGCCGATCAAACACCGATGAAGTCTCGGATGCACAGTCCTCGGACTTTTGAAAAAATTCATTTATCACAATTTAGACAGTGTCAAAATCAATAGAAACTTACTCGTACAGAACATTGATCCGAGGGCTTCGTTGGCAACATTTGATTGGCGTGCGACTCTACCTTTCCCTGGAGGAGCTCATTGAATACCTTGTTTGTGATCTCGTCGAGGGTGCTCTGTTGAGCCCCTGTTTTTATCACTTTGGGAGGAAATGGAGGATTTTTTGGCAACTGAACACACAATTGATTCTGGTAGCAATGATTATGTGTTGTTCGAAGCTTATGATGCTGTAAGGGGTCCACTCGGCAACCTGTAAAGTAGTAAAAATCTCTTAAACTTTAGTTCGTACAAATCTTAACGAAAAAGGAAACAAATTTATCAATCGACAAAAAAAAAAAAAAAAAAACAGATCATAATTTTATTTATACCTGTAAAAATGGTAATGTTAATTTATGAGTAACTACTCACCTTCATTTTTCAACATAACCACTTGCAGTCTTTGCCCATCAGCTACAGTAACCGGCAAAGTCATATCAAGCTGCTCATGAGTTTCCCGATGTAAAATCTGCACCTCTTCAAGTCTATAATTGTATTTATGCAGAATAGGCCTTAGAACATCGCTAAGAGCCTTTTTGGGTTTGCTCTTCACCGATATTACTTTAGGATCGGGCAAGTCCAGTTTAAAAGCAACCCTTTGCTCGATTTGAACCTCTTTTCCCGCCAACAAGTTGGACGAGCTCTCCAAGTCAACGGCTTTCGAATTCCCGCTGATGATCACGTCGAAAAATTGATAATGAATACCTCTCTTTTCCAACAGTCTTTCAACCAATTGACGCACTGTTTCGTTAGGCCTAGTTTGAACAATTGTTGTGGCGCCATCGCATAAAATTACCCGGCACAGGCACACCGCTTTTCCATCATCTGGGCCACTTCCGAGCGCAGCGACAACATTCGCATCAAAACTCGATAAGGAGCTCCTCGAGCTGTGAATATCACTAGCCGAATTAGTCATGGGAGGCTTTAGAGAATTTCCAGATTGAAATTTTGAGGACTTATTGCTGTTTATATCAGTCTCAGCACGATCTCGCGATTTACAGCGCGTCTTACGATGCCACGGCAAGAGGCTCTTTCGGTGACGGTCTTCAGCGTTGCTAGCTGATTTTTTTAGCTATAATTTAAGCAGTTTCTCAAGAAAAAAAAATCAAATGAACAGGAAATTTAAAAACCTACCTTAGAAGGACCAGGGCTTTCCGGAGTTGTTCTCAGGAGCTCATCGAGTTTATCGCCAGGATAAGGAAGTGGCTGATTTTTGGACTCTGCTTCCACACATTTTTTGTAAAGATCAGACCTAATAAAACGCTGATAGCTGTCGAACTTCATTAGATTGAAAATTTGCTTCTGCGCCTGATTGAACAAGTTGCGATCAGCCGTCTGTAGATTATCTTCAGCTGTATTTCGTGCCTGCGAGTCGACATTAACGGGCTCCGGTGCCCCACTGGCTAAATGTTTTGAAAAAATATCCATGGCCTGTGCCGCTCGATCGGCAGTTGATTCAGTCCTTCGGTACCTTTCACAGGCCGTCCAGAAGTAAATGTTTTCTGCGGAGAATTCTTTCTTGAGGAACTCAGCAAATGTGTGGATGCCAGCAGTGTCCTCAAGGAGCTTCTCAAAAGATGCTCCCCAGGCAACAGCCCCACTCGGCTCAGAGGAGTGATTTTGAGCAGATGACGCCTCACGCGCTAGATCACCACTTTGGCTGAGTTGGCAATCGACGTCCAAGTTAAAGTCGTCCATAGATTTTGTGTAAACATCATTTTCCGAAGCAGCTAAGGAGGACGGACGACGCGCTAATTGAGCCCTTTGGGACTCCGTTGTCTTTGGTGTTCGAAATGACGATTGGCCCCAGCGGCGGAAGGGAGACGCAGACGTTGGTAGAGCTCGGGACTGGAAAAATACGAAAAAGTTATGTTTAGCGAATGAATTATCATAAGAAAAATTTTATAATAAATTATAATTTAATCGTATATTTTTAAACGAAATTTTGTGGAAAACGCGTTTAATGTTTAAGACTACAAAAAATGTTCTTAAAACTGTAGAGCAAGAAATGTTTAACTGGGTCTGGGTCATTTTCTATCGTATCGATCTATTTTTATTTTTTTATTGAATAATGACGATTTAAAGTAAAGATTACACGCACATATAGTATATTATGTAGATCTTGTGTTTAAGAAGCGTAACTTAACCTTCAGCTGCAAAATCAGATCAAAATGGTACCAGACAATATACCCAAGAAGTTCGACCATTCAACGGACAGAAGCTACTCAAGCACCAAAACATGAAGTCCTGCATTGGGTCTTACTTAAAAATCACTACTCAGGGAAATTTCAATACAATGGCCCCTCTGCTCTCCGGGGAAGCTTCAAGTGATTTAGGGGATTTAATTGGGCACGATGGGGCCGTAATTGGGCACCAGCCTCGAGTGGCAGTTTGCCATTCCCGGAGGAAGAATTCTTGCCAGGATGCAGCTGGACCACTCCCGGGTCCCATGTATGAGCGACTTGACATCCGAAATGGCCAATGTATGGAGTCACTTGAGCCTGGGAACCAAAACCGGTTATGCAAATGAGGGGCGTGGCTGGGGTGTGGCGGGGGTGTGGCTAGGGCGTGGCTAGGGCGTGGCTAAGGCGTGGTTAGGGCGTGGCTAAGCCGTGGCGGGGGTGTGGCTAGGGCGTGGCGGGGGTGTGGCTAGGGCATGGCTAAGGCGTGGTTAGGGCGTGGCTAAGCCGTGGCGGGGGTGTGGCTAGGGCGTGGCTAGGGCGTGGCTAAGGCGTGGTTAGGGCGTGGCTAAGCCGTGGCGGGGGTGTGGCTAGGCCGTGGCGGGGGTGTGGCTAGGCCGTGGCGGGGGTGAGGCTAGGGCGTGGCTAAGGCGTGGCGGGGGTGTGGCTAGGGCGTGGCTAAGGCGTGGTTAAGGTGTGGCTTAGGCATGGCGGGGTGTGGCTAGGGCGTGGCTAGGGCGCCTTAGCCACACCCCCGCCACGCCTTAGCCACACCCTAATCACGCCTTAGCCACGCCCTAATCACGCCTTAGCCACGCCCTAGCCACGCCCTAGCCACACCCCCGCCACGCCCTAACCACGCCCTAGCTACACCTCCGCCACGCCCTAACCACGCCCTAGCCACACTCCCGCCACGCCCTAGCCACACCCCCGCCACTCCCTAGCCACACCCCAGCCACGCCCTATCCACGCTTTAGCCACGCCCTAGCCACACCCCCGCCACGCCCTAAACACGCCTTAGCCACGTCCTAGCCACACCCCCGCCATGCCTTAGCCACGCCCTAGCCACACCTCCGCCACGCCCTAACCACGCCTTAGCCACGCCTTAGCCACGCCCTAACCACGCCTTAGCCACGCCCTAGCCACGCCCTAGCCACGGAGAGGCTATATCGTGTAAAAACCCTGTGCGTGTGATAAGCATTTTTGGTCGTAGGAACGCGGGTAAACGGGCAAAGGGGGTGTCACCTTAATTTGACGTCGCCTTGTTGTTCGGGTTCACATCGAGTGTTTTCTGTGCCGAAATTAAGGTTTTCAATCAAGTGTTTCAATCATTAAAGATTAAACAGTTTTTATTGTATGTTATTTCCTATAGTGCAAGAAAATTTGTTATTTACTTTAATTTTTAAAGGCAAATTTGATTATGAAGTGCGCGGTGTGCTGCTGCAAAAACAATCGGTGATATTCCAAAGGAAAAACATTTTTCAGGGAAGTTGGAGTGTTATTTTATATTTTATAAGTGTTCTTAAGTGAATGTCATTAAATAGATTTGTCGATATTTGTTATAAAATGGAAAAAATTACGTTTTAATTTAGGTGTTCCAGTTTGTTTACCTTTCAAAATTACCCATTTCTGCTATCACCTTATTTTTCAGTGGCGGTGCTTAAAAAGCACTCTATTTCGTCATACCCATTGAAGTAAAATTTAATTTAATAGTAATATTTCGTTATACCCGCTTACAATTTTAAATTAAAATATTTATAATTTTTTAGCACCAAAAGCAATTTCAAATGAAAATGATCAATAGCTTACTCATGGTAAGCATTTTAGAACCCAGTGTGGCTGCTATTTGATTCTGGAAAGGTATGGCAGCTTTATTCATATTCATTTATACGTTAACACGTGAAAATTTCAATATATTTACTAATAATATTGTAGAATTAACATAATTAATGCTAAACATTATGACTAGA
The DNA here is from genome assembly GCA_951509405.1 of Machimus rusticus. NCBI lineage: Eukaryota > Metazoa > Arthropoda > Insecta > Diptera > Asilidae > Machimus > Machimus rusticus. Next base: position 11,262,109 of record OX608054.1, read on the forward strand.
AGTCAGTCTTTAACACTGCCACGTGCACTAAAAACGGTACACAAATGAAAGCTCTCTTTCAGCAAATGCATTTTTACGTGTAAGTCTCTCATGAAAGCTATCTTGAAAATTCTGGCGGAGAATACATATAAGTAATACAATATTTTTCACTATTTGGCCTATAAACTCCCTGCAGAATTATCGACAAAATACACTGCATACGGCCTCTGAGGACGTTTGAATGACAAAGAATTTAATATTTAATGTAATAAAAGACAAAAATCGCTTCATGAAACACAGTAGAAAAATGTGTGTGTACTTCCACAAAGCAACCAATAAAATCTTTTATTGGGAACATTTTTGAATGAATACATCAATCTATCTGTTCAAAGTCATTCTAGATTTATCGCGGACATTCCATTAAAGTGAAATTAACTTCAGTAAAGTATAACAATGCGCAATTAGGGCCAAAAAGAGACCTCCGAGCTCATTACAAGCAAAAAGACAAGCTAAAATTTCTCCCTCTTACTGACCAGATGACCGTAAGAGCCACTTCCTGTCGTTAAAGTCGGACAAAAGGCGCACAAAGCTCCGGGTCCGTGAGAATTTGCGTCACACACGGCAATTAGACCGTACCTGAAGAAAGGCAGGTTGAACATGGGAGCGTCGCGCAACGACACCTTAAAGCTCGGGCCACAGCTCGGCACGTCTCAGAAGCGGGCTAGCATTTCTCAGTGTTGAGTAATGGAGCACGCAGGTACAGCTGGCATTTCAATGGCGCTCCGCTGTGCCGCCGTGAATAATAACAGCGGAGCCCAAGAATCATGAATGAAATACATGTTGCTCGAGCCTCGAAAAAGTGGTGCCCCAGCTCGAGTGTGCGATATTTGGGGCACAAATCAATTGGGTTTAATTGTCGCAATTATTTGATCTGTTGCGGCGGGCGGCGGCGGCGTCAGCAATTTGCTTACTGACTACCATTGTCCATTGGCGACGAAGTTATCATCTGGATTTCGTGGAATTTCTCACTTTACACGGCAACTTTATTCGATTCCCGGAATTGAACACCGTCGCCGCCGCCGGCTGCGATTGAAGCGCTTGAAAAGTTAGCGATATCACGACAAGTTCGTAACTCAAAACTCATAAACCGGCCTTAAATCACTCCAAAAATCAGTATAAGCCGAATTCGTGAATTCCGCTGCTGTTGGAGACTTTGGCACTGGAATTTGTTCGGTGTTTGCATTTTTTTCCTCCCATAATTCCGTGAACTTTGGCGCATTCATTCCACTTAAATTTTCTTGGTTACACTCCAGGGCCCAATAATAAATTTTGCCGGAAGTTACATCACTCTCGCGCTGCAAAACAGCATTTTTGCGGATAAATAGGTGGGAAGTCAACGAAGCGTTAACCTCCTTCCAGCTATGTGAATTTGAATTGCCTTTTTTGTCGCTTCTACTTGCGATCAACGAGATAAAACACTATAAAACACTTCCTGAAGAGAGCTTGTTCAAGACCCCGGTGGGGAGAGACGGGATCTGTTTTCAAATAAGACGCAGCCAAGATACACATCATCCTCCTCAGCTGGACCGTACGAATGAATGCCTCAAATTTATTTAGCTCTCAAGTAAAATCCAAGGTCACGGACGGGTTCATGAAGAACTCAAGTCAGGCAAACATTTCGCATTCATAAAGATGTTTTGCAGGAGCTCTTTAAAAGAAACCAGTTTTAGGCCAACTACTTTAAAACATTCCTCATTATAACTAAGATTATGAGGTAACTAACGAGCTTTGATATGCCCTAAATATCTGCTGGCAATATCGTGGATATTCGCTCGACTGATTTTCGCTGCATTAATTAACATTCTTTCCTTCTTCAACTGTCTTAAAATCATAACAATTCTTCAGTGTTCGAATGATTTTGATCGTTGTAAAAAAATAATTCTACACAACTACAATTAACTTGATGTACTGTTGCCTAAGGTACATAGTTATAAGTATGTTGGTTAAAATTGATTTACTTTTTACATTGCAGACTCAATGATAGGTAATTATGCTAACATTCGCTACATAATGATTTCATAGGTTACGAAAAAATTAATGGATATAATATAACAGTATTTCCGTAACACAATTATTTTATACCCCATAACACTTTAAGAAATTACAAATAAGTTCCCAGTTCCAGACTCATTACAGTATTTTAGCCATATTCCTCCATTCGAATCGTCAAGAAACATTACAAATAATTATGAAAATAGAGCAAATTTTTACCCAAGAAAAGCAATTCGCCTTGACTTAAAATTTATTTTGTAATTTTTTTATCATATTGAATATTTTTTTCATGATCCAGGATGTCATAAAATATTATGGTTTTTATTCCATTACTGCGAGTTTAAATAACTTAAATTTATCTATCGGCTTTGTTAAACAAACACACCACAGCAATTCGATTTGATAAGTAATCAGTTTGATATAATAAAACAATATTTTTGATTTAATACCGTAAATTATACCATAATATGTTAAGTAATTTTAAACCTTAAAAAATTCCTACCATAAAGATTAACATGATGGAAGAAGAATCTAAATTTACTACGATGGCAAATTCGATTCCATTCTACTTCTTTTATCGTGAAATTTATTAACCATTAAATAAAAATGCAGGTTTACATGATATATGAACATCTCTTTTTAGAACAACTTTTGCAGAAATTGCTCTTTGACTAATATTCATTTAATATCTATTTATTAGTTGAACTATGTAAATTCGTTTAAGAAAAAAGTTATTTTAAACGAGTTATTGATAACTTTTTAAGCTTTTCGTATTTTTATGTAATGGCCAAATGTTCGAACTTTCATTTAGCAACTTGTTAAGAGAGGGTTTTGATCACCGAAATTGTGCAGGTCTGTGTAATTTAAAGTATAATATGAGTAGAGTCAACTATTGTCAAACCCCTAAAAGCACTTAATTTATTTCTTTTCAATGTCCTTCATATAAGCACGTACCTACAACAAAAATTAGGAAGAAATATGAAATATGATATTATAGATCGATAGCGTAGAGAAGGTTAATATTAAAGTATTCGGAGAAAAAATAAGAAAAATAAGTTTATAGTTCTCAAAATAAAACAAATTCAGCAGCTTCACAAAAGGAAATGATATGATCGTTTTAACTTACGTTATCCGCCATGAAAACTTCATCCTCCTTAATGAATCCCATCACAGACGAAGAAGAAAGGTCATTCGAAGTCACCATCATGACTGTTTGTCTGTCCGATTTAATCCGATCAGAGCAAGTAAACCGGAGCACAGAGGCTCCTCGGTACTTATGTTCGAATTTACTTATATCATTCAATTTTCAATATCACTTCCCTCCATATCAGTCATAGTTTTGAAAAACGATCTGTCTCACGAGCACGTTCCTATATCACATTTAGGGTGGAACAGCTGTCCGATAAGATCAATCATAAAATTAAATGGGGCCGACCGCCTTCGGAGTGGTCGATTTTATTTATTTAACCAAAAAATTGAGTGCAACGCTGTTGGCCTCGGACTCAATCTAAGTCGATCGAGACATGTGGACATTTTTAAAGTACATCGAACCAATTCTCAAAAATTGTAAGAATTATGAAGAGAGAAGTAAAATACAATACCATCGTCTCTTATCGTGGCGAGTGTTGCGCAATGTGCTGCCTGCTCGAGAAGAAGTGCAGATGTCTTATGAATTATGCGATGAATGTCCGCATCATGCCCACTAAGCGGAGTTTTGTATCGCATTTGTCTTCAATTTGTTCAACAACATTTCATTTGACGTTGGCCACTAATAATTTTCAGATTGCCATGAGGAAAGGAGGCCCAGGGTAAGGTGCTACGATCCCCGGCATTTGAGGTAAAATCAATGATCGACTGCGAAAGAGCTGATGATCACATTAAAACGAACACACCGCGCCGGACTATTTTGTTTCACCTGAGCGTTTCTAATAAATCAAACTAAAAAGACAGCCGCGACAGACTCGGGTTAGTTGATTGGCTAGTCTAGAGGAAAGAAGCTAAGCTAGTTATGTTTCCAGCAATGGTCTTTTCTACGGGTAAGGTAAGAAGGAAAATTGTCTTCAGGTTCTCTTTTTTATTTATATTTTATTTTATTTTTTTATATCTGAAGACAGTCGGACAACCGGCATATCTTTCTGCAACTTAGCGAACGGACTGAAACCACTTGTTTACCGCTTAACGCTGCGATATCATAAAATATAAGAAATGTCTCCTCAAGGCCGTAAATTTATCCAAACACGTCGTGGAGCAGGCTCGGCCGGACAACAGCACCAGCAGCGCCGAGGAAGGCACACCGGAATTGTCTAGAATTCCTTTCATTTCAATAACCTTCAGGTTTTATCGAGTTTACAACAAGACAGCATCAGCCACAAAAATAAAATGCCTGCTTCCTTACCCAAAATTCGGGAATTCCGCGATCCCCAGAAGCAAAAAAGCCGGTGCGCGCTAAATATTCAAATCATTGACTAAAAGTTTATTGGCGCCATTGAGGGTAATTTGAAGCTGAAATCGCCTCGATTCGGTCCTCTTTTTTCAAATTAGTCTCGTAACGTGTCGGCCTTACCAAGTCTCGTAATTGCAGAATGTCAGTAATGCAAAGCAAATTGTAATTATCGCAACGGAATGGAAAGATGGTTGTAATTTTAAGCAGTCAACACGAGAAATCATGACCAAGAAGGTAACATGCTGAAAGTGATGATTCGGACGACGGCTCTGGAGATAAAAACGATTTGTGGTGCAGTTAAGTACCATTGCAGGAAATCATGGCAATTACATGAATGACAACATTTCATGGCTTAAGGATTGTCACTTAGTAACGAGTAGCCGATTTATAACGAGGGACATGATATTTGATATTTCAATAAAGCAACGATAATTGTCTACCAAAAGAAATATATGAATGCTCGTATTTTGAATAGTTACTAAGATGTTGTAATAGAATTTAATATTTTTGGAATGCTATAGCCTAAAGACTAACATTTTCAAAATTTCATTAAGGAAAATATGTTAGAGACACCTTCATTCATATCCCACTTTGGAAAAACCATCAATCTGATAAAACTACAAGGAACAGAAGATCCAAAATTTCACTGTTTTATACAATTGCTATTAGTTATATCTTTGAAGATAACTATATATGTCTGTATAAGCATATTACGGGCATTTTATTCCTAACACATACATAAGTATAACAATTTATAATTTTGAATCAAATTAGCGCTTACATATGGTAGAGGTACACTTATTTGTTCAAAACTGCTTTATGAACGAAATAGTTATCCAAAATCTGTTGTTTTTCTGACTCACTTATAAATACCTTTTCTGCAGAGAATTTCTAATTCTCAAATTATTACCTAAGGCAGCGTTGGACTTACGTAATAGGATAAATTTCAAAATTTAAGGTATCAAACTTCAATCTTTTAGGCAGAACGGCATGGACAAAAAATCTATGTTCGTTTTTCTTTTAAATAAATATTGAAAATTACAATAGCCCTTATTTAATTCGAAATTCAGATACTTCAGAAAACTATTATTATATTTATTCCTCGTTTTACAAAACCAAAATTTAACCCACATATGGTTCTAGCAAAACATTGCCACGTGCAACACATCCAGTGGAACTGTAGACTTCTATCACACTTTTTGAACGAAGTTAAATTTTAAGTTTCCCAGAATTACATTATCTCAATATGCTGTATTGTTCTTATAGTTAGAACATTTGAAAAGTGTGTTTTCTTTTTAGCCTACGTTAGTTTAAATCATCTTATGTTACCTGAAGTAAATTGCAAAAATACTTTAATAAAACAACCCCACATCTACAACCAAGCACTGCACTCAATTTAAACCCACTTTTGGGATGAGGTAAATGGAAATTTGAGCAGATCTCATAAAAATATTAATTTCTCTAGTACAATTTCATGAAAACCACAATCAACCACACGAACACAGCTTTCCCTTGAGTAGAAGTGCTCGACCAGGAACAAACCACAAATTATCCACCCGTAGAAACTATTGAATGAGTTGAAAGTCAAATGATTCAAACGACCGCGCAGCAGGTAGATAGTTGCTCCCAACGCGCACTGATTACGTACTATCTTTGAGCATCATCTTTTTGATCAGTTCAAATCAGTTTAAATCCATTGAAACTGCTCATTAAGCACACGGACAAGTCCGCGACCTCGACAAAGCTATAGAATTTGCCTCGCGACTATGAGGCAGACGGATTGGACGATGGTGTGGTCTCCGGACACGCGTTTTATCCGGTTGGACGCGTCTAGAGTGATCAAAACCCCGAAGAACACTGCCACCATCACTTTGAACAATTTTAAATATTCCGCCGCACCCTAGCACAACGGCAGGCGGCAGCACAGTCGCTTCGTTCGCAGCATTTCAACGAACTCCCAATCCCGAAGAACACTTTCCACAATTGGCAAAAGCGAGACGGGAACGGTAGGAGTGCTGCGGGCCGCTTTCCAACCTTTTTTACTTATCTACTTTGGCTTTTTATTTGTTTGCCTGTTTGTTTGTTGGACTCAGCGCGTACATTGCATCGCTTTTTTCCCTTGCTTCAATTTAGCTGAGACAGCACAAAAAATCCACATGATCGCGATCCGCCATGCCCGGCTGAAGCGCGTTAAAGTAAACATCGAGCGAGCGATATTACCAAATAGATCAGCTGAAAATAGACGACAAGCGATCGCGCTGATCCCGCCAAGACGTCCAAGAAGGAGGAAGAACCTCCAGTCGATCGTTTATGGAAAGTAAGTGGGCAATGGGGCCCTAAAGAGGAATCGAGCTGATCTTCCGCTGGCCTCAAAAGGGTGATATACCGGCGCACGTATCAAAAACTGCTCTGCTCCACTGCTTTATTTTTTATCTAACAATAAGCAAAGGTCATTATGGGTGGCGGAATGTGGAGTACATTGGGAATAAAAAAAACATCACTTTAGTGTCCACTACGTCACCAATCACCAGATCGCCTCGTGAGTCCAATGAACGACCAATAAGAAGGGTTGTGAAATCGAAGCAGCAAACATATAAAACTTATGATGTCAGCGGACTTGATAAGAATCTGCTGATATCGTTTGGATAAAAAACGTGATGTTCACTTTGCGAATGATAGATTGTTTTCTTTAAGAGGGTATTCTTATCAGGAATTTAAAAAAAAATCGATTTTATATTTATATAAACCTTTCTAAATACCTAATTTCGCGAAATAAATTTGCGAAAGTCTTGAACATTCGAAAAGTTATGCAGGTTTATAGATCAAACCGTGGTACTAAAACTTTCGCAATTTTCTCGAAACCACAGGAAATAAGATATCAACTCAGTTTTGGTTTTATTTAAAAATATACTTAATTTATTTTAGTTTATACCTAAACAAAATGATAATTTTTTCATCATAAATCTTTCTTATAGCTAACGTACATTTTACTTGTCCGCCATTTTGTTAATTTTTGACTTTTTAACAATTTAATTGGTACAAGCTCTAACCATTCATATATATACATATTTTATGAGCAATTTTTAAAATTTGATTTCAGATAACTTATATAAAATGGACTTTTTTTTAAACACTCGCATTTCAGAAATCATAATAGACTCTGAAGACTGACTTATACTTTAGAGAATGCAGTGATTGATAATCACTTCAAGACACTCAACCTTGATTACTGAGCCTTTATGGAGAAGGTTAACTAGTTAAATATCAAAGACTTATAATTTATATTCAGGTGCAATCCATTTCACCATTCAATTGCATTTCATTTTATCTTTCAGCTGCAGTTCAGTCCAATAGACCTGCTAAAATATAATATATCTGGACAGCGTCATCAACAATAACACAATAAACTGCAGATAAAATTCTTTTAAACTTATTCAATTTTAAATTTTTGCCTCTGGGTCTGTCTGCAAAAATTGCAAGAAAAATAAAAAAAAAATAAGGGAAAAAACCAAATTCGTCCCAAAAAAATATCTGTATTTTTGCATTCATCAATTTTTCTTTTCTTGTACGAACTCCCAAATATGCTCCTCATCAACCACTTTCATCAAAATCACTACTAACGAAATGACGCATTTAGTGAAAGTTAGCTAAACTATAAAATATTCTAATAATCACCAGCTTCCTTTCGCTGATAAATTATTTCCCATGTTTTGCATTTGCCTACAAGTTTTGCCGCACGGTAAGAGCAAAAATGAAAATAAATCATATTTTTCCATCAGCTGGGATACAGAGCCATCACGAGACCAACAAACACAATGGCATCGTTGGGTTATGCATTTTTCGTTTCATTCATCAGCAAGATCACCTGAGCGCGGCAGGTCCACCACACCTGAGCATAGTCGCGAAACAATGGCTGAAACTGGAGCGGGCAAGGGCAAAATGCTCCGGTGCAACATAAAAGCCAAAAGAATCATAAAAAGCTCAACCTAGCAAATCAAAGTGAAGCAAAGCGAAACGCCTGTAGCCTCACTGACATAAATAACTCACGTGAAACTGTGCTACCTGCGCGAAACGGCAACAGTCGCGATTTTGCTGGTGCAGCTCTCCATTCGCGGAAAATTTTCGCTTTTTTCGCTCAGTACCGCACGAAAACCACAAGCGATGCAGTGCGGTGAAACAAAAAATAACTAATAAGCAATATTCATCAAAGAAATTTATGGATGATGCTTTCTAGCACTTACTTTCGAAATCGGCAATAGGCAGATTGGCGACGTTCTCAGATCGTCACTTGACGGATATTTGAGCAAGTGAATGTCTCGCAGCACGTACGCGTAGGCGTAGTTTTATGGGCAAACGGCGTTTTATGAATGGAAACAATTTTACGAGCAAACAAGCAAACTTCTTAGATAACCTATTCTGCACAACAGTTTAACTAAAACTACATATGCAAATAAACATCCTATATTAAGAACTTTGTAATCGAAAAGAACTACTTTATTGAAACCTGCCTGGACAACCCTTTTTGTTATATAGGTATGAGGAGCGGTCTGTTTAAAAGGGGCTATTTCCACCTTTATAATTAATTATTCAACATTTTTCTTATTAATCTAAGATCCTATATAAAACTGTCTTTATTTTGACCAAAAACGCATTGCTTTTTAGAAATATTATTATTATTTTTATAATTCCAATCCAAAAAAAATTAGATAGGTATTATTTGTTACTTTTTTTTATGAAAAGTCTTTTAGTGTAAAAGACTCTTAATAAGGGGTATAATTTGATACCCCCCAAAAACTTTGGATACGATAATGAAAATCTATTGAGGGTTAAGGGCTCATAAGAGATCTATAAAAAACACTACTAATCTCTGGGGTTATAATAATAATATTCCATCAGGCACATGTAAGAAATTAGTTTTTGTTGAAAAGAAATTAGAAGTTTGTTGAAGTTATAAAAGCAAAGGGGTACAGTATTAAGTATTAGATAAACCCAACAATTATAGTTAAACTTTTTAGATGTTTTGTCGCACCTCATCTACTACACTTTTAAGTTTCCATAATTTTGTCCCCTTAAAACAATTCAAAATGGAATATAATAATAAAATAATTGTTTTCTACAAATCCCAAGAATAAAGGGATATTTTTTAACAGTTTAAAGTATTTTTTAACATCAAATCTTTTTTTATTTATGCTTCATGTGCAAGGAAATGAATTCATTCTGTGCATTTAGTTTTCACACTTTTGGCCACCACTGCAAGTATTTCATGGAATATGCCTTCTTAGGACTGTTAAGTACCTACATTCATTGCTCATAAAAAACGTGATAAGTGTGGTAATAAAATTTTATTCGATAATAGACACTTCTCTCGCAAGTCCATCAACGTGATTTAATTACGAAGACAATTTTGCCACCACGCCCGCATATTCATTCCGATCTTATAGATCTATTGAAGTAATTCTAGAAGATTCTCTCAATCATTTCCTCACCCAATTGTCGCCTGTTTCCAGCGATTTAAGGCATTTACTTCCCTAAAAATTCCACCAATTAGCTAAATTGGACAAAAGTAAGGGAAGTAGGGAATGTCCACTTGCAGTAGGCTGGCGAGCAATTAACCAGGCCTCCAGACAGACAAAATGTCCCTGGGAACTTATTCTAAGACGGGAAAGAAGAGTCCCAAAGCAGTTTCTGGTGCCGCATCGCAGGGCATTTCACTGTTCCCGGATGAAGTCCCTGCGCGGCTGACCGGACTGGGAACATGCCGGCTGAATTTGCTGGATGATGGGGCCCATGCGCCGCCGCCGCCGCCTCAGCCTCGGAGACTCTCTAGTTAAAATTCATCCGTTCACACACTTTCTCTGCTGTTAGCATGGCCTCTGCGCCGGCCGTGCGCCGGCTCGAGAAGAAAATGCTGTGAAAAGGCGCCGAACCATAAGCCGGCAGCGCATGCGGCTGATGGCGAGAAAGACGCGGGGGCTGGCCAGAAGGTACGCAGCATAAATGAATAATTGCAGACATTTAACAGCATTCAGCTGGAATTGTTTATTTATCATGCAGCTCCTTTTGAAATTCCAGCGGGCTCCATATGCTGCGCGGTAGCAACTAGTTACAATACTTACTAGAGGAACAGAGCCCGCAGACCAGCTACTGGAAAATTTAATTATGCCCCCGACTCGCCAAGGAGTTCGGGTTATGCAAGTGATGTGAACTATGCTCGCCGCATCGAAAAGTGTACGCGCACCTCATGGTTTATGCATCGGTCCACAGTCGCGGCCAGCCCAGCCTATGTAACGGTTTAATAGGCGCGGATTGTAAGACACATTTGTCCACTTCATGCTTCCTTGAAAGTTGAAGCCGAAGCGAGACTCTGCGGCTGCCTATTTACGATTTACGTGACACGTTGGGAATTCGAAGAATCGGACAGCCAACGACCTCCAGGTAAACGAGTAAATCAAGCAAGCCGTGCTCTATGCAGCTGATTAGGGATTTATCTAAAACATTCTGCGACAATCGGCCTGAGTCCTGTCCACTTTATTCGGCACGCAACACGCAATATGCATCACACATCACGCATCCTGCGTGAATCAGAACTGATGGAGTAATTAATTCTGCGGTAGCTTCATCGTAGCTGCGGCGTGATTTGCCACGATGAAGCCACCGCAGATAGTGAAGCTGTGGAAGTTGGCAAAGCGAAAGACAGCAAATGCGTCAACTATCACGTTGATTGCTATTTGTTCAATTAATAATTGAAACAGGGGAATTCAGCTTTTTAAAACGGAAAAATCAACAAACAAAAGGTTTGCAACTCCATTGGGGAAATAACCGAGATATTTATTTGAAACCTGAGGACTATTAAAAATATTATTAAGAAAAATAAATACATATTAGCGCCAATGTAAGCTTCCACAATTTTATCTAACTCAATGAAAAAACAAAAATTTACAAATAGAGAAACTTAATAATTTAAAGACAATAACCAAAATATGTATGACTTTCCGCTTGTTCTTGTTTTATATCCAATCAGGGCCGTGTTTAAAAAATGTAATTTTGAATAATCTTAATAATTGAATTAAAATACATACGTACATGTAAAATTTGCTTGTTTGATACATTCATTAGTTTTTATCTTGCATTTACCTAACATGTTTATATACTTAGAATTACAATATGTTATTTTTAAAATTGAAATAGAAATTTTTGCAAATTATAGAATATATATTATAGACATGAATATCAACTTTGCATTCTTTTTTAAATAACAATATATATCATAGTTTAGGTAGTTATACATAAATAAATGCATATGATAGTTTTAGTTACTTGGTTTTTAAAAGTCTTTATGTTAATTAAGTTAGTAAAACAAAATATACGCCTTTCCAAAGAAATAATCCATAGAGCAAAACTTTATAATAATAATAACTTATAAATTCTGTATAGTAAAAAATTATCTACAATTTAATAGTAAACTTTAAATGTTTCTTCAATGGTTTTAGTCAGGAAATTATTCTAAAAATGTTAATTTTCAAAAATTTCGTAAATACGGCCCTACTTCCAATAGCAACTATGAATTAACGTTTCGATGAAATAAAGAAATGTTAAAAATATGTATTCTAAATGCCATCAAAATACATACAAACAGTTTCATTTATTATCCAAGTAATTCTCCCTCCTACGAGATGCAGTACATCAATGATTCTCGAATATCTCCAATCGCTCATCATTACCCCAATTAACTGCTGACTTGTGCCCAAACAATTGGAATTATGCTAATAATCAGCACGGGTAATTAGCTTTAATAATGATTATCAGTCCGAAGGAAGTGACAAGTTACCATTCGCCACAGCGAACAGCGATCGGGGGCAGGGAGATAAATCGCTTCTGTAGTGCAATTTCATTCTGCAAGTAATTAAATTATCTCTTTAAAAAAATTCTGTCTGCCCATTCAGCTCACGCTCATGATATCGGGGTAAGCGAAGTAAAAAAGGGTTAATGGATTTTTCTTAATTTCATTACAACGTAACGTGCACACAATTTCGTTCTTTTTCGAGTTTGATTAAAAATTTCCTGTAGAAAGACGAAAAGAGTTTTTGCAGGAATAAAGTCTATGTGGGAGTTCGTAATAATAAAATGTTTTAAAGAAGTACGAGAAGCGCTGATAAAGACCGTATATGATTGAACATGATTGCTACTGCATGTGGGAATTTTATTATGAAATTATGTTTTTTTTTTATTTCTGCAGAGATCTAGAATCTCGTTGTTAGTAATAACAATTATGTATTCTTTAATCAAAAAATTCTGTAATAACCCAATTAGTATAAGTATAATAAAGATAACTAGCTTTTATATGATATGTATGACATAGCGTGCTATATTTACATAACTTGTCTTTATTTGTCATTATTTTTCTCCTCCATGAGAAATGATCAGTGTATTATCTCAAATTGCATATTTCATAAATTACAAATCTAAAAACGAAAATATTTCATCAAAACTAGAGATTTTAAAATATTAAAACTATAGATGTATTTAAAAATATGTATTGAAAATTACAGATATGTACACACAGGCGGTCAAAATAATAGGTGTTTATAAAATCATCTCATTTCGTCTATATTGTTATTTAACCCATGGCTCAATTAAATAAACATGCAGCAATAACACGTTTAATTAGTTTCTTTATTGACATTAGAAGCGCAATAAGTGACTGAATGCAGTAAGTTTGTCAAAAAATAGGTTTGTTTTTAAAATCATAGAATTTTTAAAGAATTTTGTGGAATTTTGAAATAAATTTCTTCATAGTGGGTTTTTTAAACTTAATAAAAAAAATATCACTGAGAAGATCTTAATTAAAAGGGCAGGTAAAGAGAGAGTTCGAACTAAGAAAACGACTCCAAACACTGATCATCAGATCATCATTATGGCCATTTGTGTCTTCAAGGACAATTTGCGTTGCTACGGGATACAAAGTCAACGCAAGAACTATTCACAGAAGATTACAAAGGACAAATCTACATTCGCCATCGATATTGCACTGATGAATAATCTCCAAAAGTTGTACAACATTCTATAGAGCGACGAAACGAAGCCCATTATTGGATTAAAGAGACAATGACCAAGATACTTTATAGGGACATGTTGCAAAACGTGATGCTCCCTCATGCTGAGGACAATGCCACTTAGATGACGATTTCAGCAGAATAATGATCCCAAAAACTCATCGAAACTAATGAGTGAATGCTTTGTAGATCATAATGTTAATATTTAGTCAATTCAATCTCCGGACCTCAATCCTATTGAGAAATTTTGGGATGTGTTGAAGCGGTCCTCGGCAAAAGAAAAAATAGCAAATAAGGAGTTTAGTCGCATTGGAACACCATCGCCAACATCGCTCTTCTGTCGTACAATGCTTATTCCAGCCCATCTAATTAAGATTTTCGCAGTGATTTTTTTTATTGTTTTTTATGCTTTTAATTTTGAAGAAAATAAAAAATTCTTTAAAAATGCTAAGATTTTACAAACACTATTTTTTGACCAACTTGTTACTGCATTCAATTACTTATTGCACTGCTAATGTCAATAAAGCTGCATGTTTATTTAATTAAGGCATAGGTTAAATAACGGTAAAACAATATAAGCGAAATGAGATGATTTTAAAAAAATTCTATGTATTAATGAAACTATTATTATTTTGACCACCAGTGTACATTATTACATTTAATAAATAAAACTATTTTTAGTTATTACCCTAATTTCAGTCCTTCGTTACAATGTACATATGTACTAAAAAAAACTTTCCCTTTAACTGAATTTTGCATATATGTACTTATTAAACGGAAGAAAGGTCGGATTACCTATTGAGTTGAGACTTCTTATAATTTAAACGAACGGAAGTAGGAGTTCCTGCATTTACGAAAAGAGCATGTATCATCAAAGCTCAAAACGAGTTCCTTTTCATTTTAATTTCCGGCAAACAGATATTTTAAAAAAATTTAGAAGGGTAAAACTACTTACACAAAGGACATCCAAGTTCTTTATCATAGCAGCTCCCAATCCAACTTTGACAATACTTTTTGCTGGGACAAACTCGCAACGACGTCCGTCACAATTTTTTTGGAGGCTCTGCAGCATCTGATCATTAAGCTGATAACGATCTGGATCACTAATCGATCTCCTTAAAGTGGCAACCGACGCCCTTTTAGCTTGAAATGATCCTCTCAAGATCTTGGCCAATTCATACGCGGGGCTATTGTAATTTCGCGGAGGTGTTATCTTAAATGTTGGCACGATCGGTGGCTGCAGCTCAAACGACGAGTCCGGGGAGATATTTTGACTGCCCAGTGATCCTGTTGAAATTCCATCATCATCTTCTGTGTCCGAATAATAAAGCGGCTTACAACCAATATCAATTTTACTTGATCGAACCGGCATTGGAGAGGCATTACAGGAAGATGACTTAAAATATTTCACCTTCTTTCGGGCAGACGAGAAAAATTTTAAGACTTTGCACGATTTACGATCATTTCCATTATCTCTAGGAACCGTGTTATAATCGAATCGATTTTCCGGAGTTTTTTCATAGATCGTGACATTATCACTTTTTGATTCCACATCGGAATGTTCCTCCTCCTCTTCGTCGAAGAAGTCTTGATCAGTCGACTCAAAGTCAGAGTCTGTTGAGCATGCTTCTTGAACGGTTAGAACAGGCATAGGTCCATATGAAAATTTTGGTATTGGCTTTGGGGTGGACGATACCACGACCATTGCATTTTCATAAATCGTATGCTTTTCTTTAACATTTTCTTCAACCTTAGGGCACTTAACTCGTTTCGGCGACACTCCACCGATGTTATTTTTTGCCTCAATCTCCTTGACGAACTTCATCAAACTTTCGCGATCTAACTCTGTTAAACACTTGCTCCGTTTCCTCTGGGGATGAATAGACTTCACTTCGAGGCTGGTATCAAATGATCCAGAATCATTTGCATTCGCCAACGACTGAACAAATCGTTCCACCATCTCTTGAACTGGTTTCAATTCGCTATTATTTTCACTAAACAAATTCCTACCACGGCATGTGGCCACAGCTTTGCTAGCACCGATCATCCCTTAAAATAGACTTTTCTTTACTGATCGGAACTTTTCATCCAGGACGTCTGAACTGGACGAGGATCTTGACTAGAACTGATGCGATCGAGGCTCCGAAACTGATCGAAATGTCTTGTGAATTTTTTTATTATTAATTTTTGAATAAATCTAGCTACGCACCCGCGGGGAAAGAGACGTGAGGTGCTCTGGAGGTGCTTACTCATTCATTGTTTGGATTTATAAAGTATGCAAGGCGCATCGGCGATTATTCTGAGCCGGGAAGAGACCGAAATGTATGTAAGTATGAGAGACCCGCGCTCGATTCAACGGGGTGCCGAAAGACATTGTTATGGTCGGATACGGCTGAATAACAAGGTGATGACAAGTTCCTGGGGTATCCGCGAAGAGCACTTATTCAGAAAGAGGGAAGAAGAGGCGTGTTTAAGCTATTTTCCGGTCCTTTTTTTTAAATTCTCAGATATCTGCTGAGTTTGGCAGACACAATTCATACTTGCGGCACCCTTGAAACGAATTGTTTGTTTATCCTCAGATTTGGGCCAATAACCCACGGATTCTCTTTTAAACAGATGAGTTTGTATTTATTAAAATTTTCCTTCAAGAAATGCGTAATTTTTCGAACGACGGAGATTTTTTGCCGAAAATCGTATCGTACCATATGTACCGTATCCTGCTGGTAATTTTAGAGGAAGGTCTAATAAAATCGATTTTGAAATATACCAACTACTGAACAACCACAGTCTTTCCTAAAAAAGCTAGGGAAATTCTAGTGTAAAATATAGTTTTAATACTCTTATTTAACATAAGAATTTTAAAATATACACAAAGAAGGGCAAAAGATTCAATATCCATTTCAACTTAAAATCGGTACATTTTTAAGTTCATAAGCAATAGGAGAATCTTCAAATGTTTCAGTACTTATTGTTAGTTAGTACTATGTATTTATATAAAAAAATGTACTTGTAAAGAAAATCCAGGAATAGTATTTAGAGCACTATCGTTTAAGTTAGTTAAAATAAAAATATTATTCTCATCGAGCTGAATCGAATAACTCTGGAACCAGAGTTGAGCGTACATAGTTAACTAAATTCCCAGTTGAATAATAACTTCAACTAAAGTAGTTGTTTAGTTGAAATTCCAACTTAATTTTCTCAACTAAAATAGTTGTAGTTGAAAAAAAGGAACTAAAGACTTTAGTTAAAAAAGCCGTTAGTTTCACGCCCAAAAATCCGAAATCAATTGTCTCAAATATCCCTTATCTTGAATCTTATCTTGAATTTCCAAATTGTAATAGTAGGTTTGAAATTAATGACCTCAATATGCGCTTAGTACTAATTTTCAATTTAATTCGTTAAATTTCTCAAAATTTTATTCGTCATATTGCCTCCGCCATCTTTAATTTCAAAAATTACATTTGTAATTTATTAATTTTTATAAATATAAATATGGATCCTGAAAACATCTACCTAGCGATTGGACCTCTCGTCCTTCTAAGATTAATTGGGGTGATGAACTAAGCGGTTAGTTGTGGGAGGCAGGAAGAAATAAAATATTTTCTTTTAGTTGTTAGTTGCAATTTATTTTTGCTCAACTCTATCCCAAACTAATTTCGTAGCGGAAAGCTGCATTGTAATCAACAATCCATAATATCTATATAGATGTGATTCAATTTCTTTCGTAGAAACCAAAAAACTTTTTGGGGAAAAATTAATAAATCCAAATTTATTTATTTTGCTTATGAGCAGTGTACACTATTTTTGTAGTGGAAATAATTTTAATGACCAATCGCGTTAAAATAATCTTTGGCAAGCATTTTTAACATGCGCAACACTGTACAGCATGAACTAGTAATCCTATAAACATTACACGCGTGGACTTTTCCAAATTAAAATGCCATAAAACGCTTTCCGGGTTAATTTCCTTCAAACCAAATATTCCGCTTGGATATAAACGTATTTTACGACTGTTATTCAGTTTAATTCCAAACATACATTTTAAATGCGAAACTTTAAGTTTGGCGAGAGAAATTTACGCAATTTTCTACCTTCAAGGCCGCCCGTAAAATAAATTTCACCACAGTAAGATACCCCTCACGTCTTTGTTTCCATCGCAATCGAATAAAAACTTTCTTCGCCAATATCGGTGTGAAAGTAAACACATCTCAAATAATTTCATGAATTGCAAATTAGAAAGAAGAAAAATAAGCAAAACGAACACCCATCAACCAATAGAATTAGCGATGGAGAGTCACTCCGGAATCTCGAGAAGTTTGTCTCAGATCACACCTGAGGCGCCTCTTAGTCATCGCGATCGTCACAATCCACCGTCCTGAAGAAAAGGTGATCTTAGCACTTGGCAATTGTTTGCGCAACGTAGGTACGTCACACTTACACAGTAGAGCACATATTAATTTCCACGAAACGTTAGATAAATTTGACCAAAAACATCACGTCTTCACGCAACTTGATAAATTAGGCCGATCGCGCACCTCTTGGCGCCCAATTGCACCTGCGCGACTTCCTCTTGTACTTCGATTAAAGTTCCGCGATGAACTGAGTCGATTCCGGCCGTATGCCGCGTAACCAGCAGAATCGAGACATCGATTGACTTCTTTTTTTCCCTTTATTTTTTCTCAACGAAGGTTGCGGTAAGCGGTGGTAACAGCCGGCTGCGAATAATTTATTTTCTTTACTAAAAAATATGTGAAAATACGCTTGCGCGGAGAGGGGACAGTCTGGACTAGACGATTAAGATGCGCATGCGCGGTTGGTTGACTTTAAGACCTCAGAACAAGTGCACAAGGCGTCACGCATCAGCTGTTCGCATGTAGGACTTTTATTTATTTTTTTCTTTTGGCCGTTGTACCTGTCCAGTCCTTCTGAGGGTTGCCACCAAATGTCTTCACGTGAAGTCAAATTGTAGTCGTGATGGCGTGGAGGGAAAACACAGACATTAAGACATACTGTAGCTCTAAAGGGGATCAAAGATCGTTATAACAACAATAGTGAAGGCACTTTTATATAAATTAGCGGTTTTTGTAACTCTCAGCTGCTTAGGAAACACCTTCGTATTCCTTAATAATTAAACAACGACTAGGAAGGAAGAAAGTCTTCAAACTGTTTCAATTAGATTTTGAAACTGCCACCCAAAACTTCTGGAAGGAATCAGCTTAAGTTATTCATAATATGTTCATTATTTGCATCTAATTCCTACCTAAAAACGAGAAATATCAATTTTGAATGAAATAGTTTAATAAATAGGCATTAAAATATTAAATGTAATTAATGCCTAATGATAGAAGTTAAGGATAAGACGTTTCATTATATGATTAGATTCATTCAGTGATCTGAAATTATCGCAGTTTTTCATGTTCTTATTTAAATTTTTTTAATTAAAAATAACACTTCATATACAGTTTTAGAGTTCTAACAGTTTGTTTCCTAAAATCTACTTAATGATTTTAGTTTCTAATTTTGCCTTCTAATTGGACCAATTTTGTAAGTCGGCATTTATTTAACATTCATTTTTATTGGCTTGGTCATAAACGGGTGAACTATGACCACAAGAAATTAATATTTTGGCAAGTTCGCCGCTGAAGATCAATGAAGATCGATGAGGAGAAGCAAATCTAATGAAACGAACGATCAATGAAAAGATCCTTCGTCTAAGGCTACTTCAGTTCATTTTGTATCATTAAGTAATTAGCTACACGCTACAACTGTGATACATGAAAAAAATGCATGACGCATTCTCTTGCGTCGCGATCAGCTCTTACCTTGTAGTTATCGTCTGAGTAGAAGCCGCACATTAAATCCAACATGTTTCTAGTCATTTTATTTTAAAAAGCACAAAATTAATTATTAATTCATGCCAAATTAAATTACAAAAAACTGAGTATAAGGTTTATCCACAAAAACGAGCACCACTGGAACGAAATACTTAAAAACTTTGCAAATTTCCGCTTGTATTTTATCACAGTTTGAGATTAGATTGGGTAGAGCGAACCTTGCACGCTCCTCTATCACAAAAGACACTTTTTTTGAGGTGGAGAATTTGGATAGTAAATTGTACGGCAATTAACGCGTATTTCCCAGAACAGCTCGTGATATACTTATGATGACTCGACCGCGAAATCCATCATCATAGAGTCAGCCAAGATGTTCTAGATCTGAATTGAAGCCAAGACGGGAAGACATGTCACACTACCGCCAACTACAGCGACTGTCCTCCTCCAAACAGGGCAGAGTCAAGCTCACGAAAGTATAAAAAGCAAATTTCATTCAGAAAATTCAATTAAAGCATCACCAATTGTCGTGAATTAAAGTGAATTAAGTTGATTCGTGGCACGGATGGAGTGCCTAATGAGTGTGCTGTTGAGGACCGCGACCGTACGACCGTCTGCAGGATTGGTTAATGTTGTAAAGCGTGGACGGATGCGGATGAATCGAAAATCAATCAACGATCAAACGATACCTCAAGATCAAGCGATCCGTCTTAAGCAGGCTAAAGCAAGTGCAAAACTACAATATATGAAATCGCGATTATTGCGGGATTGAACGCTACGAACGTCGTGTCTCTTGCGAGCTACTTACGTCCGATATCCATGTGTGTCGCATAAAGTACCTTATCTTAAGACGACCGCGGTCGAGCGCACCAGATAAAGTCCCGGAGCTTCGCTGCACCCGGAGTAAACAAAGCATGACAAAAGACAAGTAAACAAGAAATTGTTGCAATTACCCAATGGACTATCTATTAATGGACTAATCTGTTGGTTTTTGCGAAATTTACATTGACTTTAACGAGCAATCTCTTAGACGTTGGAGGAAACTCTAGAAAACTCCTCTCGCCTGGTCTTTATGCGTCCGATTGCAACCGTTCTAGTCGCTTTGTTTCACTTAATTCATTTCAGTTGAAAATTTTTATTTCGTTTAACAGGTCTTTGCAGAAATTATACTGTAATTTCGTTTGCAGAAAATAAATTGAAAAGTGTTCTGCGACTGCTTCAGACAACCAGGCACTGGATGGTTGATAGTGCCACGTGATAAGAATTTGTGGACAACTTCTCCGCGGCTCGCCAGAATGAATGCTGTTTTGCGGATTCTTTTCACAGCATAAATAAAAATTCTTTTCGTTGTGAGAGTTTATTCAATGGCACATTGTACATATTAGGAACTCTATGAAAAACTCAAATTTTAAACCATCTCATCAAATATTCTTTACTTTCACTGTAAACTATTTCAACACATATCATTTTCAAACATTATATTGGTTGGCGAATTTTATAATAAAAAACCCAAGTTAAATGGGTCAGTAGTTATATGTATTAAAGATAAAGAAATCAGTTATGACTATCGACTGGCAATTCATTTAATGCTTTTCATAAGCTGAGTTGACCATTCGATTAAAGGAACTGAATTCTCAATTATCTGAGCAGATACAAATTATGGATAAAAAATAAAACAAAAACTCTTATAAGTAGCATTAATTACTATAATTCGAACCAAAATTTTATGACTAATTACATATGTATATTGCATTGGTTGATTTATAGTCCAGCAAATTTAGAACTAACAAAGTATTTTTACTAGAAAATGTTTATTTTATCTGCAGTAATAGACATTTGATTGCATAGGATATACATATACGTACCACGTTTACCTAAGTAAGAAACACGTCTAAATTAATAACTATGACAGGATAAATCTTTAAAAGAGCTTCTTCTCAAAATAATTTTTTTTTTTACCTGACGGCATCGATTTTCCGACAGCCATTAATTAATTAATAATTTTCATAACGGGTTCAAAACACATACATTTTTCAGGTACGTTAGATGTCTGAAAATGTAATTTCGTTGAAAAACGTGTGGCCACTAAAACTAAAAATTGCACACACTTACAGGAGGAACGCATTTCCAAGTGCGACAAGTCTTCTACTATATTAGTTTTCATTTTGTACTCATCTACATTTGCTGAATTAATGAGCGACATCATTATTCGCGAACCGAAGGAATTCTTATTATATATGTACATATACATATATCTTTTTCAATAATTCAAAAATTCAAAAAACCATTTATTATTTGATTCCCGTGAACAATTTTCAGAAATTTCTCAAGAAGTTGCCTACTACTTCCTTGCAACAGCAACTCCAGAACATGTAGTAGGACGCGATTACATTATTAATTAAATATTATAAAAGCATAGATGCTATTTAAAATATGCTTAAAAATTTGATTCCAAGCTAATTGAGAAGTTCCATTGGCATGTATATTTTCCATTTTCAATAAAATTTGAAGATCGAAGTAATGTTTGTGTTTTCCACAAAAATCTATTCTTGAAATATTGTGTGGCAAATATTTCTGTACCTACTTCTATACGGCCATTGATCATTTAAAATATTTAATGAAAGCAAATATTATGTACTCACCACCAAATCCGGCTCGCTATATGTCCCCTCCAGGAAATGTCCAGTTTGCTGCTCTAGACTCCCCGATTTGTGAAGATCCTGCAAACTTCCCCAAATCTCGAGGGGGTCCACAGAAGATTCACCCTCAATGTTTGCACTTTTCTGAGACAAATCTTGATAGCTTGACGAATTTGGCTTAGACAGACCGAAAACTTTGGGACTCAGTTTGTAAGAAACGAGCTTTGATGCATCCTGCAGACAACCAAAACCATCCTCCTCATCCTTGTAGGTGTTCATAAGTCTCTTGGCCGCTTTAAGAGGCTTTTTGGGTTCAACAAAGACATGATCTTGCCCTGCTTGATTATTTGAGCACCCCGAAAGCATCGTAATATCGTCCATCGACATCTGGAGCTGCTTTTTATCCTTGGGAAGGAATCCGTCTCGCTCGACAGAGGAAATGACGTCATCGCAGGATCTAGTCGCTGTAAGGGGTGTTGAATTGCCCTTTACCCCGAAACTAGCTAGCAAATCAGGGACTTCAGACTTCTGGGGTGAAACCGTGACTTTAGGATCAGGCATGGCACGAACGGTGAGTCGAGTGTTAAAATCAACTGATTTTGCTTTTGCATGAACTGGAATTATCGGCTTCTCAAGGACATTTTCGCAAGCTGCAGGCTCGATGGTGTTGCAGATTGCATGCGGTCTTGCAGTTACAATATTCCCGCTGCGATTCACCACAAGTCCAGGAAAGTCGACGACCAAAATTCGGTCTGATATGTTGGTGCAATCATTATGAAATCCAATTCCAGAGTCTGAATTTGAAGAGGTTGTGGTAACCTCACTGTGGTTGCTGGGCTGTGGTGAATTAGCCTGAAGGTTGTCCTGATGACGCCCGTTATAACCTTCGTGATGTCTTGAGTTTGGAGAGCTCAAGTTCCGCACACTCGGAGGAAGAACCTTCATAGTGTACATACTTCGAATAAGGTTCACCACATACTCCGAATTGTTGGGGAACTCCAGGCAGAGATTAGAAATTGGATCCTTGGTACAAGATATCTTAAATTCAACCGCCCTCTGCTCGTGTAGGGAATGCTCGCAGATTTTCGTGTCCACCACGAAGACGTGACAGCTGTTTGATATGATAACTTCCCGCGTGGCCTGCTGCATCAATCCGTCGTTGTCTACGGGCAAGGAGTCATCATCTATATTGGCGTATATGGCACTTGTTACAAGTCCAAAAAATCGATTTTCGCTCTCTGAAGAGCTGCTAACATAATTAAGTCGTGAAGACGGATAAGTAGCTAAAATGCTAGCGCTGGAATTACGAAGGGTAAGACAGTTGGGCAGGATAGTCATAAGGACTGTGGTTGGATTGCGTTTCTCCTGGCGCATTTTCCTTATACAACTGCGGACTGTCTGCAGCTTTGAGCTGGTTGCAATCTGTTTGGGCATCTCAATAGTCCCGAGATACCCAACAATCGCTCTGTACTCCAGGGCGGCACTTCCATTGACCCCAGTATCCAAAGTGGAATCAGTTTTCCTTACCATTGCACTAACATTTGAAATGTCCTTTGAGGTGCTTGCATTCGGCGAATGGATAATGTTGTGAGCCACGGGTGGCGGTGCATCTTCAATAACCGGACGCAAAGACACACCCTGGTCAATAAGCCCCGCAGCTATAACCTGCCCGTTCCTTGCGTTCTTTTGGGGCGAATTTCTGACCCTATTCATTTTTAATTTGTGATGAAGATACCGTGGCTTGACCCGATTTATGTGGCTGACGATGTTCTCCTCATCAGAACTGTCTGAAAAGTAGTTCTCGGCAATCTGCATCCGTATGGTCCCCAGCGAATTACCGATAAGTTGTACGACCGCCTCATGGGGCAATTTCGACACATTAAGTCCATTTACACTGATCAGAAAATCGCCAGCGCGAAGCCCCGCCTGATCGGCCGGGGAATTCGCAACGATGCACGAAAGAATGCAAGGCTGCTGCCCGGAAATGGTAAACCCGAACCCATTGAACCCGCGACTGACCTCAACCGTTCTGGTTCCATAATTTGGGCGCTTTTTGCGCCTCCTGTGGTGATGGTGCATTTTCATGTAACCCGCAACTGTTAAATTCCACTAAAATCTCAAAAAGCTAACAATTAGGAGTGAAACCATCGCTTGTAAATGTCAACAGACTCCAGTCCTTTCACATCGGGCTCTTCTGGGCATTTTCCTTCCTTAAAAATCAAGGAAAAACACAAAAAATTCAACGAGCACAAAATTAAAGGGATGTTAAGAAAATTTTCAAGGAAATGAAAGCGTTAATTGCGAAAAAAAACAAAAATCTAAAACGAAACAAAACCTTCAAACGATTGGAATGTGTCAAATGGCCAACACGTCTGACAGCCTTTGCGGTCTGATGTTGCCAGGTTGCTATAGAAACGCGTGCGTTTTGTTGTTGCTGCGTCCGACGGGTGTGTTGCTGAGGCATTTCGTCGAATTCATGTGGGAATTGGTCGAAAAATCAACGGCACTGCCAGCGCACAACAAGTCTTTAACAGCTTTTTGGAATTAAAAATTAATCAGACAATCTACATGTCTGCACAATTTGTTTATTTTATCTGCTACGCCCACTAATAATTGTTTTAATTCCTCATTATATGAAAATAGTTTTGGAAAAAGTGAAGAATAGGTGTTCCGCCCCGATTTCGATGACATTTGTGCAGGCACCTTCCGTTTACCCTAAAACAAATGTAAAATATTAGAGTAAAAGGAAAATATTTAGTAAATAGGCATTTTGTAAAAGGAAAGTATTTGGTCAGTAGGCATTTTGTAACCGGAAAATATTTAGTCAATAGGCATTCCGTAAGGAAAAATACTTTGAAATGTAAAAAATTAAAAGTGGAATATTTCCGTAGATACAGCCGAGCACCGCAAAATTATTTTAAATCCTTCCGTTTTAGGGTAAATGGAAGGTGCTTGCACAATTTCATCGAAATTGGAGCGAAACACCTATTCTTCAGTTAGACCATAGTTTTATTTTCTACATACGAAATTTAGTCCTTTCAAGTTTAAGGAATTTGTAATTGTTCAGAAATTGTGTTGATATTGACTATCATTTATTCTACTATAAAATCAACAACGAAATCTAAGCAGTAACTAACTTTTCCTTTTGGACCTCAACTCCACCTTCAATTGCTTCAATTTCTTTCTTCTCGGTTGCTTCAATTTCTTTCTTCTCGGTTGCTTCAATTGCTTCCACCTCTGGCTTCGCTTCTTCCTCAAACCGGTAAGTAATCGGTCCAGGCTCCTTCGGAGGCATCCAATCGGGTATAATCTTGTCGTGGAGCCGCCAAACGCCATACTCATTGGAAATATGTTTTTCAAAAACGACATACTCCAAGACGTCCTTCGCCAGGATTTCACTGCCGTGTATCAACCGGCCAAATCTGTCGTAAATAGCGAGCGTCTGCTGAGTGTGGAACCGCACTGTAACTTGTGCAAATAAATTTTCTTTAGAAATGATATCAGTAACTCGAGCGTGAACGACTTTAGGGGGCTCTAACGACTTGAGGAACTGCCAGCGAATCGTCTTGTCCTTGATGTTGTGAATCATCTCCGGGTAGGCCCTTTCGGTGACGAGCTCGTGCATGGCTTGCTTATCCTTGCTGCACATGCTCTTGTGTGCTTTAACGTAAATATCCTGAGCAGCCTGAGCAAATTCATCGGTCGCAAAGTCCTCCTCGTAATTGCGTATCTTGCGGACAGCCATCATACTCTTCGATTTCTTCTCAAGCAATTGAAGTTTTTGCTTGGCGCCGGCCTTCGATAGTAGGGAACTCTTCCCATCACCCTCTGGGGGCACATAAGGCTCGAAAATGCCTCCTGTGGCACTGAGATAGAAGGGCCTCTCGAGCCATGGTCGCGGCGGCAACACTCCCTTCTCCTTGAGCCGGCTGCGTATTTCTTCCTTAGATAAGTCCTCCGGTTTCTCTTGGTAATTGGGAAGATCTATTTTGACGAATTTCTGGGCACGGAGCTTCTTCCACTTTGGAATGAAATGTTTTGTTTTCCTGTGGCGAAAAAATTGAAGGTTATAAGCAGATTTTCCGGCGATGTTCAACAAGCCAGGTTGCGTTATCTAGTGGATTAGGTTGCTTTATTTTAAGTATATCTTATTTGCATTCCAAATACAACCTGCAAAAATTTAAGGCAATTTCTGCTAGCCAAGCCTGCTACTTCCATGTCGGTGCTCGTTTTTTTCCAAGAACTGTCAAAGTCACTTCTGTCAGACGTTGTAAGATTACACTAGAATACATGTGTTCCATATCGGAACATTTTTACAATATAAATGAATAGTCGTAATTCAATTAATTATTCATATTTTTTCAATGAAATTAAATACAATGTTCATTGAGATTAAATGAAAAATAAAAAGTTACATCTATTTCGTGTGAACGCTCATTCCACCTCATTCCATTCCCAACCGCCAAATCGACCTGCCTTACCATTCCTTGTCAGTTCGGCCCCCCTTCATCAGTAAGGTATCCAATTGACCGCGTGAAATTTGTTTGTGAGTGCGCTCTAAGTGAAAACTAAAAAAGCAACGTAAGTACTGTGAATTTTCTGAAGAATTATTTTTCGGTGAGCTTTCTAAATCCCTTAAAATTGAATTTGCCCGGAATGTTGACGCTTTTTAGTAGGAAAATGCGCTTTTCTCACGGTTGTGTTGCACGCATTTCGTTAGGTAAGAGGGGAGAACGCAAAGTCGCCCCACGTGGTTATACGGTTGTCCCATTCGTAGGTTCTTGTCTCCAG
Organism: Machimus rusticus; assembly: GCA_951509405.1. NCBI lineage: Eukaryota > Metazoa > Arthropoda > Insecta > Diptera > Asilidae > Machimus > Machimus rusticus. The sequence goes on from OX608054.1 coordinate 11,288,897, forward strand.
TTGCGAGGGATTTTTTGATTTAGAAAATGTGGGCGCCGCAGGTAATTTCATGACATGGCAGAGGGTCGCCGTATTGTTTAAATTCATAGAAAGTGTCGCATACAGCGAGGGGTGGATATTTTAAAATGATATTTGGATATATACAATCACGCAATTTAGTTATTTCATCTATAAGTAGTTTTAAACTATATTTTCCCTATTTTCTCTTAGCTTTTTTTGACAAAATTAGATATATAATATAAACAAATCAGGCCAATTTCCAAAAACAACTTGTTATACTGAGATCTAATTTCATTTTGGGGAATTTACTTGATATTTAGAGAAAAAATATTTTCATAAATTTTAAATTAATGTCATTAAGTTATTGGGAAAAAATTTATTTCTTAGATGCGTGTTTAAAAAAAAAAATTCCTCTTAACATGGCAATGCCTCCCGGTACCTTCGAATCAAAAGTTCCCGCAGAGCGGAATTTCCAAATTGTGGTTCTGTCGCGTCAAATTTCCACGGACGTCGTCTCCGTTCTCTTTCATTTCAAGTGTTGCTGTATGTGTGATAGCACACGTTTTTCAATTATTTTCCCTTCAGTTCTTTTTTATTTTCTAAAATAATTAAAAATTTTGCACCTCTGCCGATAAAGTTAAATTCGCTGATCAATCCGCTATCAGTTAGCTGATTCAGTTCAATTTCCGTTCAACATTCGCCGTCACAGGGAGGTCGTGTCGTGCCGCGGGACATTTTTTTCCTTCTCCTGTCTTGTGAAATCATCAATCTGACGTGTGCAGAGTAAGAAAAAAGACGAAAAGAAGACATCTGAAAAGTGTGCGTGAAATTGCGGTGTTCAGTTCGAATCTAATTTCGGGGAGTTTTTTGTAATTTTTTTCCCTAGAAGGTTTTCTATTTATTTTTTGAGACATCAGTAGGGAAGTAAGTAAATTTTTTGGTAAATAAATTCCAGCGATGAACCGCATTTCCTGGGCGTCGCTCCAAACAAAGAAATATTTCAAGTGCTACGATCGTTGACCTTGTTTTCGTGCGTGCTTTATTCAATTAATTGCTATATATAGGCTGCGATTTTATTTGCTTCTGATTTTCTTCTGGAATATTCTCCAAATTCCTAGTGGAATGCACGCCGCCAGTTGCATATTTTGAGCCGTTTTATGGCGACATTCAATCAGCATGTGCCCTACTTAATTTTGAGGTTAAATGCTTCATTTAGTGGTGACTACGATGGCAGTCGCCGGGAATTTCGCGATTTCTCGCCCATCAAAAGAGTGGCGCAAATTTTTCCGAAATCCGAGTACCACGTTGGGGGTGAATTTCCACCAGTCGTTTGCTTTATCCCGATGCAATTTCCTAAACTGCACCCTGATCTGGATTTTTGGACTTTACTCCCATGAAAAAGAGTGTTAAGTATAGCCCTGTTTGCCTGCTGCTTGCGTAGAAATTCCTCTCAATGGAAGTATTGGCACTTCCAAAACGTATTTCCTCGTTTATGAGGTTCTGTTTAAAATTTGGGGGGCTTGTTCCTTTCACACAATGGATGGGCGTTTCCTATTGCAAATTCAGCAGAAATCGGCCGAAAGGATAGAGATTGGATTGCTTTCTTATTCATGCGCTGATCATTTTGCAACAGGAAAGCGGACGTGTAAGATGATACCACAAGTCAGGCAGGCGATATTTAGGTCAGCAGGGCGCAACAAGCAAGGACAATAGGTTAGCTTTAGCCTTTGGTAGAGGTTTTAATGATTTCGTGGAACGCCGAAAGACTGCTTACCCCGTTTAATGGTTATTTTAGGCACTTTTCTGGAGAAGAGTTTTATGTGAAACATCAATTTTCTGCACATTGAAATAATGGAGGTACTTCTAACTTATTGTTAGTAGATTCCTCCGTAGTATGTCGGTCCATTAGTTTTGCTGAGTTTGTTTAGTGTTACATTTTCCAACACTTTCCTACTTTCCTAAATATTCTTATAAAGAACCCTCTGCTTCTCTCCCTCGTCCGAAAACCTTAAAGTAACACAAACTCTATAACGGGATTTACATACAATCTTCAACTTATGAAAAAAATTTAGCTAGAGCTTGCCCCTAAGAAGGCCTGATATAACTACTTCGAAGAATTTTGAATATTCCTCTAGTATGGCTTCGCAGGTAGCCCTTAACTCCTTGCTTCCTGAGGTTCAAGCGGGAAATAAGTAAATTCTTCAATCGTAAAAAAAAGGGAAAAGACGCGGTTACTCATAAACTTAAAACCGCATCTTGCGACGATACCTCAGCGACAGAGGTGCCAAGCTGTCACTTCGGAGTTCCCAAGTTCAAATCCAGGCACGGTCATGGAATATCACATGAAAAAATTAACTTTCTAAAAAGGCATCGGAATGTAATTAGCTCGATGGGTAGAGCAGCCGTAGGTCCCAGGTTCAAACCCACCCAGGGATTGACCATTTTTTTTACATTAAATAATTTTAAATTAATATTTTCAGTGTTAATATAATAATATAATGTTTCCGTCAGCGGAAACATTGGACATTTTCCTTCGGTGTGCCATGAAAATTCCTTTGTTTTGGATTTTGAATAACTCCTTCTATCCCTGGTTATTGTGGAAGCGAAAGTGCAAGAGCTTGCCTCCAAATCCCGTCGTGGGTAAAAAAGAAGAAGGAATAGAATCGAATCAGGAAGCACATCTGCTTGCTTTAGAATCAGTTACAGTAGAATCCGGATATAACGACTCCGTTTATAACGACGAACCGTTTATAGCGACGAAAATACAAACTCAAGTTTGGTTTCATATAGACATACTATGAAAACATATTCGTTTAGTACGACTCCGGTTTAATCGACCAACTAACTGCTCATAGCGACCTATTTTGATAAAAACAAACGAAAATTACAAACTTTCTACGTCAGTAAATCATATGAATTCACATGCAAAGAATGTAGTGTACAATCGCAATGTTTAAGTTTCATTAAAGTTATTTTTCATTTATTTTAATATGAATTTGTTTTATTTAAATATAAGTTAATCTAACTATGTATATTATTATTTCGTAATTACAGTAATATTAATACATAAAAACAAGCTCAAATGTGTGTTCGTTCGTTTTCTGCGTGGTTCGGTTAGTACGACCAAGTGTCGCCGGTCCCTTGAAGGTCGATTCTATTGTATATAATTTTTTCTCAGGCCTTTTTCTACTGGGAAAGAGTTAGTCATAAATAAAAGTCTAGGAAAATGCATATATGCTTGAAATTTCTCGATTAATTTGTACATACATTTGTATACATACTTAGGTACCATTCTTTAAAATGTATTGTATCATAAGTAAAATATTCATATTTTAAACAACTATTTATCGTGTAGTTCAATATTTTAAAATTAGGATTAAAATCTCTTTCAATCATATATATTAAAAATACATAGATTGTAACAGCGCTAATAAATATTATAAGGGCCGATCTATACTCAGAGACTCTGTCCAGAATTCAAATATTATTTAATTCAGGTTCTAAAGAACGAAATTTTATAAGAGGGCTTAATATTGAAGTTTAGAAAATTCTGAGTCTTGTGGGACATTAAAAACGAAAACCGTTCTATTTAATTCCTTTACAATGATTCAAAAGAATAATTTATTTAATTCTGCGCATTTGTGGCGGCAGATTTTTTTAATGTTTGCACGTCGTGATCACGCAGATAAAGTAAAAAAGGACTTTTTTCCGTGTTGATTTTGCAAGAATTTTAGCAAATTTCGACCCCGTAAAGTTCTAACAGGAAAAATATACTTTGAGGATAAGTTTACTATAAAAAATAATTAGAAACTCGAAGTAAATTAATTTAGAATTTAAGATATGATTTTGTTCTGCGCATTTGTGGCGGTAGAAGTTTTAATGTTTGCACGTCGTGATCACGCAGATAAAGAAAAGAGGACTTTTTTCCGTGTTGATCTTGCAAAAATTTTTAGCAAATTTCGACCCCGTAGAGTTCTAACATGAAAAGAAAATTTTTAAATTTGTATTTTACTATTGCAGGGTTATATAATTTCAGCAAAATCAGTTTAGAATTTAGGAAAGGTCAACTTGATACCTCTGCTATTTAAAGATTTTGATTTCATTGCCATTCGATCAAAATAATTTATTGGTCGATAAGAAATAGGTTACATAAGATTCGAATGCATTCTTTGAAGATGCGCGTGATTCACCAATATTCAGTGATTCATTGAAAATTTTTGCATCTTTTGTGTAAAATAAAACTGTTTTCGATTTATTATATTTCTGCGCATTTGAGGTGGCAAAGTAATCAGTGTTTGTTTACCGAGATCACGCAGATATAATGAAGAAGAGTTTATTACCGTATTGAATTTGTTTATTAGTACTAGCACCTTCAACCCCGTAAAACTCTGACAAATATTGGCTCATAAGTCTATATAATATGTTTCATGCCCAAAAATAAACTTTATCGCTCTTATGTGCGAAAAGAAATCAGAAAAATAATACAAAGTTACAAAAACCACAAAAAGTATATACAACAGTTCTAGCATAAAAAGAATCATAATGAGCACAATGAACCCACTTAGCAACTTTCTCAAGAGCGAATAGAATATGATTTTCGTAAAAAATATATATGTATATATTAAAAATATGAAAATTTCTTCAATATTCTTTCATGGTTTCCATGACATCTCAAGATACGTAGCGACAACAGCACTCGGGACGGGAACAAACGATAAATTTACACGCACGCAAAAGCCTCGCAATTTTGAATAGAAGCTGTTACCATCTAACATTATTCGCCCATTCTGTCGTCTTTAAGAGTTCATAGGGAGACTACGACGACAGCAAATAATCAATAAATGAATGGCTTTCTTTCCTCAAGCTTAAGGTATCGAAATCTAAAAATGCGCCACGCAAATAATTGCTAATAGGCTTCCTCGTGCTTCCTGAGTTTGCCCCGTCTGTCTGTTTACGACAAGACGGATGGTTCTGGTGGAGGGTTGCGGAGGATGTGTGTATATGTGCCATGTTAACTATACATTAATCAACAAGACAGCGAATATTCCTCGAAACAAGTGGAAAAATATTCAAAAGATGGCCCATAACATAAATAGTTAAGGGAGTGGAATTTGGGTCAAATGATACCTACTCTTATTAATTTTTTTTCATACTCAACGGATAAAAAATAACATCTTTTGATGACATGAAGAAAGTCTTTTCTTACTATTGTTTGATAAAGACATACCTATGTTCATAAGAAGTAAGAACAAAAAGTAACTTCAAGACGAAATTGGAAATTATTACAGGAGAGATAGATTATGAAATCGATTTTATCTTTGCGATAACCAAAAAATTACGCATTATACTGCGTTGGATCGATACACAACTTTATGGTTCGTAAAATAAATCATAAACTCATTTTGCTACAAGAAAATTTTTAAAGGGACGTTAAGTGCGAGTCAAAACAGATAGTTATACGACCAAGAGTTTTTTTTAATATGGCCTTTAGGGTTTTAGATTTAGGTTTTATTACAATTTTTATTTTATAGGAAAAAGAGGGCTAACAGGCACTCATTTGTATATTTTTACACTTGCGTGCAAAGAAATCGACTCACCCCGTACGCATCGATTGGAAAAACGATTAAAAAATAAAATTAAAATAAAATGTTTTTATATTGTTTGCTAGACAAAAAAGGAAGGTTTCATTAGACGTGTTTAAACTATCACAGATTTTTTTTATTGATTTTACAGACTTAAAAACAAAAAAACTTAGAATTGCTATGCAATATGTGGTCGGGCGTTATCCTGCATGAGCATGAAATCTTCGCCCACAAACCAGCGTATGGTATGACATGCTGCTGGATTTATCGTTTGGCAGTTAGAATGCCTAGACTAGACGAAGATATGAACTAAAGATCATTTTTTCCTTCCAAAGAAGTGTTTTTGTTTATAAGTCTATAAAATCAATAAAAAAAATCTGTGCCAGTTTAAACACGTCTAATGAATCCTTCTCTTTTCGACTAGCAAACAATAGTAATAACTTTTTTTTATTAATTTTATTTTTATATTAAATTTGTTCCAAATCGACTTGTACGAGGTGAGTCGATTTTTTTGCACGCAAGTGTATATGTATGAAATGTGGAAAAAATCCTTTCGATAAAATGTTTAATTAACAACATCTAATATCAATATGCGGCTCTGTTTAGAAATTTGAAATATTTGAAATTTTCCTTTCAACATGAACACACAAAATCAAAATGATATTTTTAATTTGTGCAATAATAAAATAACTCGAAATAAATGTTTTTTTTCTAAATAATTTTTACAGCAATTTATTGTATGAGTCAAAAAACCGAAAGACCAGTACTATCAGGTCAGCGCATCAAGACCAGAAAAAGAGGTATGGATTAGTTATTTAAATTCTTTAACAAAACATGTATGGACTTACTTTTATTTTAACAGATGAAAGAGAGAAATACGACCCCACGGGATTCCGTGACGCGGTCATTACAGGTCTCGAAAAAACTAAAGGCGACTTGGAGCAAATCTTTAAGTATCTAGATAGCGCTGGCAATAAATTAGACTATCGTCGCTACGGTGAAGTTCTTTTTGATATTTTAATAGCTGGTGGACTTCTAGGTAAGTAATTAGTTGCATGTTGCATAAGCAGGAATTTTTATACGTTTTTGTTTGTTTATAGTTCCTGGGGGATCCATTTCTCAAGATGGCGAGAAACCTCGAACAAATTACTGTATTTTTGCAGCGTCCGAAGATATGGAAGCGATGCGAAACCATGAGCAGGTAGTTATTTTTTTTTATCTTATATAATGTGTATGTAGTGCTTGCTTCATAAGTAATTAAGCGATTTACTTACCGAAAGTATGTTCCTACCTGACGTTTAAACATTAACTTTAGAAAGAATTTATTTATTATTGAACATTTTTTAGTTACTGACAGTTTGAACTTTATTAGAGCCATTCTTTAAATAAATTTAACGATGAATGGGTGTCGAAAGTGTGCTGAATAAATTTTGATAGTTGGCTCGAAATTTTGCAAGTATTTCGAAAGCGCACGATCTTCGTTTTGGAGATTTCTTAAATTTTACAACATATAATCTATGAAATACTTAAATTAAATACATACATAATTTCTACAGACTCAATCTGCACATTATTAGAACCATTATTGGGTAAATATTGCTACTAATGGCGTCGGAAATTGTGCTAGATAAATTTGATTTGCATTTTTACTTGTCTCGAAAGCGCACTTTCTTCGTTTTGGAGATTTCTAAATTTTGCAACATGTAATTTTTGAAATACTTAAATATCTGTAATTGACTACTAGCCCTAGAACTACAAACCCCCATGCAAATATATATCTACCCCATGCAAACTGTGTTAAATGACGGTTTGAGTGTTCTTTAGTACTTCAGGATATTAAAAATAAATTTTTCACCAACTAAACCTTGATCAAATTGAATTTGCTCTTCACCGCTCTCTTTGGCACGAAAAAACAAAAACATGCATGTAGTTATGAGTCAGATTACTGCTTTCAGAACGATTTTACGAACAAGAAAAGAAACCCGTGGGGTAAATATTTAGCCCGGCTTGTAGTTTACAGGTAAAAAATTAGGTTTATATTTCTAGGGTTAAATACATAATTTTTATAGACTCAATCTGCACCTTATTAAAGCCATTCTTCGAATACATTCAACGAATAGGTGTCGAAAGTGTGCTAAATAAATTTGCATTGTTATTTGTCTCGAAAGCGCATGTTTTTCGTTTTGGAGATTTCTTAAATTTTGCAACATGTGATCTTTGAAATACATATCCGCAGTTGACTATTAAATACACAATTTGTATAGACTCAATCTGCACTTTATTAGAACCATTATTGGGTAAATGTTGCCATTAATGGCGTCGGAAATCGTGCTAGATAAATTTGATTTGCATGTTTACTTGTCTCGAAAGCGCACGTTCTTCGTTTTGGAGATTTCTTAAATTTTGCTACATGTAATCTTTGAAATACTTAAATATCCGCAGTTGACTATTAAATAAATAGATAATTTCTATAGACTCAATCTGCACTTTATTAGAACCATTATTGGGTAAATATTGCTACTAATGGCGTCGGAAATTGTGCTAGATAAATTTGATTTGCATTTTTACTTGTCTCGAAAGCGCATATTCATCGTTTTGGAGATTTCTTAAATTTTGCAACATGTGATCTTTGAAATACATATCCGTAGTTGACTATTAAATACACAATTTGTATAGACTCAATCTGCACTTTATTAGAACCATTATTGGGTAAATGTTGCCACAAATGGCGTCGGAAATCGTGCTAGATAAATTTGATTGGCATGTTTACTTGCCTCGAAAGCGCACGTTCTTCGTTTTGGAGATTTCTTAAATTTTGCTACATGTAATCTTTGAAATACTTAAATATTCGCAGTTGACTATTAAATAAATAGATAATTTCTATAGACTCAATTTGCACCTTATTACAACCATTATTGGGTAAATATTGCTACTAAAGTTGTCGGCTAGATAAATTTGATTTGCATTTTTACTTCTCAACGGTGTATACCTTTTTAGAGATTTCTTCAAATTTGCTACAGATTAAAAGTGGAAAATTACATAATAACATAAAATTTATATTTTAAATACGCAATATTTTTAATAGTAATGTGAGAAAGTTGGGATTTTAACGAATTTCAACTAAAAGTGCATTTGGACACTTAAAATAATTTAATGTCTTATGAATTTGCTTACAGGTTTTCATCAAGCTCATGCGTAGATATAAGTACTTGGAGAAGATGTTTGAAGAAGAAATGAAAAAAGTGTTGGTATTCATCAAGGGTTTCACACCAACTGAAAGGATTAAGTTAGCCCGCATGACTGCGCTGTGGATTGGTGAGTGCGATCATTTAATTGTAGTTTCTATTTATTAAATAAATTATTTCAATCCAATGGATTAAATTGTAAATCGTTTATGAGATTTCGAACTCATGAAACTTAACATTGATTGGAAGAGAAATCACGTAAGGGTACACTGACTTTCGAAAAATTTGTTGTTCGAAGGATACCAAATCCTGCACAGATTATTTTTTTGTTACTATAAATAGATTAGGCTTAAAAAAGGAACTGAAAATGTTTAGAATCTAAAAGAAGAGTAAAAGTAAATTCAAATTATTTACACCAACTTTCGCATAAACTTTTGTTTTTTTGGTTGTCGATAATGCGCCACCAAAAATGAAGTAGATTGTTATAAAGTTGAATTATAAAATACATATGAATGTCGGGTGTAAATTATATTTGAATAATGAAATCAACGAAAATAATTTGTAAGAGCTGTAAAAATTGCATCTTTATTTTCTACAATAGGCAATGGTTCTGTACCACCTACGGTTCTGTTGGTATTAAACAATGAGCACTTAATCAAGGATGGTATCGCTCTTGAGTTTCTGGTCGAACTGTTTGTTACATTTAAACAGGAAAAGGGAATGCAGTCATTGAATCAAGCTCTAAAGAAGGGTGGATTGGAGAGCAAGTAAGTACAAATTGTGTTTCGTTTTACGCTTTAGTTTCTTTTTATTCGGAGAATTTTCAGGAAGGAATTAATTTTTCTTTTAATTCCTATAATATTTCTCCAAAAGAAAATATGATTTCACATAAACTTTTCGGACGAATTGTTTTGTTTGGATTTCTATGAGTTTTCATACATCTTCGCTATATTTTGTGAAGTTTAGGCAACAACAATTTTTCTTTTTTCCAAAAGCAGATTTGTTTAATTTATATACTTTTAATTCTTCCAGGCTGATGGAATTTTTCCCACCCAACAAACGTACGGAGGAATACTTAAAGAGTGTTTTCCTTGAGAAGGGCTTAACTGAAATTGTTAAGCTGCATAAGGCCCAGGCCAGTCAAGAAGCAAAACGGGAATTGCAACAAGTAAGCAAATTTAATAGTTTTAAGCTTTGGCGGGAATACCATAGTTGGTTTAAAATGAAAAAATATATCCGACTTTTAGAAAATTCTGAATAAAGAAATCTTTTTGTTATTGCTGGTACTGATCATGCAAATTTGTACAATAGGGAAATTAACATTATTTAATAAAACTAAATTCAATTTTTGAGTTTGTAAAAATGGGAATTTCAAATAATTTGTTGCAGGCTCTCCTCGATGATATTAGCGACTGCAAAACTCACAAAGAAATAATAGCCGACATCAAGGAGTTGGCCCAAAAAGCAAACATTCCCGAACATGAAATTATAAGCCTTGTAAGTAATATTTGTGATTTTTAAAATTTTAATTAAATAACAGATTTTATATTTTCTCCTTTATTTGAAATAGATTTGGACAACAGTCATGTCTCTCGCAGAGTGGAATAAAAAGGAAGAGCTAGTTACAGACCAAGCTGTTAAACATTTAAAGGGATATACACAACTTTTACAAGCTTTTGCAACAGCGGAACGCTCGGAACTGTCGCTTATATTAAAAGTACAGGAGTTTTGTTATGAAAATATGAATTTCATGAAGGCGTTCCAGAAAATCATCCTGTTACTCTATAAAAGTAAGTCCATTAGTATATTATATATTTCGATACTTAAATGTTTTCCATTAAATATTTTTAAATATGGCCATCTAATTAAATTTTTTTTGTTATTTAGCTTTTTCTTAAAATGACATAAAACTCAGAGTAACATTATCTTTTTTATATTACTTTATTCATTATAAATACATAAAGTAGTCATCTTCGAAGCACAGAAATGAAAAATTATTACAAATTTTGTTGCTGAAAAATTAGATTTTCGAATGCAACCTAAATGTAGTGCTACCCATCTTAGTGAATACTTAGTAGAATGCATTTTTATTGAGAACTGTCTGTAATTGCTAAAATATTGCAGCCGGGTGTACCAAAATGCAAAAGCAATTTATAATTTTTGCTTACGTTTTTACCTTAAATTTAGTAGGTTTTGTCGTCAATGAAAATTATAACATTGTTATTAGATTAATACCTTCGATACTATTTTACGACGAAAAATTAAAACATCTTTGTGAATAACAAGCATTTTTATTGAGAACTGTCTGTAATTGCTAAAATGTTGCAGTCGGGTGTACCAAAATGCAAAATCAATTTTACAATTTTTGCTTACGTTTTTACCTTAAATTAAATAGGTTTTAACGTCAATGAAAATTGTCACATTTTTAGTACTTTAAACATAGTTTTCTATAGTTTTTATTGTATGTTAAAATGTTATGACTAACTGCTTGTGCGCAAGGTTCGAGTCTTTTTAGATAATAGTTTACTCCCCATAAAAATCGCAAATCACTTTTTAAGAAAATTGTACTGGAAAATTATTATTGATGCGTAAGCTATCCCTCATCTTTAGTTGAACATCGGATAGAGGGAGAATCTAAAACGCTAGAATGAAAATGCCTTTCAGATCTAGAAACTAGTTTTTAATTTTAACTATTTTCTTTAAACCATAAACGCAACATTTTCTGGTTTTTATTAAATGAGATTGAATTATATATTTTTATATTACTGAATATGAAATAGTTCTATATTAATGTGCTTTATTAACAATCTATTTTTCAGCTGAAGTCGTTTCTGAAGAAGCCATTTTAAAGTGGTACAAGGATAGCCATTCATCGAAGGGAAAGATGCACTTCCTGGATCAGATGAAAAAATTCATCGAGTGGCTACAAAACGCTGAAGAAGGTAATGTCGTCCCGAATTTACTAGTTTTAATACAGTCTTGTGTACCCATTTAAAAATTTAAAGCCACTTTTTTTTTTCTTTTTAAACTCATAAGTACAGGTAGTCGGAAAAAAATCTAAAAAGTAGGAATCCAAGGAAGTAATACAAAATAAATATTCATTTATTTTAGAATGTCTTAAGTGACTGATGAAGTTATATTGAAAATGGGCTAAGCGCATTTATAAGAGTTCTCTGAATGTTTTGATCACCCGTTGACATAGTGTTCATTTTTACCGCGTAATTTAGTCAACTAACCGCTCAAAAAGTAAAATTTTAAAAGAACCCCATTTGGATATTATTACGCTTTGGCACTTAGATCGTATTTTTGTAAAAATATTGATTTTTTGGCACTTAAATCCTTTAGGGGGGTAGTAATGGTTATAAAGTTAAAAAACAGTCTAATTTTCAATAATTTTTTTTTTCTCGGCTTTTTTATTACACAAGATTTTTAAACTGTACATAAATGTAAATGTTTAACACATTAAGTGGCGGTTACATTTTGAACAATAAAAGTGTAAACCCCGGCCCCCATTTGCTTTATTCTGGGACTCAAGTGGCAGAATGGCATTTTAAAGAGTAATGTTTTTTTGTGGTAATTTACCACAATAATTGAAAAAAAAATTATTAAAGAAGAAAAATGGCGGCTGTTTGAAAAAATTTGTTTAAAAATCCATTTTTTCTTTAACTTTGTTTCGCTTGCCAACTTTTTTTGTATTGACTTTTGTCATATATTCTGGTAGGACACTTAAATAAATGATCAGACCAAATTTGACCTAAATCGGTTCAACCAATTCGTGTTTTTTTGAGGTTCCAACTTTAGCGCCTCCTATAAATAAGAAAAAAAAAATGGTAAAAAAAATTTTTTTTTTACAATCTTAAAAATATAATAAAAATTTATGTACAGTTAGAAAATCATAATAATAAAGGAGCCGAGAAAAAAAATTATTGAAAATTAGGCTGTTTTTTAACTTTATAACCGGTACTACCCCCCTTAAAACGAGAGGCTATTTAAAAATCCAATCTGCTAACTATGGATTTAACGCAAGCGACAACAACTGCCGAAAAAAATGAACCAGTGAACTAGGTGCCGTGCTGGATCAGTGGTTCGGAGCGTTCGGTCGCACCGCGATCATTTCGGCGAAGACCCCGGTTCAAATCCAGGGACGTGCGCATTTGTGGCATAAATTTACAACTCATCCCTCTTCCATGAAACGCCACACGTTTGTTGTGATAAAATGAAACAGCAAGACGTGCCAAGGGAGCAAGGGATATTAAAAGCGTCTTGGAAGGAAGCCATTTGTCATTAACAGTTGACTCTTGGTGCCAAAAGAAAAGACACAGCCTCTACCAATTTTTTATATTTTTATTAATTTCATCTTTTATTCTATATATATTGGTAATTAATTGAATCTCATTCCACAGAATCTGAATCTGAGAAAGAAGAAGAGGAAGAGGAGGAGAAGGAGGGAGAAGAAAAAGAAAGGGAAGAAGATGAAGACTAACTGAGAAACGTAGACTTAATTGACTACCGCATATACAACAACCAAGAGAGTCCTATCAGTTTGGAAATGAAACACTGAAAGAAAACAATTAAAAAATAAAATAAAACAAAAGGAATCTTTATAGAAGTGCTGCGATTCAATATATTGCCAAACAAACCAATTTTTAAAGAACATATACTAAAACCCGATTTACCATGCGTCGTAAGGAACAATAAGATCATCTACTACAAAAAAAAAAAAAAGAAAAGAAAAAGGAAATCACTTTTAATAAACAACCAAACTATGTAACGTGGTAAATAAGTAACCAAGCCATGCAACATCCAAATTTATCTCGACCTGTCTGCAAAATAAATTGCAAATGTGCAATTGCAATTATCTTTTTTGAAACGGTGTAAGATTGAAATTAAAAATAAATTTAAACGTCGCAATTTTTTATTTGGTCTTTTCATATTTTGGGGTTTACTTAAAATTTATCATTTTAAGAACTATTTTCTAGTCTAAAAATTACCTCACAGATTGTCTAAAGTTTCTGCAGATCCAGATGTACTATTTAATTGAATTTGGCAAACTTCCATTTATTAATTAGAATTATTGAAACGCATTATAATGTTAATACAATCTGCATTACAAATAAACCAACAAAAATGTGTTTCCTATTTTACAAATAAGAAGCCTATTTGAAATGTCGTATGTTTAGTTTTTTATCTTGCTAGCCCCTCGGTACCAAAAAAGGAAAAACAAAAAATTTAATTGCGGGATTATCGTCTCGGGTCGGATAAATTAAAGATTAAAGTATTGAATTCTGGAGCGTCAGTCAGACGACAGTTAGCTTACCATTCACTAATTTTAGTGCTCGCGGGTCGATGGCAATGAGATTAAAGCTTTTGGAATAAGGAATAAGGAATATAAGGAATTTCTCAAAAGCTATAAATCTGTTAGCATTCCATAATTTTCCTGTGAACTTTAATAAACTTTTAGAGTTTTTATGCATTTTAGTCTCAAGAACCATTGAAGGCAAAGGATTGTGGTTGGGCTTAAATTGTTGCAAATTTAATGTACTTTAAAAATGGTAATAACATTTAACATCATCAAATGCACAGTTTATGAGTTAATAAGGCAACTGAAAAAAGCTGCAGATTTTCACGTATTACGCAGGAAGCACAGGTTTTTCGAAGCTGCAAATTTGGGTTTACACTACTCTAACTGGTAATAACAATATATCAAAAAATTAGAACTACATCACGCTTTGCAATTTTAATGTCTAATTTGACTGGGCTATAAGGCTTGCCGAAATGACATGATGAATTTCCGAAAATGCCCAATTTCTAGGGTGTGCTTACAGGTTTCAGTAATTAAGAAGACCCAGGTTCGAGCCCATTCCCACTCATTTACTTTTTTACAAAATTATTGTAAAATAAATTTTGTTGTATGTCAGGAACTCAATTAACTAAATTTAAATCCAAATAAGTATTTTTGTGAATGTGCATGGTTGCATTTAGAGAAGAGAGCCAGAAAACAACGAGTGGGTTAGTTATTTATTACCAAAAAGAAAAACCACAATATGTACCTTTCGGGTAATTATTTAATTTTTTCTCTCAAGTTTCATAATCAGTCCTGGCAGTCTCATTTGTTACATCGGTTCGTCTAAGCAATTTATTGAGGCGCCTTCCAATCAATTTCGGGTACTGGTTGTTCTTTATCAAAAATTCTTTCGACTGGTGCTCCACGGCCCCTTTTTGAAGCTGGAATTTGCAGAGGGCATGCAGGGGCTTAACCAGCTGCTTTCGGTAGGAGTCGTCATTTTCCAAAATACTCAGGGTTTCGGCGGCTGTCTCTAGAGTGCTTAAACAGCCTTCAGTGGGCTGGGTCCTAATGATGTAGTTGCTAATCCCCGAGGAGACTAGTTTCACTTGCTTCATCTTCTGAAGAGCCAGACTGCTCGCGTATATCGCCTTTGCCTGAGGCCAAGTTCCGTCGATTAAAACCAAATTCAAGGAGTTGAATTCGGATTTTTCGACTTCCTCGATCGGGACAGATTCCTTGCTCGGATAGAGAAGCAGCGAATCGGGCGAGTTAAGCACATCGTCCAGCTCCTTTGGGTGCTTTGGAGATGGAAATCGCTTCCCTTTGTAAATTGTACATTTGCCTGGCGCGAGTCCGAGCTGCAGCATTGAGGCGGTACGCAAACAACGTCTTTCTTCGGCGGGATGCTGGAGGAGGATTATTCGAGATTTTGGACATAGTCGTGGTTCGGGTAGGAAGGCGCACCAGCAAACCACCTTCGGACGCCTGTGGAGCATACGCTTGATTGATTGCTATTCTGAACGAATTTACGTGCCCTGCGCTTACTTGCACTGCTCACATTTCGCTCGTTGGTCCGGCGGCTCGGCAGGGATATTTGAGAGATCCTCCCACACATCGTCTTTTATATCAAACAGAGTCATGGGCCTAAGGCAGGAAGGAATAACAAAAACTCCCAGCTTTCGGCAAATGTGATGGACAGCAGAAGAAGTGTCAACGAGGCGGTGGGCTTACACAGCAGGATAATTGAGCTGTGAGACGTCAAGGCAGTGTATGCTAGAATTGAAACTGTTATACACCTGTTGCGCGCGAACTCGCGCGAAGCAGGATAAAATGTCATTTATGACGCCTCCAAGAGGAAGCGGAAGTGCGGGTTTATTCGGCAGTTACTGATTAGTGAGAAACTAATTTTAACTTGAAAGAACTATGTTGGAAGTTTGTGTTGATTCCATAGAGTCAGCAATTGCTGCTGCAGAAGGAGGAGCTTCACGGATAGAGCTATGCGCCGCCCTAAGCGAGGGTGGATTGACGCCGTCACCGGGGATCCTCCTTACTTTAAAGCGCGATTTAAATCTGAAAATTCCAATTTACTGCATGCTGCGACCTCGCCAAGGTAACGATTTTGTATATTCTCACTGGGAATTGAAAGCAATCCTCCGCGACCTCAACTTGTTGAAGGAAAACGGAGCGGACGGTTTTGTGTTTGGGGCCCTAACACCCTCCAGGCAACTCAACCGTGAGCAGTGCGCCACTGTTGTGAAAGCAGCCGGTGATTTGCCTGTAACATTCCATAGGGCATTCGACGTGACACCGAAGGAAGACATGGTCAAGACCGGAAGACTTGTTGCTTCCCTGGGATTTCGGCGGATTTTGACCAGCGGACTCGAGCGAACAGCTGAACTGGGGCAGAGCAACTTAAAGGAGCTGATTGAATCTTGTCCTGATATTCTCATAATGCCTGGATGTGGGATAGTACCTGGAAATTTGGAGAGTATCTTGCGTTTTACTCGCTGTGTGGAGTTTCACGCCTCAGCCAAAAAACTTAAAACGCAACCTCGCTCCGACTTAATTATGGGTCACCAGGAGGAAAATTCACCTTATGTAACTGATGCAGACATTGTGAAGGAATTAACTCGCATAGCTAAGACTGTATCTTTAACTTGAGAGTAAACATGTAAACATTTTCAAAACAGCTATTATTTTTTCATTTTTGTCAAAACAGTCTTTTGCAGTCGAATCTTCCTGTTTCATAAGTATGTATTATATAAAGGGAGATCCGGCCGATTTAAGATTATTTTGACTATGGTGTACGCTTAGTATTATCTCTAGAATCTAAAATGCGAATGGTATTGATTGGAAGAATAAGCCTTATCATTACAATCAAATTTCTTCTTTTTACAAATTCATATAAGGGACATCTTCTTCAGGTATTAAAAGTCGCAGATATACATATGTAGCAGTATGGTCTTATGGAATCTTTTTTAAACTATCTGCACGAATTTTTCTGTGGCAACATGAAGGAAACGCTTTGGATTTATTAATTTATAAATATAATTACACATTACTACTTAGGTCTAAATTTTGATTCGTACGTTATGATCATATTTTGGTGAAACTGAATATTCGTAAAGGCTGTATAGAAATCATTTGTACACTCGCCACGGGCTGTCAGAGCATTGCTAACTACCCCCACGAGGAAATAGGTCCTGACTCCGTTAATAAGTTTTGGCACCACGAATCCCCCGCCACTATCTCCTTCGCAAGCTGATTCACCGTCAACCGAGTTTATACAGAATTTATCGCCTGCAAGAACAGAACGAAATTCTGGCTTTACGGAAGCTTTGCAGTCGTCATAGCTGACTGTAGGTAATTCGACCATCCGCAGCTCGTTACTGCTGATCAATTCTTTACCGGTTTTCCCCCACCCAGCCAGCCTGCCCATTATCCCTGAGCTCACATATCTCTCATGATAATCAAGCCATTCGAGGCATATTGGTCTCACTGAGGATTTAAACTCTATGCTATTAACAAGCACTAGAATGGCTATATCGTCACGATACGCCATCAAATTATCCTGATATCTGCAATTAATATGCTTAATTGGTGGAGAAAGTTATGATAGAAAATACTATTAGAGATGAAAAGAGAAATTTTGAACCTTGTTGTGCCAGAAGTTTAAAACTTTTTAAAGCATTTTTTAGAGACGTTCCAAATTAAATAATCGTTCCTTTTTTCATCTCTAAATGTTACTTACCCTTTTAGAATGTGTATTTCAGAGACATTACTATACTGAGCACCGAATGGCTCTTTAACTAAATAGTCTCGGTAGACCTTTCCTACACCTACAGTAATGAGGGTATGATTTACTACACTTTCTGCATTCTGAAGCCAAAAGCAATGAGCAGCTGTAACAAGCGAAAAAGGTTTCGTTTGAAATTGTAAATTTTCTTTCTTATTGCATTTACCTGAAATAATGACTTTAGCGTTAATAATCGTTCCTCCGCAAATGTTTTGATAGCCATTTGCTCTGACTATGTATATGGCTGCATGCCATGGAACTAAGGTAATATTTACCTTGTCACCCCCAATAAGGAAAGGTATTCCATCGTTTTTTTCTATTCCGCAAATCGGCTCGCAACGGTAAGGGCTATAGTCCCATTCCCCAAACTCATCGCACCGAAGTACATCTTGGACCACTCTGTCGGGTTTCTTGTAGCCCACTTGGCATGTGATTTTCGCAATCGTTCCAAACTTGAGAAAACCTTCGCACGGTATACTTTGGCGTTCGTATTCACAAGATGCTGTGAATGTAACGCCCTTTAAGTGATTGCTGTGGCAGTATCCTAAAAATTTACAAAGTAACAAATTTTAAAAGGTAAACTGTAAGATAATACCACTTACTAATACATTTCGGCTCCGGATATATCCAATTTCCGTTTTCGCAATGATTACTCGTATCTCCTTCCAGAAGGTGCTTCGGACGGCACGCGTAGTTGACACTATTGAAATTTTCTACATAAGTCCCAGGAGATAGAGTCTCATTGGAATTAGCGGACATAATTATAATGTCTGGATTTTCTGGAACTTTACAACCATTGTCCGGCGGAATTCCATCTCTAGTTGTTATTGTAATTATTGTTGTTGCGTTTAATATTTATTGAAAAATAGATAATAATAAAATAAAGTTCCTTTTAAATATAGCGTATCCAGCTGGAGCTAAATACATTATGAATGGTAGACAGTAGAGAGAAATAAAATAAATTGAAATCAAAGAGATTAATAAATAACAAAACTCATGCATTAAGATATTGGAATTGAATTCGTTCTGTTAAAATGTAAAATGATTGTATAGAACAAAACAGTCAATCTACGAAGAAGAATGCTTAATATAACTACTGAAAAGCATGTACATATGTATTTAAAATTAAGTTCCGGCTGGACACTTTTCATATTTAAGAAACTTACCTATCCTTAGAACTTATCGGCTCGTAGGGTTTACCACAAACTAAGGGATATTCATCAGACCCATCAGCGCAATTTGTGGCTCCGTCGCACTTTAAACGTTTGTTGATGCAGCCGCCGTAGGCGCACCGAAAGGTCCACTCGGGACAGTCGATTGCAGTGCATTGCTCAGTTGTTTCGTCAGATCCATCACCGCAATCCTTAGATCCATCGCAGGTGTAATCCGACGAGATTTTCTGGCCAGAGTCGCACCTGAACATTCCGTCTTCTGTGATTTTGCTGATCATCGGATAATGGCAAAGTCGGGCGTTTTCGTCAGAGTTGTCGACACAATCGTGGACATGATTGCACTTTGCATCGCGTTTGGCGCACGCTCCGTACGTGCACTTCCAGGAGAATTGTGGGCATTCAACGGTCATACAACGCTGCCCGGTTTCATCGGATCCATCCTTGCAATCCTTCTTCCCGTCGCAGAAGAGGTCCGAATATATGCACTCGCCGTCATCACACATCGTCTGTTCGAAGCTGTTGCATTTTTGCTGAGCTTCTGTATTACGTTATGTATGGTAGTTTAAGAGTAAAATCTCTTCGCGAACCAATCGTGTTTGGAGGAGTTTGGTCTTCATTTAACGTTTTCTTTTTTCTTTTTTAATTTTGTGCTATATGAAACACGCCGGTCGAAAAAGGACTTAGAGGGGCTACAATTGACATACACTATGATAGCCAAGCGGCTATCAGGGCGCTCTCTTCGTGGGGCTTTCGTTCGCAACAATTTTTTTTTTCTAAAACTAATTAGTAACTATTTAGCAACAAATTATGAGAGGGTTAGGTTTTTGATTCATGAAAAGTGTTTTGCTAAGTTCAGGCACATTTAATAATTTCATAAAGTTTGGTAAAATTAAGTTTTACATTTTTCGGTACCTAATTGATTTAAAATCAATTACCGTAAAATACTCTTTATACAAATGTTTATCAAAATTTGTTAAATGCGAAAAACTTTGGCCACCATCCGCTATATTGAATTTTCAAATTTTGATAACAATTTCGAAGTGAGTGTTAAAAAATATCCTATTTCTCCAATTCTTTAAAGTTTAAAATAAATATCCCTGACTTTTATGTCTACAAATTATTTTAAACAACTCATGCCTAAATCCGTTGGATAAATTTGTTTGGAACTCGCCTATTTTGTAGTTTGAATGAACTTTAATGTTTTCGCTACCACTGTCATTTCATTCCTTGCCTGAACCCAGCGTTAAATGTGCCAGTTTGTAATTAACTTACCTAAACTGTATTATAACAAAAACATTTAAAAAAAATAATGAGAATTGTGCTAGGGCTGAAATAGACCATTATTTCTTCATAAGGCTTAAAGTCTTTGGTTAATCCACTACCGAGTTTTAGAAACTGTGTCTTGCGCTAACTGAAGTACTGAATTTGAAAGTTTTTAAGCTCATGAGGGAATAAGATTAAATAGTTAATTATGAAAAACTTGATACGAAATGAACCAAAGGATCTAAATGCGTTATAAATCCTGTTCTACAAGATATTGAAAACTAATTGACTAATTGCTAATTTACGTCAGTGTTTTAATATTGTATGATAATACAATAATTGCTGTGCGGTAAAAAATATTGCAAAAAATCAATTTCATCGAACTCAAACCTCAGAATTATGATGAAAAATTGTTTTCCCGCCTTCAAAATAATAACTCGTTGCATGTTTGAGAGTACATCTCTGAGTATTATTCTGAGGGGGTTTTAAAGAGGCAAAACTATTTATCAAAACTCTCATCGCGTGTACTGTTTTTTTTTCAGACTTCAACAGAATTACAGCGTAAAAAAAGAGGTGAAATTAATGATTTTTTGAGAATCATCCAAAGTATAAAGACAAACATATTTAGGGCTTTCACAAGTCTCCCTGATCACTTCTCCAATCACAATTGAAAGAGGCGTAGGAAAATAACATTGCCTACCAGTGAAGCAGACATTTGTCGCACAGAACATCACTACTAGTCCAATCCACCTCTTGTTCATCATGCACTGTACTAGCACAAAGACTTAATCGATCACCGACGGATTGCTTAAAGAACACAGTCTTCGCGGAAGATATACCCTTTGAGTACCTTTCGCACGGAGCACTATAGTCATTAAACGCGAAAAGTGAAGATTCTCGACGAGTATTCCGGTCGCAGACGAAGAGCTACTAAGACACGATTTTCATTCTAATGTTCAAGCTCAGCTGATAAAATGGAAGAAACAACTTCGGGTCAAGACCTACGATTGGTGGCAAATCGTCATGAAATTGTTTTTCTTTCTCTTGGAATCCCCAAATGATGATAAGGCATCACGGAATCTATATTAAAATGTTAATATGTACTTTGATGTCACAGTTTCATTCATGAAGAGAGCGTTGTTTATCAGTTGAGGCTCTTCTTTTGAATTTTAATATTTTATTATATTATATTATCCCTTCCTTCTGAATGAATTCTCCGCACGAGTCGAGATATTATACCGATGAATGCGTATACAAAATTTGATCGACATAAAACAAAGTTGAAAAATTCATCCTCCAATTGTTATATTTTCAAATATGATATAATAAATGCTATATTTATTTATAGTGTACCTACTTTTTATATTTTTACAAAATCTCATCGTGAACGTTTTTATATTTACCTATATAATATAATCGTAAGTGTAGGAACATTCGACTTTAAAATCTTTTTAATATAGAAAAGCATTGATTGTCGATGCATTTTCGCATCGACAACATCTTACAATAATTAAATTATTATTTTGTGCTTTTTACGGTTTTTGATTTTTTGAAGGCAGTTCTATCTTTTAAACACAGATTTCATTTATGAAAACTAAAATTAATTATATATTTTTATTTTATACATTAAAATTCATAAAATATAATAGTGAAACTTCCTCGTTATAGGAATGGGATTGAGCCTACAGGTTAGTTTTTTGTAAAGTTGTACAACCAGCTTCTCATGAATTAACTAGATAAAATTGAGAACGGTTTTTTTGTGGCAAGTTCGTGTGGCAAGTTCGTCATAAATATCGTTCAGATACAATAGAAAATATTCTTGATTTTGCTTTATCTTGATTATAAGGTGACAATTTGATCTAATGGAACTGCTCTCTTTTCTCATTTTTCTGCTTCTCTATTCAACATGTAGGTATTTCATTACGGTAGAAGATTTTCAATTATTTTTGGAAACATACATATGTTTCATTAAAAATTATTTCTCCTTCAGTTATATCTTCAATTCGTGCTTTATTTTCTATTCTTTCGTTCGCTGAAACCTCGGCCATTCCACATTTAGAGATGATTTAGACGGTCGTTCTACCAAAAATGGTTCATACGTCCACCACTTATAATGTCCGCTCTTGTCTTTCTTTTTGCATTTTAAATCTCTTCTGTATCGCAAACAACAAAAACATTTAATTTTCTATATGTTAATGCTTGTTATTACTTTACAATGAAAGGCAGTGGAGTGTTTATTTTATGAAAAGAACTTAAACTAACTTCAAAAGGTACATTAAAATTTAATAAGTAGCAATTTACCTTAACATATTTAAGTTTCCTTATTTTCGAAAGAAAGCTAAACCACAATTTTTTGGTATGTACAACTGGCAGTAGAAATTATCTAGAGGAAGAAGACATAATTTCAGGGAGCAGTTTTTAAAATATATACGAGAATATTATTAAAATAGAACATTTTCCGCTTTATTGTACAAAATCAGTCAAAATTGGATTTAATTAAACTAGGACTTAGTAAACAGATTGCTTACAGGAGTATAAAATACTTTTAATTAGGACGATTTCTAGTTTCATAGTGGACTATCATATCTTGGTAAAACTGAATATTTGTGAAGACAGTGAAATACTCGCCTGTGCATTCACCCTTATCAGTGAGTCCATTACTAACAATGCCCCACAGATAAAATACATTTTGTCCATAAATAGTTTTTGGAATGGCGAACCCTCCCCCGCTGTCGCCCTCGCAAACAGCCTCGCCAGGAAGTCTTTCAACACAAAATTTATCTCCAGTGACCAGAGTTTTATACCTGGGTTCGACTTGTTCTAAGCATTGCTCGTAGCTAACCGTCGGAAGATCTATCGCCTTTAATTCTTCGCTCGGCTGGTAATCGTCGGCCTTGCCCCAACCCGCCACTCGGCCTCTTAAGTTCGAGCGGATTGCCTTGTTGCCATAACTCTGCCACTCGATGCAGATCGGCTTAATATGCGGCCTGAACACTATGAACTCGGTTAGGACGACGACGGCGATGTCGCTCACGTAAGCCAGGTTAACGTCTTTGTACCTGAAAAGGCTCCATTTTACTACAAACTAACTACTAAATATGTCTTCAAAACTATTTACCCGTTAGGAACGAAGAGGTCTTCTATTAATAAAACTTGTGTAGGAAGAGGCTCTTTAGTCTGGTAATAATTCCGGTAGTATTTTCCAGCATACACTGAGAAAAGCGCCTTGTCGTGCAGCCTGTCTTCTCTAACATTCCAGAAGCAATGAGCAGCTATAAATATTCTTTAGTTAAAATTTTTTAAGTAGAGGTATCAATTTTACTATAATAAGTATGTATATAATTATTAAAGAATCCCTTTTGTATCTTAAGGGAGGACAAACCTTTAGGCGATCCTTATTTCATTCTTTACGAATAATATAAACCCAATAAACTCATGATAGCATAATTTAAAGTGGTTTTTTCTTGAAAAACAATTTTTAAAAAAATGGTGGAATTTTTCCTTTTTTTCTAAATACATACAAAACATTCAATTTTCAATATTTTCAGTTGAAAGTAAGGTAATTGATAAGAAACAAAAAATTCTAAATCAGCGAAATAGCGACATAATTCCTCATTTGTAATTAATGGACATTTCATATCATATAAATTTTAAAAATTGAATTTTAAGTCTGGGTTGGTTTAAGCCCTTCTTTCAAGTTTACCTGAAATGACAACCTTGGCATTAATAATCGTTCCACCGCAAATTTGTTCATATTTTCCTGTCCCTTGGGAGTATATGCCTACGTGCCATGGCACAAAGGTGTTGTTGAGTCTTGAACCTCCGAGCACAAAAGGTGTAGACATGGCAGGCTCGACGCCGCACACCTGTTCGCATTTAAACGGAAAGTAGTCCCACTCTCCGCGTTCATCACAAACTATGACCTCTTGGACGATTTTATTAGGTTTTTGGTACCCAACTTGGCACGAAATCTTGGCCCGTGTGCCTGGAAGAAGCGGCGACTCATGGCACGGTATCCTGACGCCAGCATACTCACATAACGCTTGAAATGTAACTCCCTTGATAACTTCATTGTCACAGAACCCTAAAAATATATACAAACCCTTTCTTTAGAGGCGAAGATTAGTCACTATTAAAAACTTACTGGTGCACGTTGGATGCAAATTGCGCCATTTTCCATTATCACAAAAGTTGTCTGTAGGACCTACTAGCACTTGTTTGGGATGACAACTATAAGTAATTGTCGAAAAATTGGCGACAATCTCACCAGATTTTAAAACTTCGTTTGGATTTGAGTTATAATGCGCTATCACATTTGGAAGTGAGTCAAAGGTGCATCCTTCCTCTGCTCCTGGATCCCTGCATATTTAAATTAATGTTTATAAACTTAATGATCTTAAACTATTAATAAGAGATAATGCTCAGCTCTTGCAGTACTTGTATCGTTTCGAATACGTGCAATTTAAAAAGAATCCTGCAGTTTTTATTAGGAAAATGGGTTTCGGTCGATTGGTTTGTTTGTAACTTTGAGAAAGCATTATTCAAGTTATTCCGATAAAAAATCATAATGCCCGCAAGTCGCAAATATTTCGATTTTTGACCTACAGCCGATCGAGGTCTCAAGTATCTCAATTTTTATGAAAAAGGTCCTTTGCGCTGACGAATCCAAAATTGAAATCTTCGGGTCGATGCATGTCTTTGCTTGTCCACGTACCGAAGAGCGGCTGTTGTATAGCTCTATCGTGTTTCCTGTTAAACACGGAGGAAGAAACGTGATGGAGAGCTTCGGTGCAGAATCTATTGGTGATCTTGTGTGCCAACAGGAACTAAACTTTTAGATGAAGGATTCATTTTTCAAGATGACAATTATCCGAAGCACTTATCGCATCTGTGCAGATCGTTCTTAGATGAACTGGAAAGCAACAATGTACTAAACCAGATGGTATGGCTACCGCAATCGCCGGATTTATCTCCTAAAAAACTTTTGTGATAGAAAGGTTAAAGCTCTAAGTCCTACAAGCAAAGAATATGGAACTACCTTACAAAGAATAGTCACTCTATTTTTGCGGCGCAGATAAAGCGTGGATATAGAAACACTTAATAATAAGAAACCGAGTTCTTACTTCGATCGGTTGCAGTTTTAAAAATCGATATATTTCCGATATCGATCGGCTGTAGGTCCAAAAATCGAGATTTTTAAGATTTGCGGACATCAAGACTTTTGATCAGGATAACTTGAAGATTTTCCCAAAGTTCCAACCCAATCGATCGAAAACCATTTTCCTAACAAAAGCTTTGAGGTTCTTTATAGTTTAACTACATTTTTCGTATTGTTCAAAAAGACTGTGACGTTTTTGTAATGAAACGATTTTATAATGAAAAATCGAAATTTTCAATCTGCTCCGATCTGTTTTGAAAATCCATTGAATCTTTATAACTTATATTTCTCTATATTGTACCTACCTACTTTCGTTAAAATATAATATATGGCTTCATCCTCAAAATAACGCTTTTTTTCGAGTTGTAGGTGAGCAGTAACTCTTAAAGCAGATAATATAACATACCTTGTAGGAATTGTTATTGTTTTATTTCCGCAAAGCGAAATTATTTCATCAGATCCATCAGCACAGTTCGTTGCACCATCGCACTTTTTATTTCCACTAATGCAGGCACCATATGCACAACGGAAGGAAAATGAAGGGCAAGATGTCGAAGTGCAGAGCTCAACAGTTTCGTCGGATCGGTCTTCACAATCGATCTTTCCATCGCATGCATTTTCTAGAGGAATACACCTTCCAGATTTGCATTGATAATTGTTAGGTCTGTTCATGAAAGGAGAAAAGTGATTCTATGGTCCATGTTTTCAAATTCTGAACAGATTTTTCTTACAGACAGCTTCCTTCCGAGGGCGTCGACCCTGGGCAGTTTGGTGATGTCTCGTCGGAGTTGTCGTTGCAGTTCTTAACTCCGTTACACTCCTGCCTCCCGATTATGCAGGCGCCGTACGCGCACCGAAACGAAAATTTCGGGCACTCGACGTTTGCACAAATCTCAAAAGTTTCGTCGGATGCATCGCGACAATTTGGCGCTCCGTCGCAAAGTTCATCCAGCAGTATGCACTCGCCATTATTGCAAGCCCATTCTAATTGACCACATTTTCTTTGGGAATGTCCTTCTAAAAAAGGTAAAACGTTTTGGAGTTCAATTAGCGAAAAGTGGGAATTTGTTATCTTGAACACCTTTTACATCAAGCAGGCCCAAAAATCCGAAGATATTTCAATGAAATTTAATATTTAGATGCCAGCATTTTGAATTTAAAAAGCTGGACACCAAATTGCAGTGAATCTGAGTTATTCATTTAAGCCCTCTACTACGGCGGCCCTAACCTCAGGACTTCTATAATTATGATTAAATTCTTTGAAATATGATATGATGAAAAAATAGAATCACCAAATTCAATTCGCACGTTGCAAAGTTATGCGGGAACAGACAAAATACGCCGCTTAAAAAAATTAATATAAAACACCACTCGAAATTTTGGCTGCCTGACTGAAGCAGGAAATACACGATACAACGGTTGTATCGACTTGTGTTTTTACAATATCGATCCGACGATCGCATTGAAGCACACACACGGTGGTGCGATTTGCATGCGAGTTTAGTGCAACAAGAATTTATTGAAATAATTTCTACGCCCCGAGCTCCAAAGCGAAAGGGATTTTTAAAACAAGTATTTATAAAAAAAAAAAAAAATTTTAAATTCTTTTACACCACTAACTTGTATTGTCACCGAAGTTATACATGTTCGCCAAATTTCATTGAGTTTGGTAAAGTCTAAGTATAAAAATTTTGCATTGCAAGATTCGAGACACGTAGTGTAAGTTAAATAAAAGAATTTAATAACGAAATCTTTTGCAGCGGTTGTATGATTGAGAACACATCATACAACTTACATACAACCCGTCGCCACCGCAAGTTTTGGGTCCAGACCTTGCGACCGTGCGATATCGGCCCAACCGAGAATTTCTCGCACATAAACGGTCGCATGCGACGGCAAATCGGGCCAACGGTCGGTACAACAGTTGTATCGTGTATTTCCCGCTTAAGAAATATGCTTTCTACCTACAGATATTATCAAGTGCTAATGTTTATTTAATCACTAATCTCTAAATTTAAAATTCCGGTTATAGAATAATGTCTTATGGTTTTTTTTCGGAATTTCCCGACCAATATTAATTGCATATTTTCCACGAATTAAAATGACATATTGGATATTGTTTTATTTTGATCATGCCGGAAATACATATACCTGCTTTTAGTTGTGGTTTGTGATTCATACAAAATTCAGTCTTTGAATGAGCGCACGTTATAAACTATAAACTCTCGAGAAAGAAACTAGAACAACTAAAATGAGTTTTTTTTTTTGTAAAAGCTCTCATTTTAACTAATCATCTTTGTACAGTTAATTTAAAATGTTCGTGGTAATCATTTTTGTCTCTAGCATTGAATATTAAGTTACGCTTTCTAGAAATGCGACAAATTAAAATAACCTGTTATGTCAACCGATTTAGACAAAAAAAAATGATAACCAAGTGCTATCATTTTAACCGTGGCACTGGAATTTTTTTTTTTTTTTATTATTTCTGATACTTTTAAAAAACTTCGTGATCGCCGCGGGGAATCACTGATGGGTAAACTCCAAATTTACAAACACCGAAAACATTCTCCGGAGCAATACTGATTATCACATCTTCATAAAATCCATATCTATATATGCAATTCTGAGAAACGTTCGGGTGAAGCGGAGGATAATTTCTGATATCCTTACCTCAACACTTACCACGTGAAGAAAACACAAATAAAGAGCATAGAAGAAATATTTTCCGCATATCTTAATTTTCTCTTGTGTATCTTCTGAAGAGTCTTCTTCGTAACAGCACCAGATAATCATTAAAGAACCAGTTTCACTTCAACTGGGATACAATTTTAAATAATTATCTAAAAAATCACTTTTCCCGAATAAGAACTTATTACTACCTAGATCACAGTCGAGTAAAATTACTTCTGTGAGACGCACCTGGTCACGTCACATAAGTGGTCAGAGGAAATTTCAAGACGACAGCAAATCTCGATCGTTTTTGAGGTGCTACTGATCTTCAGGTTAGCAAGAACGTAAACAAGTTTTTCTTGAAGAGAAAGAAGAGACACATTGGGTGTTTTTAGAGTTCAAGACAATCCCAAAGGTTATCTGTGTTCTCTGGGATCGCTTGAGAGCGGTGATTCATCAGATATGCAAATTTTGTACTAACTAGGCGTTAAATTTATTTAAAAATATAAAAATTTAAATTTTTGGGTAGGCTAACATCAATTATTACAACCACTTATCCCAAGAAAAATGGAGCGATTTATGAATGGATGATAGAAATACATATATGGAATTATAAAAATGCGCTTGAAAGGAGCTAGTGAATAATTCAAAACTTTCGCTAAACTTTTAACGGAAAATCAGCAAGTTAGAAAATTATGTATGTACGGGAATTTTACTTTTAATCAATTTTAAAAAGCGTACTTTCTTTAAACTTGTTTGTATGTTTTTATAGGCCACTTACTCTGAAAATTATGATACCGTTTTTTTGGATTTGAGATAAAATTAAGAATTTAATGAAATCGGGAAGCCGTAATTGAGATAAACTCAAAATGAAGAAAGCTCTAACTTTACGACGAAAATTAGTTTGAAAAAAACCCCTACACAGCTTCGCTTAATATTGACAACCTTAAGGACAGCTGAACATTAAACAAGTATATTAGCGACACGAAAAAAAATGTGATATATGTACATACTCTGAATTCTAGTGGAAAGTAAAAATATATCTTAATCTTTGATTAGAATTAAAAAATTACTCAATTTTTTTAATTATTTTTTAATGCTTTTTTCGTTTTTTTCCTTACTTTCAATAATTATTTTACAGGCTGTCCAGTCTAGTTCACTAATGCACTGAGATTTGGACATTTATCTAGTTTATCAGGATCGATTTGGAAATCCTTGGGTACTCGTCTCCAATTCTGTGCATCGAAGTAATAAAAAGTTCCTCGCTCCTTTGTACCATTCTTCTCGTAATGCGTTATGCCAGGAATTCGAGTTATCCAGACTTTTTCTTCTATATGATACCTCCATTCCCGGTTATGTCTGCAAAAACAACAAAAATAAATAAATCACCGTATACACAAAATAATTTTCTGTTTCCTTACAGTTCAGCCGCTGCCGCCAGCTGCATCACATCACCGACATTCGTATAGAAAAGGAAGAAGAGCAAGTCATCCTTGTATTTCTTCAGAGTTATGCCGGCCAGTTTATCTTTAATGGAAAAATTCACCAAATACTCGGGCGGCACGTTATATTCTATATCTTGAGCTCTAAAAAAATATATATTTAATATTATGGATATAAACTTCTTACGGTCGACTGTGTAATTCAGCAATTGCTCTTGTTGAGCTGAATTATGCAGGCGACTGTCGAAATTGAATTCTGGAAACATTACCTGCATGGTTGGTCTGCAAACGGCCCAGCAAACGTTGGATGTAGATTCTCCTGTGAATTCAGATTTAAACCTAATCCAGTCAAGTCCTGCCCCATAGCTAAAGTAACTAAATTTGGATCGGACTCCGCCGCTCGGATGAATGTTAGAAGACCCACCATGCCAAACTGATTGTTTACCATGCTGGCCGGGATATTTGTGACTTTCCCTGTTTAAGCATTTGAATTATAAAACCTTTCGGATCTGAAAATTCATGTTTTTTACCATCAGCGGACGTTTGCACGCCTCTTTTCACAGACTTATCACTGCTTGAGTTTGTGTCGTTCTGATGATCCATGCCCGTCCCACTCAAGCCAACTACACTCTTATCCGTTCCGTCCAAGTTCTCAGACAGGTTGTTACCCGACGCCGTACCATCTGTAATTTGGGTACCGGGCAGCGCGGGGAAGTCTTCGTTGGACATTGTGAATTCCGACTGTTCCGACGTGGGCTGCTTCACCATCCCCACTGAAACAAATCAGCGATTAGTGAAGAGGCGGTAGACGGCACCATTTTGAAATTGCACAAATTAATAAAAAAAGAGGGACGACATTTTCAGGGTATGTGAGGGGGGTAAAATTAAAATACTTTAAAACCAAATGAGATTTTCAAGTAAACTCACGAGAGATGAGAAAATTACCATAAGGTTTACTTCCAGGGGGTTGCAGCGGGTTCGCCTGAGGCAGTGATTGATCGTTCTGGCCACGTGCGTTTGTCAATGATGGAAATTCGGAGAGATCGAGCAATGGAGGTGTGGCTGTGTCTCCAGCACTCCCTCCAAATACCGAATGAAAGTTGTTAAGGGCCGAATTGCCACCGACACCGCCAGTGCCATAGCCTCCTCGGGATGACTGGATGAACGAACCCATATTTGACTAAAATATTAACAATTAAAATTATCCGCATGAAAGGTGACGGTAATTAAGCAAAACCCACCATAGGTCCTGCTCCCAGTCCTTGCATTGTTCGTCGATCGGCAAATGCTCTTTGCCCGAACAAATTTCTTGCTCCGCCCGATATTTGCGGAGGTCCTCCGCCGCCGACTGAGAGTTGGGCATTGCGATTTGGTGACAATTGCGGCTGCGACTGACTGTAGTTTGCTCCTCCTTAAAGAAAATTAAATTCAAAATATATGTAAAAATACTAGGAATTTGATTTTTTTTTAAAATGGTACCCGGTGGAAAAATGCCTGATGTTGGTGTGACATGTCCCGAAAGCGAACTCCCACCGAATCCACTTGTACTTCGTCCTGCTAATGAAGCACTTGATATACTCCTGGGAGGCTGTTGAAAGTTTAAATTTGCCATAACCTGAAAGAATGAACAATTTAGTTTATGTTCTATTCAGTATCAATAATAAAATATAAAGGAAGTAAAAAATCGATTAATAAATTTGAACCTTGTATTCATTGGTAGAACTTAATGTTATGGGAAACGTTTTCAATCTTATTTAATTGCCAGTGGCTGTTCAGAAAGCATATATATTTTTGAGGCCTTTATTGTTCCTTGTAGAGCATTAAAATCATTTCTAGAAATTGAAATTTTACAGAATAGCCCCTGTTATGGTAGTTAAAGAGTTAATCCTATACCATAGACAAAAACGAGCTGAAGTTCAAAGAATATAAAATGAAGTTCATTAGGTATTCTGCAGATTTACTCAAGAAAAAAAACGCTTTATTGCTTTCAGTGAAGAAATTTGATTCATTTCCTGCAGCATGACGGATTTATTTTATGCAGAAATCAACGTATTAAAGAATAGCATTGAAATCCAAGGCAGCCGGTCTAAAACAACATCAAAAAATATTCGCGCGCACTAAAAATGAGGCCAAAAGTGCGACTCTATCCCTGAATGCACCCATTATACAGAGTGCAGACCAGAGGTGTAAACAACTTTCGAAGGCTCGCTGAAGTTCCATTTCGGGATAGGAAAAATGCAAATACTGACCAGCATCTGCAGTCCCACTTAAAATTCTAAAGAAACGTACATTCAATCGGAAAAAGGTAACGAAAGGCACAATTAATCACAAAAAAGAAATCCATTTGACGTTTCGCTCACAAGCTCATGGCAAACTGTCAAAAAAGAGCGAACGCTGCCGAAAAATTTGTTTTAAACGCAAATATCTCCCTTGGAAGTGTTTACATTTTTACACACCTTCATGAAGCAGACGATTTAAATCGCGATTCGTTGAAAACAAAAAATCCGATCAGACAACGGCACAAATTAATCGCCAAAAAGAAATTATAGAAAAGCGCACAGCAATGGACATGGGGAGCACACAAAAGAAAACACTTTTACTTCTGTCCCTTTCGAAACTGTACAAAATATTTATAATAAAAAAAAAAAAGAAGTCGTGGAAAACGTTCTCTACGCACTTACTACGATACGCCTGCCTCCGTCACACACCGACGTTTTGTTTATGATTTTCTCTCTTGCGCTTCTTTGTTGAGAAGAAATTTCCTCCTCCGTTGTGACGGCGGAATGACAACAGACGGCGCTGCTGCGCACACTGAACGAAAGAGTCAAATTTCTTGTGCGTACACACAGTTGACTCACACTTGCGCAGGTGTCGAATTGCATGTGTTTCATAAACAAATTCTTTGTTCTTTTCGGAGGCGAGCCGTTTTCTTGGATTTTAGTTTACCTTACGAGAAATAATCGCTTAAATTCTGACTGTAATTCGTTCAAGGGCGGCTCAACTTCGCGGATGTATGAATTTCCCGGCATGCTTTTGAGGTGACAGTTGGGACGGTTTGGGACGCGTGAAGTTGTGTTGGTCCCGTCTGCTTGGTACCTGCCCCCTCAGTGAACCTGCCCTTAATTATCATCAAGGAATCGAGCAGCTGTAAACAAAGGGATTCCTGGAAGACTGGGAAGGCGGATGCGTCCGGCGAAGCAACAAAGGAACCTCGACAACCTTCTACCTGGCAGCACCGAAACACCTTTCTGCCCCTATACACACAGCCGAAGGGAAATCATCGCCGCAGTCTTCATCCGCCCATATAAAATATTTTATGAGAAAAAGGCAGCCTAGCGCTCCACTGGCACTTTCGTAATGCGTGCAGACTTGGACGATCAAAATAATCCCGCAAAATAGACCCTTTCACCTAAACTGCAAAGGCTCTCGGGGGCGGGCTTACCTAACTGAACAATAAGTTGGGGTGCATAAAACAAGCATTCAGTGTAAAATGGGCTGAAGCCGCATTTAACATTCCACCGATGTTGGATCTCCTCCAGGAAGTCGAGGTTCGCTCCCTCAGTAAGCAGTTTTCCAATTTGGGGGGTGCTCCGTTCAAAACCGCACTGAGTACACGAAAAATCTTAGCTAACGAAAAACAGGAATTCTCGCCTACAGTCTCCGGAAGGTATATAATAAACACCAAAAAAATTTGAAGCAGTTTTCGTCTTCTCTCTTCTGGTCGAAGAAAATTTTTTTTTCGCGAAAGGAAAAATCGCCAATAAGTCCTTTTGAACGAGGTAGCTCCTGCGCACAAATTAACTTTTTTTCTCACCCGACGGACTTAACAAGAAAAAAAATGAGCGACCTTTTTATGTTCGCGTTTTCCTCCGGTTGGCGTAAAGTAATTCGCCGTTATAGTGACACCTTAATACGGCGCGAATTATTCGCACTTGCTCTTTAATCTGCTATTATTTCTTTACTGTTTTCGCCTGAAAAATGCAAAACATAACAAAATCACTAATCGCTAGCCACATACAAAACTCTCGCCTAAACAATTATGACAGCCATTTTCGATATTCGATGACGTTCGCACTAAAAGGTCAAATTGGGAATGTTCGAAATAAAAACGACAGGAAGGATTTTTTTCGGAATATTATTTTTTATATAAATTTAAATTTTTGCCTAATTAAGATATGCTCTTTATTATATATATATACATAATTAACATGCCTATATAATTTCTGCTCCTACCTTAAGTTATTTTCAAAAAAATCATTCTTCCAATTTTAATTAATTCTATGTATTAAATAATTCAAATAATGCAAAAACCATTTAATAAAATCAAAAACTGAAAGAACAGCAACAGAAAATGAAATATTTGGTCAAACGAAATCTACTCCAATTTCTATCAATTTTCTTCGAAAAACAGAAAAATATCCCAAAAACGTCCCCTAATCATATGATCGAAATTGAAAAGGGGCTTTTTGTCATCGTGTCCCTCCCGAGAAAATTGGGCTGTCTGTCGTTCGTTCAAGGAGTGTCGATTTCTTCTTAGTTCTTCGCCTCGAAACCTCTGTAAAACTATATTCAGTGAATGAATGAAAGAAAGCTGCTGTGAATTAAAAAACAAATTAATCTAGTACGAGATTTCAGAGTGGAGTAAGCAGCACTTTTTTTTTCCCCTAGTGCCGAGAGAATTTTCATCCCTTCAAAATGGCTTTGAGCGATGCAGATGTACAAAAACAGGTAAAAATATTTAAAGACCCCCTAATTAGCTTTAAATTGCCGGTTTTATTTCTTGATTTACGTGTAAATTGCGCTTTTATCGCGTGCTGAATGAATTTCGGGAGTCAACTTATGTCACAAGACGAGTGTCATGTGAATTCCATTTGCCAAGGTAAATAGCTTTTTTCAGTGAGTTTATAGCAGAGTCCCCCTTTTTTCTACTTAAATATTATGACTAGTATCTCGCTCGTTAATTTGATACCATTGGAAAATGTGCATTAAATGGAAAACTAGAAAAGCGGACGAGAACTGCACCCCAACCCAGGTCACATGACGTGCTAATCGCAAATGACAGCTTCGGCTTGGGTATCTTTTGGAGAGTTTTGAAGATTTGAGGCTCCTATCTCAAAGTATTCTGGCCTCAAATTACATTTTAGGAAAATTTAATGAACCGCCTTTTTTTCTTCTTTTTAGGGTTCCGCACCTCAAAAGAAAAAAAGGAACCCTTATATGTAGGATCATTTCGTTGTTCGTCCGTCTGTCTGTCTGTCAATACCCTTTTTCTCAGGAACGCGTGGAAGTATGTATCAATTTGAAATTAATATCAAATACTCAGGTCTGCAATCTCTTGGAACTGTGAAAAAATTAAACTTCTAAGTCAACACAGTCAAAAGATACGGCCGTTTATGTCGCATATTTTGAGACTCGCAAGGCAATCAAAACCTATAGGGTGCTTCCCGTTGACCTAGAATCATGAAATTTGGCAATGTCTTATAGCATAAGTAAAGGGAAAAATCCGAAAACCGCAAATTTGTAGTTACATCACCCAAAAATAATTTTTTGCGGAACCCTCGGTACGCGAGTCCGACTCGCACTTGGCCGGTTTTTTAAGAGCATTAGGGTTATTTTGGCACTTCGTAAAAAAAGGACTCTGCAGATTTTGTTTTCATTATTATAACTAGAAATTAATACATTCCATATTCCCTAAGTCCTACCCTGAGGTTCGAGAAACCCCAAATTGGCTTATAGTTTTATACATTTGTCCTGACTGATTAATGTTAATAAAGGGCCATAAAGTGTATTACTGAAATCAAATGAATAACTGAGTCCAATGCCATCGACAACTACATAATTTGTAGACTATTTAATGGAAAAATAAAAATAAGAGTGTTTTTATGTTGACCGATCATAGAAAAGAATATGAAGATTTCTTTTCTTGTCTAATCTAAATAAGTTCAAGAAAAAAACCGACAAATTTAAAAATCTACAACCAATCATATCGACATAAAATTTAAATTCATTTCACAGATTAAACACATGATGGCCTTCATTGAGCAAGAAGCCAATGAAAAAGCCGAAGAAATCGATGCTAAAG
This sequence comes from Machimus rusticus, assembly GCA_951509405.1. Taxonomy (NCBI): domain Eukaryota; kingdom Metazoa; phylum Arthropoda; class Insecta; order Diptera; family Asilidae; genus Machimus; species Machimus rusticus. Next base: position 11,324,534 of record OX608054.1, read on the forward strand.
CCGAGGAAGAGTTCAACATCGAAAAAGGCCGGCTTGTTCAGCAGCAACGTCTTAAAATCATGGAGTACTATGAGAAGAAGGAAAAACAAGTCGAGCTGCAAAAAAAAATTCAGTCATCGAACATGCTGAACCAAGCCCGCTTGAAGGTAATTTTTGGCTTGATTTAATTGAGTCAGCTTCAATTTAATTTAATTGAAATAATTAAGGTGCTCAAAGTGCGAGAAGACCACGTTCGCAGCGTGCTTGAAGAGGCTCGTCGACGTTTAGGAGAAATTACGAGAAATGAAAAGGAGTATCGAGTAATCTTAATTAAATTGATTTTACAAGCTCTTTACCAAATCATGGAGCCGAATGTAACTCTGAGGTGCCGCAAGGTTGATTTACCTCTTATTAACAACTTACTGTCTGACGCGATGGACCAATATAAATCTAATATTGGTCGTGATGTTGTTCTTCATGTGGATAACGATACCTTCTTACCACCAGACACTTGCGGAGGAGTGGAACTGATCGCTCTCAATGGACGGGTTAAGGTAAGATTTTAATTTTCTTTATATTTGTATTTATCTCAATAATTTTCGTGTTCTATAGGTCCCCAATACGCTCGAGTCAAGATTGGAGCTTATATCACAGCAGTTGGTACCCGAAGTTCGTAACGCTTTATTCGGCCGTAATCCCAATCGCAAATTCACTGATTAAATTTCTAACATCAAATGCTCAATCGCGATTGTCAACATAAGTAAGAGCAACATTTTAAAATTCGTGTAAAATATCAATTCAACTTCTACATAATGCTAACATTCCTCTGCTTTGAAATTTAATTACTTTTTTGTTGCTTATTTGTAAGTCTTCTTATGTTAAGGTTCCGCGGCACCGTCTATGAAATAACATTCAATGTAGACCAGAGTTAAGAATAAAGTCGAGAAAAAAAAATATAGTACCCGTTCAGTCAAGTTCGTTGAGAAGAAAACTTCGTGAAAAGAGATCATATTGGCCGGTAATTTGTCGCTGGATGGCTTATTTTAAGCTCAAGCAAGTAGTTAGGCTGACCGCTTTCGTGTATCAGCAGCATCTTGCTTTTGGTTCACCAAAATAACACATCGCCAAAAAATATTCAACATTCAATCACCTGATGTAAATATCCTCGATTCGTATAAAGTTGATGGAAAATTTTGCTGCGCCCAAAGCAATTGGTACAGGGAAGGATTCACTTTAACTACTTGCGGCGTTCGATTTAGACCTAATTTCAGTATTGTCCTTAAAGGAGTGGTGGATTTCCTCACAAACCGTTTTCATCCCGGAAAGTACACAGTCAATCAACCCTTATAAACGCAAACGTAAAGATCATTGTGACAATCTTGGAGAGAAACTCTGGGAATGCAACTCGATTTAAGAAAATTTCCTTTTGCCGGCTGCACTGCGGTGTGGGAAAGTGTGTGCATTTTAAATGTTAATAGGTGAGCACTATAGCGCAAAATTAATCATTGTTAATGTTCAGTACTTTAAGAAAGAGCTTGTAAACGTGTACATTTCAATAGTAAAGTGTTTCGGTTTGTTCTACAAATGCTGTTTTATTTTGCCCATTCCCGGTTACATACTTATCAAAGATTTAATCCAATGCTTATTCATTTGATTTCATTTCAACGACAAAAGATGGCTAAATAGCTCAATTAGTGGATTTCTTTGGACAAGAACTTCTAAAACGAGCATTAGGAATCAAAAATAGGTAAGGTAAGTTACGCACTATTAAGCAAAAATATTGAAGGCGCAAAAGGTAACTACATACAAAATACAATTTCTCAAAGAAACCATTTGGTTTTGCATCTAAACAACTCCATTTGGCCATTTAAAAAATTATATTTGGATGCTATGTTTAAGTTTGGTTTAATGCGCCATTAACCAAATAAAACCTAAATACTTTTTATGGTGGAAATCCCTTCAATTAAAACTTTGTAGATATAGGTCTGTTATATTTAATTTCAAAACTAAGAAATTAGCCACGCTGACAATTCCAGAATGCTAATTTCCATCGTATTCCCTGAAATTCAAATAATATGTCGTTTAAGCCAAACCCAAAAGGATAAAGAAAAAACTGCTTTACAAGTCGCACCTGTTCTTAAGTACTTGATTTTTATGTTTTCATCCCAGGTGGCATTCTTTTTAAGACATTATATTTATTCGTGTTTCCTTCAAATACGTGTGTGTAATTTAGGTAGGTAGGTGTCCTTGCGAGACGAAATTTTCCTCGTCCTATCGAAATTTATTTCGAGATTTTGCTGTATTTGTCTAAATTAAATATCAGCAAAAAGTACAATAAATTTTTCGTCGCATCTTTTAATTTTTACTGCCAACATGTGCGAAGTAATGTAGGTGTATGGATTTATAATTTAGGGATAATATATTTGATTTAATTAATTTACAGGCAACCTCCTTGCGCGCCAGTTTGCGACGGCGGACAATTGTGTAGCGCGCCTCCTGGGTATAGTTCAGGAGTTATCCCAACAAAATGTGTTGGCGGAGGAAGTGGACCTTGTTGCTGTGGGCAGCCAAAGTGTTGCACCAAGCCAAGTTGCTGCTACGAACAGCCCCCGAGGGCACAGAGCTTTAAACCAATTCAATCGTACACCCGGCCAAATGTCCCCATAGAAAGTTGCAGCATATACAAGCGATCGTACTGCGGCATTGATCCGTGCATAGCCAAAATGGCCCGGAGCGCTCCTATAATGCCAAAAAACAACATATTCCAATCGGCTGCAAAAATGGATAATTGCACTATACAAAAGTTATCGTATCCACCTAATTGTTGTGTCCCGCGTACCGCTCCAATTAAGCCTTCTTCTGCACGATTGCTTGGCGAAGGACCCATGCAAACTGTAACTACTCAGAAGCATGACTATGTACCTAAACCAATATGTGTTCGCCAGCCAATTGTACATGAGAGTAATATCCCAAAAACAAGCGCACCTTTGGAAAAATGCACTATTAATCGTCTCTCGTATATGCCCGTTGATGTTACATGTTTTCCACCTCCCAAACCCATGTTGCAGAATCAGAGCATTCCAAAATTCGATGCTCCATCGGAAAAATGCACAGTTTATAAATTAAGCTATTTGCCGAATTGTATTGGTCCAAAGGAAGAGTATCCTTGGGCGAAGCCGGTCAGACATTGCCCGCCTCCATGTACTGATTTTGGGACCATCTACAAATATAGTTATTTGCCTAACTGCAACCCTGAAAGGGTTCTCCCTATTCGGCCTGAGACTGGCATTCAACTTGGTGTTGGAGGTACAATGGACAAAAATACGACTTATAAATTGAGCTATCTTTGTCCTGGCGGAAGCAGAACAGCCCCTATACTCCCAAAGAATGCTATACAAATGTCCTCAGGACCCATGGAGAATTGCACTGTATACAAGGTAAAAAATATTTTGTAGAACTACAATTAGCAATTAATGTTATCTTATATTTTAAGCTATCTTACTTACCAAACTGCAACGCTCCTCGCACTATGCCTATTAAGCCTTCAGCAAATTATCAGAAGATGACTGGACCCATGCAAACTGTTACAACTCAAAAGCATGATTATGTACCAAAACCAATTTGCAGGGTGGGTCCATTTAAGCGAGGGGATGGCATTACGCGCTCCCGGGCTCCAATGGATAATAAGACGATCCAAAGGTTGTCGTACTTGCCAAATATGTGCTATAAACGTACTGAGCCAATCCGTCCGGATAGTGGATACAGGCCTAACACAGGTCCTCCAGAAAAGTGCACTGTATACAAATTGAGCTATATGCCAGTTTGTCCAATGCCCAAGGAATCCCTGCCTTGGGCGAACAAGACTTCGTACCAACGACCCTTGGCGCCGATGGAAACGTGCACGGTTCAGAAGCTCAGCTACATGCCGCCTGGGCGGTTCCTTGACAAATGTAAGATTAATCAGTAAATTAATATGATCGTTTTTATAAAAATATTTAACATTTTTCAGGCTGTTGCTCGTGCAACTGTAAGAGTCCGCCTATGAATTTTCCAAAAGCAGCATGTTAGCCGCTCATTATATAAAAATGCGTTTTAACGAAAATTTGTCGAAATTTATAAGATATGTGTCTTGTTATGTCCTATATTTATCAATAAATTTATTTTGTGCTGTCTTTTTGAGAAAATATGAAGTATAATTGCATCATCAGAGGCATTTTGTAAGCTAAATTTTGCTGGGTATTAACTTTTTAGGCATTTTGCATGATGTAGAGATATTTTTTTTTCTATCTACAGTACTGCGTAGAAGTTTAGGACTACCGATGAATTTTAAGTAAACTCGTATTTCTAAATTGTTTTATTCAAATGTTCCTTAATGACGCAGATCTGAATATAATCGAGAATGTATGGAAGGTTCTGGGTGAAAGAGTTTCAAAGAGAAGGCCAAAGGCAGTAGTAGAATTAAACAATCTGCTACTTGAAGAATGGAGAGATTTACCACATGAAATGATTAAAAACCTTTTTGAATCTTTGCCTCGCAGAATTGTTGCTTGCCAAAAGGCTATTATTTTAAAGGTTAAATTAATATCTTAAAGAAAAAAAATTTTTGGTCCCATCTTTTTACGCAGGTACTAATATTTGATTGAAACAATTTAGAAGTAAGAGTTTACGGTGGTCCTAAACTTTTACGCAGCACTGTATCTGTTACTTTCTTTGTTCTAAAATAGTCTCGAATATGTACCCTCCGAAAATATTTGAAACTTGGAAAGATTATAAACTTCTTAGATTTTATATTTATTTTTTTACTAGAACCGGAACCGCTAAAATTATTAGATGAAAAATATAAGACCATTATAGAATATTACTAAAAAAATGTTCTATCGTAAAACAAATTTATTTTGAATAATGTAATATAGGATTTACCAACAAAATAGTGTAAAATTTTTAAAAAACAAGAAAATTAAGCAATACAAGTCAAACAAGGTCATATATTGAAAACAAGTCCGGAATTATAAAATATTAAAAAAATTATCCACATCTATCCAACTTTTTGAAGATTCGTACAGCTTGACCAAATTTGGGGCTTAGTTGTACTCACAAGATTTTCTAAAAATAAATTAAAAATAATTATGCTTACAATTTGAATTTTTAAAATAAAAGGATTCATAATACCTTAAGGCAGACGCTAATTTTTTGCAGAATTAACATTCCTTCGGGATCTTGTTCTTCCAGATGTAGTAACAGTAGATGGAATTTCTTCTGATATTTTTGGATTCTCTTTTCCATCATCTATGATTTGAACCACTTCTTTCGTAGAATTAATTCTTTTTTTGCCTCTTGTTCTTGTACCGATGGCAGCAGTCGATAGAATTTCTGAAATTTCTGGTTGTTCTACCTCAACATCTGAGGATTTCGTCTCCTCTTTTGTAACATCAGCTTTCTTTCTTCCTCTTGTTGTTCGAGATGTTTCTGGCTGCTCTAAATTAATATCTGCAATTTTTACCTCATCTTTCGTGGAATTGATTCGCTTTCTTCCTCTTGTCCTGCTAGTCGTAGCGACAGAAATTGCATTTTCAGATGTTTCAAACTCATTTTGAATTTGCACCTCTTCTTTTGTAGAATTGATTTTTGGTCTCCCCCTTGTCTTGCTAGATTTAGCAGCAGAAAGTTCACTTTCAGTTTCTAACTTTTCTACATCTACGTCCGAAGGTTCTATTTCATTTTTTGTAGAATTGAGTCGCCTTCTTCCTCTTGTCCTGCTAGTTGTAGCGACAGAAATGGCATTTTCAGATGTTTCAAACTCATTTTGAATTTGCTCCTCTTCTTTTGTAGAATTGATTCTTGGTCTCCCCCTTGTCTTGCTAGATTTAGCAGCAGTAAGTTCACTTTCAGTTTCTAACTTTTCTACATCAACGTTCGAAGGTTCTATTTCATTTTTTGTAGAATTGAGTCGCCTTCTACCTCTTGTCTTAGTAGTTGCAGCAGCAAGAAGACTATTTTCTATTTTGTCAACGGAATCATTGATTACGATTGTCTCTTGCTGGTTCTGTTCCTGCAGAATTGGAGTTGAAACTTGGGCAGAAATAGAATTTGAGCGGAGAATTCGTCTGGCACGTGGAGCTGTACTTATAGGCGTTTTGAATTCAAGTGCATCATTCGGTGCGTGTTTTGGAGTTGACACATTTTCTTTTTCTTCTGAAAGATTTTTTAGGATTGCAGGATTAATTGGAGTTAGTTCATCAGTACTCATATTAAGAAGATTGTTGGTTTTCCCTTTTTCTGCCTTGGTCTCTTCAACTTTGCGTCTAGCCTTTCCTCTTTGTGGAGATGTTAGCACTGCTAAATCTAGTGGATTATCGATCACATCTTCAACTTTTCGCCTTGTTCCTCGTCTTGAGGACGTATTTTCAGTTTTATTTCCAGAAATTTGTTGTTGAACAGTGTTTGCCTTACGCCTAGGCCTGCCTCTTCGTACAGGCGGTGCTTCTGATTCAGTTGAGCTTGAGCCCGGTTGAATTTCATTTAAATTATTATCTGCTTTTTGTTTTGTCCGTCCTCTTCGAGGTGGCGTGATTTCTACTTTAGCATTTTCTATGTCTTCTGATAAATTTTCCAATTCACCCTCTGATGATGCTACTTTTGTTGTCTTGTGCATAAGATTTTCTTGCTTGTCCGTCACTGTGGTCTGTTCTGAAGAAGGAGTTACTTCGTCTTCAACTTTCTTTTCACTTAAATTTGATTCTTCAACATTCTTAGCTTTTCGTTTTGTTACTGTTTTAGTTTCCAAATTTAGTTGCTTGTCCTCTTTTATATTAGCGCCCCGTTTCCGGACCATCCTCTTTAGCGGAATAACTGCCTCTTCAGACTCTGAATCAGATTTCCTTTTTTGCACTGTAACTGATTTCGTTTTAGGAGATACAACTACCGCGTTTCTTCGACCATGCGTCTTAATTAAAATCGGAAGAGAAAAAGGTTTCGTAGCCTCATCTGAAGAAGACAAATTATTGCTGATATTCTCCTTCTTATCAACATTTTCTTCCAGATCTTCATTTTGATCAGAACTTTGTAATGCAGTATTCGAAACATCTACCCTTGCTTTAGCAGACTGTGGTATTTTAATTTCTTCTTCATTTCCAACTTCTTCATCATAAACTTTTTCAACTAATTTTGCTTCAACTAAATTTATAAGTTTTCCTCTTCTTCCCCTTCGTCCAACTTCTTCAATAAAATGAGATTGATTTTCATCAACTGTATCAGGCTTTTGCTCATCTGGGATTGGCGCTTTTAAATTCCTCTTATTTCGGGTAGCTCTTTTAGGTTGAATAGCATTTTCTGGATTTCCATGAATTGTTTCTTCTTTGTCTGTATCGTTGTTAAGTACCTTCCTCTTTCTTGTTTCCCGACGTGTAGTTTTTACTTCAGGAATACTTTCAGGTTCCTTAATGGAATCTAATTTATTTATTTCACTATTTTTATCAACCTGATCTTCCAAATCGTTCTTAAATTCTGTCTTTGTTGAATCTGGTGTATGCATACGTTCCTCCGTAGGAACATTTATTTCCAATTTTTCTTCAATAATATCATCCCTTTTCCGGCCCCTTTTAGTTTTAGTTTGTTTTGGCACAATAATTACTTTTTGTTTTTGAGGCAACTCTACATTTTTGGGTCTTGCTCTAAGCGATCTTGTATAAGTTTTAGCAGTAAAATCATCTTCAAGGACAATATCATTCGAAATTATATTAATATCTTCTTCCTTTTCTTCTACGACCACATTTTCTTCTATATATTTTAAAGATTCGTTATGCACAACATCTGAATTTGTTTGGGAATTCTCTTCTTTCCTTACAGGAGGACCGTCTTTTGTGTACTGCATTTCTTTTCCGACATTTTTGTTTTCAGTTTTCTTAAGCGTATTTGTTTCTGGAGATGTAATGTTAACTGGAATTAAGTTCGACGCTATTTTGTCTCTAACTCCTTCGTCTTGAGAATTTTGAAGTATTTCCATTTCTTCTAATTCTCCATCTTTTTCTAAGGTCTTAATACCACTCATAGAAAATATAGCTGCGTTATCACTAACATCCCGAGAATTTTCATCGATTTCTTCCGAACTGAGCACTAAGCCCGCATTTTCTTCACATTTTGACAATTCACTTTCTTTTTCTTTATTAAATTGTGTTGCAAAAGATAAGTTATTTTGCGAAATTCTGCTGCGCCCATAGCTCTTTCTAATGGAAGGCTTTCCAACATTAAAAGATTCTTCAGTTGGCAGTGTATCATTTTCTTCATCTATAACAGCAGTTGGAAATACCTCTTCAATGTCTTCCATGTTTTCTTTTAAATCATAAAGAGGAGGAGGACCACCTGATGAAACCAACTTTGTCGTGCTGATATTAACACTTTGCGGAGTTCCAAGCACCATAACCATTTTTGCAGAAGGTGTTTTGAAAGCAAGATCACTCATTTGTTTTTGAGGAGACAAATTCTTTGGAGATAGAGAAGAAGTCTGACTAATTTCTTGCTCGGGAAATTCAACTATCGACGTTTTCATGTTATCTTCATCTTTCTTATTAATTAGTTTATGATGAGGAGTGCTGAACATCTCAGGCATGCCAAGAAAATCTTCAATATATGTATCGCTTTTCGGAGCTTCCAGAAGTTCGTTAACACCAGTTAAATTAATGTCAGCATATTTTAAGCTTTCGGGAGTCTTCATAAGCTCTTTTATACCTTCCAAACATGCTTCTCCTTCGGTGTTTGAGCTGTTGAGCATTTCTTTAATCCCCAAAGGAATAGGTGATTTTACTTTTTTAGGGGTTTTTACTAGTTCCTTAATTCCCACTAAAATAGTTGTTTGATCAAGTTTTTTAGGAGTATGCATTAGTTCCTTAACATCCATTAAATTTTCTTCCTTTTCTGGTTTAGGACTATAAAAAAGTTCCTTAATTCTTACAGGTTTTGGTGTTTGGGTTGGAGTCTTCATTAGTCTTTTAATTCCTAATTCTCTTATCTCGTTAGAAGTTTCATCCTGGGGTGTATTTAGAAGCTCTTTTACCCCTAACATAACTACTGTTTGGTCAAGATTTTTAGGTTCGTGCATTAGTTCTTTAACACCTACCAAGTTTTCTTCTTTTTCTGGTTTCGGAGTGAAGAATAATTCTTTAATTCTAACAGGTTTTGGTGTTTCGGCAGGAGTCTTCATCAGCCTCTTCAGTCCTAATTCTCTTATGTTCTCAGAAGATCCATCTTTAGGTGTATTTAGAAGCTCTTTTACCCCTATAAAAACTGTTGTTTTTTCGTGATCCTTCGACTCGTTCAAAGTCATAATTCCTTCTTTCTGCGATTTAGGAGAAATATTTAGTTCTTCCCTGCTCGTAACATCTGTTGTGTAGTCAGACGATTCATATTCTTCCATTTGGCTTTGTAAACATTCTTCAATTGGTGCCTTTAAGCTTTCTGAAGATGATACATCTGCTTCTGTGTCTATATAGAAAACCGCTGATTTACGAGTTTTAGTTAAGTCGTTTTTAAGTTCAACTATCGGAGTAGTTGGACAATTATACATTTTAGTATTAGAAAATGCACATTCTTCCACTTGATCTTGGTCAAATTCTTTCACACTTTCTGTAGAGCATACATCTTTTCCTGTCGCCGTAAAGAAATTCATAGATCTTCGTGGTTTAGTTGAGCTACTTTTAAGTTCAGATATTGGAGTTGTTGGATAAATTTTATATTTTCTTCCCACGGCTTTTTCGTGTTTTACTTGTAAATGTCTTTCTTCTGCTTGCGAAGATATTGGAGAGGCTGTATAACTTTCATCTTCTATTAGCAAAGTTTCATTATCTCCAAGTTCGCACGATTCATCGTATTTAAAAGACTTATTTGGAGTTTCATTATGTTTTACCGAATCTATTGGAGTCTTCAAAAGTTCATTCAAACAATGGTAATTATCGTCAAAGTCTCTGGCTACTTTTGGCGTTTTCATTAATTCTTTTACTCCTACAAAATTTATATCTTTCGAAGGTTTTGGAGTGTTAAAAAGCTCTTTCACTCCCAACGGCCTTGGAGTTTGAAGAGGTTTAGATAATTTCGAAGAATCTTTTAAATTTGGTTTTTGGTTGACTTCTTTAGGATCTTTTAAAAGCTGTTTTGAATGATCCACAATTTCAGTTAGTGTACAAGCAATTCCAGAATCAGTTAATTCTTTTTGCATCGAACTATTAGAAATTGTTGGCCTTTTAAGCGAATCTATAATGAAGGTCGCAGATTTAAATAGTTTCCTTGGTTCGGCCTCTGGAATTTTCTCTTTAATAGGAACATCACTGTTAATATCCTCACTTAGGCTACTGAAAGATTTATTTTTATCCTCTGCATTGTGTTCTAATTTCAAATTGTCGTTTGAAGGGATTTTTTTCGGAGTGAAAACCGACTTACCAACAATATTTAAATTTTTTGAATACGCTACAAGGTCGGTTTTTAGTAAATTGTTATCGTTAGTTGGTTCTGAGAGATTTTTATTTATCGAGGAATCAGTGGTACGTCGTCTACTTTCCTTACTCCCTTTAGATCTATTAACTGCAGAAATCTTCTGTCCTATTACCATAAACGAATGTCGCTTTATAATGTTAATCTTAGACAAGTGTTCCGAAATTTCACCGTTTTGAGTTTCTGCGTCACATTTTAGAGCGCGTGATGTTTCCGGACTTTGTAGACCTATTTGTGGTTTCGCTTTAGAAATTGAAGTTCTCTGGAATTCATTATGAACTTGAATCGGAGTACTTGGTGTATTTGCACACTCTGAATTTTGAACCCTTTGAGTTTCTGCGTCATATTCCAAATCAATTGATGTTTTTAAAGTTTGCATTTTTTCTGGGGTTCCCGCTTCAGAAATTGTAGATGTTGGGAAATTTCCTTGAACTTGGCCAGTCGAAGTTGAGATATCTTCATTTTCTAAGATCTCAGTTTTTTCGACTTCTGCTAATTCGTCCAAAATAATAGGTGTTTCTGGAGTTGGCGGATTTATCATTGTTTTCATTTTAGAACTTGCGGTTTTTCGAATAATACCTAAAACGGGTTTAAATGCCACTAGAGCTCCCTTAGTACCTGAGTGTTCTGTGATTGCGTCCGTTTGGGTTTCTTCTGTATTTTCCAAAATAATTGATGTTTCCGTTTGTTGATTTGTCGATGATTCCGCTTTTGAAATTGATTGTTCAACTGGGATATCTAAGTTTTCTTCGACTTCTCCACAGTCTGTCGAATCTAACGAATTTGTTGGTATTTTCGTTTTAGCCGTTGAAGATCTCAGAAGTCTTTTTTCAATGGGTTCACATCCTGATGTCGAAATACTTGAAATATCTGATTTTTCCGAATTTTTACAGCTTTGAACTTCGACACTATCTTTCAAAGTAATTTCTATTTCCGGTGTTTGCATTCTTTTCGGTACTTCACTAAGATCAAAAGTGTTAGATCTCTGAAGTTTTCTTTGAATGGGCTCATGTGCCATTACCAAAGTATTCTTCGCAATTTCTTTAATTTGCAATTCTTCTGTACTTCCATCATCTGCATTATTTGAGATTTCCATATCATTTGCCAAAGCAATTAGTTTTTTGGGGGTTTGCAGATTTTTCGGAATACTAGTTATAGTATGTAACGATCTTCGAAGTTTTCTTTGACCAGATTCAAGCCCTGATATCGGGATATTTGGAATATTTGCACTTTCCGACTTTTCACTTCCTTGAACATCATCTGTGTTTTTCGAACAAATTGATTTTTGCGGAGTATGCAAATTTGTTGGTGCTTTCATTCCGGGAGATTCTGTTTCTAGAACTTCTTTTTGAATATGTTCATTCCCCGATGCCAGAGTACTTGGGACTAAATTTTCAATTTCTGTGATTTCACTGCTTTGAAACTCTGTAACGCTTTTCAAACAAATTGGTTTTTTTGGAGTTTGCAGATTTTTAGGTGTCGTTATATTATAAGCTGTAGATCTGCGAAGTTTTCTTTGAAGAGTATCAGGTCCCGTTGATGCAAGGGTATTTTGAACTTCTGCATTAATTGATATTTCTAATTTTTCTGACTTTTTAGGAGTTTCAATGTTAAAAGTGGAAGGTCTTCGGGTTGCTGCTACTAAGGTATTTGAAATATCTGAGCTTTCTAGAATATCACTACTTTGGAACTCTGTGTAATCTTTTATATCAAGTGGCGTCTTTTTAGGTGTTTTAATGTTACTTTTAGTTTCAGTGGATTTAGGTTCTCTTGCAGAGGTACGGGGATTATCTAAGTATCTATCGTGGAGTATTTTAGTAAACGATATGTTATCTTTTACAACATCTAACATTTCCACCTTTGTCGACGTTTTGCTCACAGATGTCTTCAAACTGGGATCGAGTACATTTTTTTGAGGACTTAAAATATCTTCCGATGTTTTAATCTCTTCTATATCAACAAAGTTATTTTGAGAACCTTTTACAATACTTGGAACTCTCACGATTTCTTTTGTAGTTACATTTTCATCCTTTGTTTCTTTAGGGATGGTGAAAATTTGTTTTGCTGCTAAAGCCTTTGGTGTATCAACAGGGGTTTCCATAAGTTTGATAACACACTCTTCTTTACTTCCAGATTCCTCCACTTTCGGTGTTTTGAATAATTCCTTTACTGGTGTTCGGTTCAGAGTTCTTTGGGTTTCCAGAATGTCTTTTAAACCCTTTAAATCTGTGACGACTGGAGTATGTTCAGCAATGTGCTTCCGTAAGGACCGTGTAATTATATTTGGAGTTTGAACCTTTTTTGGTGATTCTATCGTAAAAGAAGCTATAAAGGGATTGCTGGAAATTTCTGAATTTTGGATTTCTTCATTGTCGGATATTTTATTAAGTCTGTTCTTATTATCAGAAGCTTTTAAAGTTTTGGAAATATTCGTTTGTTCTGGAATATCTATACCCTGAATTTCTTCATCGACAATTAGATGAATGTGCTCCTTTTCGTCTTTCAAACAATCAGCGTTTGCAAAATCACCAATTTTTTCCAAAGGTTGCAATTCTAAAATTTCTGATTGATTATTTTTGCTCCCATTTTTATTTCCATCGCTATGCTCTTCTTCCTCATCTATAATAAAAGTAGCATTAAGTGCATCCTCTTTATTTTCTTTAATTTGATCTATAGATTTAGTGAACTTTTCAGTAAATACTACAGATCTGTTATCTTTCTTTGGTGTTTTAGTTTCCTGGCGTTTTATAATACTCTTTCGAGGAGTTTTCGTGGCTTCTTTAGGAGTAATCTGATTAGAACTAATGCAAGAATGTCGTCTAAAGCTTTTTGTAAGATTGGCTGTTTTTAATGGCGTGGATTGCACCATTTTTGGAATTGATTTTTGTGATCGAAAAGGTGTTGATGTTGTTAGTATGCGCTGAGGTGTAGTGGTACGTTTAGACAATTTCCTTGTGCTCGATTGTGACGATAAACTCTGTCTTCCAACAACAGTCGATACGGGTGGAAGGCTTGAACGTCTGTTTTTGATATTTTCAATTTTGCTTATAATGGGCAGGCTTTCTGATATTCGCTCAATATTATCTTTTATCTTCTTCGCAAAATCTCTTTCGATAATTTTCGCCTTCCTGACACTATTACTGATTGCTTTCCGAGCAATCAGTTGTGGTGTTTTTAATTGTTTCTTTTCTTCGAGACGAATTGGAGTACAGTCAGAGGAAATTTCAATCACACTGCTGTCGTTGCAGAAGACTGAGTCTCTATTTATGGTGGATTGCTCTGTAATAGAGTCCAATAACACAACATTACCTTCCCCCTCTGCACTCTGCTCTTGTTCAGAATTTTTAGGAATTGGTGAAATACTCTTTTTTTTAACTGGTGTTTCTAATGCAATTTTCCTCCCTTGAAATTTGGTACTACTTGAGCCAGAAATAGTAGGTTTCTTTGTTTTATCTTTAGCAGAACCCTTAACCGAATTCTTAAGGGCAGACTTCAACAATGGAGTTCGCTTAAGAGGTGTCCTCGACGGTTTTAGAGGTGTAATTAGGTCAATGAGATACATGGATGTGGCTGTTAATTTCGAAGATCCACCTTTTGGAGTAGTAAAATCCCTAGAGTTGGTACTTTGATTAAACTCTGATAGTGCACTTCTTGGAGTAGCATACAAACTTTTAGGTGTTTTCTTCGCTGGAGTTACACATGCAAATCCTTTTGGGGTATTAATCCCTGTTCTCGGAGAATATGATGTGAAAACTAGGTCTGAATGACTACAAATTGATAATCTACGTTTAGGTGTGCAGTTCTCGTTATTAGATGTAATGTCTTTCAAATTGGCTGACGACTGGTTTTCCTCAATTTCTCTGTTTGTATTCATTTGTAATGGCTGGATAATGGAACACCTGTAGTGATTTTCAGTATCTTCTTCACGATTCGAATTTAGGCCGTATGCAAAGCTATTTAGAGCATTCGAATTGATTGCGTTAAATATATGAATAATAAATGCTCTTAAAATTAAAACTAAACTGACAGTTAAAAATATGACAACAAATTGCGCTAGAGACATTTTTGTTTAATTTTTCATAACAATTGCAGTTAGCACTGTTTATTAATATTTATTTTGCGAAATAAAGGAAACAAAGGGGTTAGAAAATACAAACAGTGAAGAATTTTTCTTTACTACTCCTATGAGGCATATAATTTATTGTATAATAACAGAATATGGTGGAGTTCTGCCTAGATTTGAGTCTTAAAAGAATGTGCCATTAAAAATAATAAGTTGAATTTAGAAATTGTTTAGATAAGATTTATGCGATCTTCAATTGAGCAAGTTTCTAAAATTTGAAGTTTACACTGCAATTCTGCAAAACGTTATAAAAAGCGCTTCTGATCATGAAACCTGTTAAGGCCTTATTGTAATATGTAAAAGTTGTTCATAGCAGCAAAACAATAAATTTCACTTGCATATTTTGCACCACGTATCATTGCAACAGGGTGTCAGCTGATCGGTTCCATTAGGTTAGAGCTTTATCTATATAAAAATAGTTAAAATATAGATATGAATATAAATAATATATTAATATTAATTTTCCCTGTGTTTTCTTGGTGTCCCAGGTAATATTAATATTCTGATCAGAAAAACAATAAGAGCTTATAAAAGCACATTTCGAATTGAAATTTCTTAATAAAGGCTCATATTCTAAACACCTGAGCAAAAGCTCAGACTCGATTTTTGTATAGAAAACTGAGTTTCAAGTTGAGATTGAACTCAATTTTTCTACGTAAAAATTGAGACTGAGTTTTAACTAACTTTTTTAGCATACGAACCATTGTTCCTAATTTTTTAACAAATTCATTTCAGTGACCTGCGAGTTTAATTAATTTTTTCGTTCAAAGTGGTGAAAATAATTCGAAAGAAAAATCCATTCGAATTATTTTGACGTTATGTGCGGACAAATTAATTTAATTCAAAGGTAACTAAAATGAATTTGCGGGAGTTTTGAGAACTTCATAGGAAAGTTTTATTAGGTTTTATTCAAAAAGGGCTTTAAGCTCTTTTCGATTCGATTCGAACGAATTCAAGAATAGGATGCTTTAATTTTTTCGGTGTCTTGGCCGCAAACTGTTATATTTTGATATCTTGTTTTTTGCAGACAATTACCGAAGAAGCCTCCTATCAAATGTAAGCAAAAATACATGTGGGATTTTAACGCCCCTCAAAATTCGTAAAATCTATAGAACAAATCTTCCTACAGCAATGATTACGGTGACCATCGCAGAGCATCGAGCGCCCTTTATCATTCGAGTTAGTTGAGACCAACCCGCCTGCCTGAAAATTTGTGAAGTGCCCGCTAAGTAAATTCAAGTTAAGTTGCCCGTTAAGTCTAATAATAATTTTGTACTCGTTTTCAATTAAATTTAGATTGTACCTACATACCTTCAGTTTGAATCGCCTATTGAACTTAATGAACTAAAATTGTGCATCGAACTTAATAAATTAAAATTTGAACTAAACTAATCCCGAAGCCCTTTCACCTTTACTAAGTACTTGTCCCTGAATTCTACATACAAATTTCCAATTTGCTCGTCGTTTTCTCACAATAAATCTCCTTAAAATTTATATATATATAATGTACATATTTCCTTCAAATTCATGTTCAGGCAAATTTTTCTTTTCAGAAGGCTATAGGTAAAACCCTAAAACCCCTCAATCATCAATAAAATTTGTGATGCGCAAAACATATCGGAACTTCGAAATAATGAAGAAACATAACGTTCATCATCGCTTCTTCCCTAACCATGACCTTCATGATAACAAAATTTAAGTATTTTGGGTGAAAAAATTCACTGGATTTCAATAAAACCTACTGACCACACAATTTTCCCGACTTTCCCCAGTTTTCCAGAAAGTACCCACTCTCTCGAGGAAAATTTTATAAGAACTATTTCATACACGAAAGAAACAATAGTTTGCGTTCTACTGGTTCTACCATTAATTTAAAATCTCAGTTTGTCCCGACTTGTAATCTCCTACTTTGTGCTCTGCATTTTGAATGGGTCTAAAGGGAAAGAGAATTTTTTGTGAAATAGGTATTGCTTTCATAAATTAGCATTCTAGGCACAATTCGATTTTTAAAATAGGGATTAAAAAAATTGACGACTCACAATTTATTTGCAAATAAAAATTATCTACTTATACCCATAATAAAACTTTCTCACTTACCTATGAACAGTGAGTCTCTTTTGTACGGCTCTGCTGACCTGCAAGAATTCTATCATAAATTTTTGCACTTACAAAGGAAATTCAATGCTTACAGCAGCAGAAGGTTCAGAATTGGGGGCTGGCTGAACTTTGTTTGCTTTCGCATCGGGGGTTGTTTGGACCGCATCTTCGTTCCTCGACGGAGGCTCATACTCCCATCGAAATTGTTTGCCCACAACTTCAATGGTGCTTCCAGGTAATAGGGGCCGCGTTCCAGCCACAGCTTCTCCGTTTACAATTATGGGGCGAGTATCACAATAATTCTTCACAGTTATCTGAAAACAAGAACTAAATTAAAGCGCGAACAGCTCACACTCACGAGTGCATTTACCCGTCCAAAGGAATCACAAGAAATTTCGCAATGAATTCCCTTAACCTCGGGATGTTCGTGGATAACATCACAGGACATATAATAACCAATTGTAAATATCTTTTCTTTTGGCTCAAATATTTTTTCGATTTTGCCATCTTCTCCACAGCACAAAACTTTTCCGCCTTCCAAAGACATTTCTCGCAATTTTTGTGATAATTGAAAACTTGCACACTATTTAACAAATTTAGTTGCTTGATAATTCTGATCGCAATTATATTAAGATTAACCCGTTTTACTTTCTTGTTCGCTTTAACAAAAAGAACATTCAACAAACGCTGCAGCGTACGGTCCCGTGCAAATTGCGCCCGTTGGTTTCAATTCAATTTCAAAGATCAAAGCGTCAGTGACGGGCACGTTTACACGGCACCAAAACAATTTCAGGGAAGATTTTTCCTACGGACTGTAGTGGTACTTTTAAAATGTACGAGTAATTAAACTGGGTTTAAATAATTTTTGAGTTGCAGAATGGGATTTCTGTAACAGATTGTGGGATTTTACTCCAATTAAAACTAATAGTTGAAGAACAAAATTTTCTTATCGCTCATCATTCTTGGCGGGAAAAGAAAACGAAATTGTTCTGCTGCTGTTGTATCGGAGACAACACGCCGCGCAGCGGGCATTTAAGGAATCTCTGGCGGTGATTGCAAAGGCGCCGCAACAAGTTAAACCATTTTCTTTTTAATAAAAACATTATCATATTACAACTTCTGGCCCTTTTGAAATAATTTTTCTTCTTAATTCTTCTATCGATCACTACGAGTTGTAAAACGGGTAGGCCAAGTTTTTAAGGATGAACAATTTCAACATAAAAAAATATCACTAAATGAAAAATTCCTTCTATTTTTTTAAGTATACATTTAAAAAATGTTGGAATATGTTTTTCAATAAAGCACTCCAAACATTATGTGTATGTTGACCTATAATTTTTTCAATATTGTTTTCTTGTTTATTTCTAAAATAAAAAGCAAAATAAATTACAATTTTAACATTTGCAACATTTTATTTATTCATCAAAATTAAGTAATACTGCAAAGAGCCTGTAAGATGTGTTGATTATCTGAAAAATAAAACTGTAATAAAACGCTGCTCAGAAATAAATAACATTACCATTGTAAAAATGTCCAAACCAACTAAAAACAAGCCAAAAACTTTAATCTGATGGGGCTTTTTCAACGATTCCATGTAGACGAAAATCAGTTTTTTAAACTTTAATGACTGATTTACCCAATTCGAATGGTAAATTCCGTCAATTAGAGCCCCACTTCTTTCCATTAGTGTGTTCCCATAGTAACAGCTTAAAAATATTTGAAAAACCATTGCTGCTATGTATGTAAGATGCATAACGAACGCTCCTGAATTCACCAACGGAGAAATCTGCTTAAAAAAAATGTAAATCAAAATTGAAAATTCGTTTGGAGTTGAAAGGTAACGCACACTTTTCAACTGAAATAGACTGAAGCATATCACAATGCTACTTAAGTTAAATTGAATGAATGTAGGAAAAGAGATGATTTTTTCCACCACTTTGGTCAACCTTAAAAGGTATGTAAATTTAACGTTGTACATTTAAAAATATCGTTACAATACTTTTGGACCTCTTGGTGCATTTTAACGTTTTCTGTAAATTCATTAGATAGATCCACGCCCTTGTCTGCTTTGAGACTTCTGAACCTAATTCCAATCAGTTCGTACAACATCCCAACTTGGAACATGAGATACGCTTGAAATAGATCCAGAGTCGCGTTGCTTATGCAATTGATCGTCATAGACACAACTTCGTACGCATAAATAGAGCAGTAGACCTTCACGGAGGACCTCCAATCGAAAGGAAACCAAGCTGGGTACGGATATTTCCTTTCGGTTGCAAACACGGGCATTAGGAATCCACTAAAAATGCAGGTTAAGCATATTGCTAAATAAACACTTCTTATTCTATTAAATTGCTCGTAGTTCTTTTTGAAAATTTTTACTTCTTCCTTCGTCCGAAGGAAAAACTGGCGACCCAGGACAGCGTTCATTACAAAATACACTTGCTTTCCACGAAAAATAATGTTGAACACCTTAACACACATTGCACATTCGGTCAGAGTCATATAGAGCGACTCCGTAATATCGTCCAAATTCTTAATGGCTGCTAAATTAATTATCATTGCAAGAGTAAACGTAACCGAAAAAATCAGATGTAATGATACGCCATAAATGCGATAAATAAAATGCTTATTAGGATCTTTTAATACCCATAATCCCAAAATACTGAGCGTTTTAATATGAAACCGCGAGGGATGAATAACACCGGGGTCTTCCATTATAAAAACTCCAGAGGGTGACTTGGAATGTTTCGTGATGCTTCGGTGGCTGTCTTTTATGTGTGATTTAATTGATTAATTATGGGATCAAGACATGTGATTATTAAGTAATTATATCTGTGAATCTGCCCACCTCTGTACATATTTTATGGATTCTTTGGTGTCAGACGCAATACCTGCCAGTTTTGAATAAATAAATAACATCAGCAGGTAGATTATACATTTTTAAACAGAATTAGGACTGAGTCCCTGGCCTTGATTTCACGCTAATTGCACTAGAATTGATATGTAGAACAAACATTTTATGTAGATTTATGTATAGTACGAAAAAATGCATTGTTTTTTTTCTGTTAAGATTTTAAAAAGTTAAACTTTGAAATTTAATATTGAAAATTATATACTGAATTTTAAATTCATTATACATAAGTTGAAAATTTCAAGGTTTTATTTTCTTTATGCAAATTTTAAATTTAGAAAAAAAAACATTTTTTAAATAAGTTAATAGAACTAGATTAGTTGGGAAAAAAGTTAAGTATTTTTTCCAACTGGATTAGTTCTATATATTACATGATATTACCTATTTTAATTAGCTGGATGAAAATCAATGAAAATTGTTACTGATATTTCTATTTTTTCAGTGTACAATTTGTTTGTACATTAAACTGGTTTCCAAAATTCAATTTTTAGGGTTCTGTACTTCAAAAGAAAAACAGGAACCCTTATACACTTCGTTGTCCGTCCGTGTGTGTGTCTGTCTGTCAAGAACCTTTTTCTCAGGAACGCGTGGAGGTATCAAGTGTAAATTAATATCAAATACTCAGGTCTGCAATCCCTTAGAACTGTGAAAAAATCGAACTTCTAAGTCCACGTAATTAAAAAATACCGCATATTTTGACACTCGGAAGGGAATCAAAACCTATAGGGTACTTCCCGTTGACCTAGAATCATGAAACTTGGCAAGAAGCAATTGTCTCATAGGACAAGTAAAGGGAAAAATCCGAAAACCGAAAAAAAAATCATACGGAGCCCTCGGTGCGCAAGTCCGACTATAACAAATCGAATTTTAAGCTAATCTGAAAATTGAAAAAAAAAACGTAACGTAAAAATTGCTCATAAATTGGTTCAAATGATAGCTTAAATGTTTATTTGGATATAAGAAGTATCACAATTCGATAGCTTTTTTTTGCTAACAATAAGCATATTGGGGAACTAAAAACACAGAAGGAAGTGAAATTAATAGAGAATACGAAGCTAATGGTACAAACTCTTATTTGAGATATATTACAATACAATACAAGCTCCTACAATAATCCGCTATTTTGAATTTTTAAAAATGTTCAAATACATTTTGTACTCTTCAAAAATATAATGTGGTGGAACATTTTTATATGTGAATATGCAATTTATGGAAAAAAAATCCTATAGAAATTATACATATACTACTTGTTTATGAACAAAGTTATTAAAAACCAGTGTTTATATTTTAAACTCATCAAAATATTTTAACGAGCGTAGCCTCAGGGCCTTTTCTCCGACATCGTTAATTAAGAGAGCATTCGAACTGCACGAATGCGAAGAGAAGGCGAGCAAGCGCGAAATTACTTCACACTTTGAAGTCCGAAAGCAAAATTTGCAGGAAAAGTGACATATCGCAGTGAGTGGTCGCGGGGAGAATTCGTCCAGCGAGCTAAGAAGTGGTGCTGAATTTTTTTTAAATGTTTAATTACGCAGGTTTGTACACAAGGCCCTCTTTACCAAAACATCTACTCGTTGAGAGGCAACAGCAATCGGTCAGTTAACGAGCGAAAAAAGTAGACAAACGGAAGTCCACTTCCTCGCATCTCACTCAGTGTAAATGTCAAGAAAAATCTTTTCCTTGAAATTGCAACTTTTTGTTTGTTTCGCGGAGGCAATTTCTCTGTGATAAGAATCAAAACAGTGGTCATTTTGTCGTGATTTTAATTGTGACGTACGGGCGGACAGATCTTAAATGCGTCAGACTGGGGACTAGGTCCAATTTCTGCCTAATTTAGGAGTCTGAGGTGAGCAGAAGGGTGATAATTACCTTGGGTGTAAAAAAGTTGTCTAGCACCAGTCGTCGGGCCGCGGTGCATGTATTAGACGAAGCGATAGGCGCACACTTTGCTGCGAGAATTCTCAAAAAGTAGCGACTAGCGAGACGGTAGACAGCATCTTGGTGGGGACTGGGGCCAAAAAGCCCACTGCAGTGGGAGTTTCTCTAAAAAAATATATTCCCGCTGATAAAGGCGCGAGTGTTGTTCGTTTTTATCACAAAAGATAAAAAGTTCATAGCAATTACGTAAATCAATCCGAGGCTATCTGCGCAGATTTCGGGTTTTTTTTACATCTTCTCTCCAGACAAAGAACCTTTTTTTAATATGCCCTTCTCTTATTTCTAGAATTATGACTATTCCATCACGACCAGCACCTCCTCCACCCCAGCAACAATTGCAACGGGGGGCCGGAAATGCTACACAAATTCCCACAAAACTTCCTCCACCCCCCTCAGCTGGCCCGTGGAAGACTCAGTCGAGATATTGCAAACTGTCGTCTTCTGATACATCAAACACAAATGGTAAACAACAAACAGACAACGGAATTGGAAGATATAAGAAAGTTCCGCCACCACGGCCTCCGCCTCCACAAATAAATCCGATTAACGCCCCGGGAAATACAGTGCTAAAAAAACCAGGCCCACCCCAGTCAGTGAACGTATTATCGAATATTTTCGGAAAGAAAAGGGTAAACAGCGTTAAAAAGGTTCCGCCACCTAACAAATTACCCCCGCCCCCACTACAGCTAGTGCAAAAATCCCAGCCGCATCGCTATGCGGGCTCGCAGGTCCCCCAAGAGGGAGACGTTCAGCTTATTAGCTTCGATTCACCGCCCAGTTCGCCAACCTTTACCCAAAAGTCGAACAGCGACTGTGTTAGCATAGACAGCTTCAGTTCAGACTCGAATTTCAGCTCTCCAAACAACGGAAGCACATCACAGCCGGAGAGTGGGTTTGAGGATGATTTCGCGAGTCCACCAGATCCCTGGGAAGCTGTAGCCAATGATCCATTTGGAGACAGCTCTAAGCAAGTCGTAAAAGAGCTTAAAGTTACACAACCTGTGAGGAATTTATATGCCATAAGCAGCACCAAGCCTGATGATACCCTCTGCAATGGAAAGAGTTTGCTGCCTCCACCTCCAACGCTGTCGATGCCCACGATCATCAAACCTAAGCCAATGCCAAGGACAATTTCTCCGGTGTCTTCGGCCTATGGGAGATTGCCCCTAGCTCAGCCCCAACCTGTGCAGAGGATGCGAAACGAATTCCCTCCAGAACATTTGGATGATTCTCTCCCGTCACCCCCAATGCCTGCCTGTCCGCCACCTCCTCCGCCGGTCAAGAGCTCTATTTTAGATGTAATCAACGGCAAGTTGGACGCTATGGATTTGTTAAATGATTCTGAAATTGAGGGACCTAGCTATGGAATTGCCTTGTACAGTTTTGAGGGCGTGGAAAGTGGCGATCTTAGCTTTAGGGTAAGTGTGATTTATAATTCTAATTTACTTTAAAATCTACAAATCTCAATATCGACATATATTTGTCGACTGATTTTTCTAAGTAGTTTAATTTCATTTACATATAAACGTAAAAAACGTCGTCGTTCGACGATAAAGTCTTGAAAAAGCCTAAAAAAACCCTTATCGCTTCCTCCTCAATTCGCTTGAATGAAAATTGCAATTCAGGGGATTAGTTTATTTTACAACTACATCTCATTACATCATAAGATTTTTTCTTGCTGGAAATGAAAATTACGCGAGCAAAGAACGCAGGTCGCAGACTGCCCTCGGATTTGTGTACGAATCATTGACAAAGTAATTAATTCGTAAACTTAATTTTTTTAAAGATCCTATATTAAAATTAATATCTTTGTAAATACAATCACACATTTCATTGTTAACACTACATTTATTTTTCAGGAAAACGAAAAAGTGTATCTTCTTCAAAGACTGAACGATGAGTGGTACTTAGGACGCAATCGGATGGGATGCGAAGGCATGTTTCCTGCGAATTATATTGAAGTTAAAGTGCCGCTTAAAGAGGAGAGTCAAGTGCCCAAACAGTCTAATTTTATCGGTGCCAGCGATCAAAAAACTACAACACACAAAATACGCGCCTTATACAAATTTGTCCCAGAGGCCCCTGAAGATTTAGCACTTAATGTATAAAGATTTAATTTAATAAGTTTGTATAATTTTATTGTTATGTTTCACCTTTAGGTCGACGATATGGTGAGAGTCCTTTACCGGATAAACGATGACTGGCTCTACGGAGAGATTGATACTCGGCGGGGGCAATTTCCTGCTAATTTTATTGAATATGTTCCCGAAAACTTGTCACAAAAGAGCTGTTAGACGAAACAACAAAACCCTGTGGTACTAAAAGTGATCCAGATGCCCTAGCACCAGAATATTTTATATCTATGAAAAATTCTCGGTAGTTAACATGTGATTTCTACTATTCCAGTCGACGACTCCCTTTGTATAAAAATTTTCTTATCGCATTTTACAGCGATTTATCGCAATTTGTACATTTGATAAATTTAAACAATATGATAAAAAAAAAACCTTGAGATGATCTTTTGTATAGGACTCTAGTGAAGAAAATGGAAGCTTTACCGTTTGCACTATTTATATATGTAATTGAAATATTTTTTGTCAATAAAACTATTTATAATAAAATTATTATTTTAATTTCCAATTTTCAGGAGTTCTCTATATGGGACTATAGATATATATATGGCTAAGTGATGTTCTTAGAGAAAAGACGATGTTTCAAAATTTAAAATAAAATTTATTTTGCAATGTTAAAACTTAACTTCAGAGAGTTATAATTAACTCATTTGAATGTGCAATCTTTTCGTTTGCCGTCTCTTGAACTTCTTATCCATTTGTTTTTTATTCTTACTGGCATCTCTAAAAAGTTCAATTCCTTCCTTTTCCTCAATATCCCGCTGGAGTAGCATCAATGAGAAGAAATTCATCCCGATCATGTCCCTCAGCTCAACCACTGAACTCTCTAAATTCTTGCTAATCTTTCCCATTACAGGTAGAAGAACTTGGTTGCTAATAATTTGCTTGTAGTGCAGTTTGAGCAAGAACATAATAACTTTGCATATCAACTCCGTTTGGTCCTTCCTGCCCTCTGATAGACCGGACATCTTTTGAAGCAAATCACAAACATAAGGAAAAGGTAGGATAAGTAGAGCTTCCTCCAGGTCAGAAGCCCTTATCCTTTGGAGAGTAACTACTAAGAAGTCGTCAGGGTTTTGTACCTGATAAGCCATCATTAGAGGATGAATTTCTGGTTTTTCGTCACTATCAAAAGATTTTACTATGTCCAAGCATTCCATAATTAGCTCCGCGGATTTTTCCGAGCCTACTGTTTTCCTCGATGGTAGTCTGAGTCCTGGCAGTGTTGGAATATTATTTTCCTCTCCCGTCGCCAGCATTTTGTTCTCAAGTTCCTCCCTTTCCTCCTCTTGAATGTCTTGGAGCACTATTGTTTCGTCTGTTCGTTCGAAGAGCCTCAAACATCGATCAGAGCCGCAAGAGACAAGATATCGAGCGTTGGGGCTCACAGCGAGGCTGTACGCTTCTCCGACGTGTCCAGGTAGCGTGATAATTTTTTCAAAACTGTCTCCGTCCCACTGCTTCACTTTCCCATCTTTTCCACAAGAAAAGAACATGTGCGATTTTGGGAGGAACTGAACTGCAACCACTGAATCGTCGTGAGCCAGCAGCGATCGATGGATATCTCCAAAATCAAGACCCCAAATTTTTATAGTTCTATCTGCAGAGGCAGTTACAATTAGATTTGAATCGTAGGAAATATCCATACATAGGACTGGAAGTTGGTGGCCGTACAAAGAGAGATAGAATTTGAAGGAGTCCAAGAAGAATATTTTTACAGTCGAATCAAGCAGAGCTACAGATAAAAACTTGCTGTTCGGGCTTACTTTAACT
Source organism: Machimus rusticus (assembly GCA_951509405.1). Classification (NCBI taxonomy): domain Eukaryota; kingdom Metazoa; phylum Arthropoda; class Insecta; order Diptera; family Asilidae; genus Machimus; species Machimus rusticus. The sequence continues at coordinate 11,349,969 of OX608054.1, forward strand.
GCTAAAACACCTTCCTCTAGCTTAAGGGTGTTTTCGTGAAGTAATGAGAGTACTTTTGGCTTAGTCATTCCCTCCTCATCTTTAGGACATTCGATCAACTCAAATTTCCAAATTTTAACCGTAGTATCGCTGCTCCCAGTAACGCATCCTTTAAGATCAGGCAGCAGACAAATGGACCACAATTCGGTCTTATGAGCTGGAATTTCTTCGATGATGTCCCCAGTTCCGATATCTATAATTAGCAAGGCGCCTGTTTTCAGACCTGCAACAACATGACGATCTCCAGGTACGAAGCAAAGAGATAAGACATAGCCAGTTGCCACCGTCCTTAGGCACTGCATTGATTCCCTGGCCCACATTTTCACAGCATCTCCACTCCCAGAAGCAACCGCCATAGAATCTGAGCTAAATGCAACCGTTCGGACTTCAGATTGATGACCACATTGATTAATCGATCTAAGAAGTTCTGGCGGATTTTTTTTGTTTATATTTAAAGAGTACATCTGGAGAGTGTTATTTGCGCAACTAACAACAACTCGCAATTCGTCGTTGCGACCAATTAATACATCTATCGATTTGATTTTGCATCCCACTTTGATTGAGGGAAGCCTTTTGATTTCATCAATCAAGCTAAGGTCAGTTTGAGCATCCTGTGAAGTTTCAGGATTTGTTTTCTTTAAACGTTTCAATAATTTAGCCTTAGCCTCATCCTTGCTACAGAAATAGAAATTCTCAATCAAGTCGCCAACACCGTGGCAACTTAAGACTCGTTTTGATTTGTCGGTGACTAAGCTGACTGCCCTTCCCTTTGCAGCTCTTTGAACGATCCCGCAATTTACAATGTTAATTGGACTTACGACACTGTCATCGTCCATGGAAAGACCTTCAACCAAGGCAGTAGCTGTAGAGACATCGTCCGCCTTAGAATCTCTCGTAGAAATTCGATAAACGTTCATGCTACTTTCCTTGGTCCCTGCGATAAGGAACTCTGCTGCGAGGGCTAAAGCCCAAACTTCGGACCGGTTGTCGACAATTGTTTTAAAACATGATCGCGTTTCAAGATTCCAAAATTTAATTTGTGTATCTTTTGAGCTTGATACAATGATATTGTGAAAATTTAAATGATCCAAAAAATGAACATCAGTAACTGGGGCGTTGTGGCCAATAAGACGTTGCTTTCCAGTCTGCTCAACCATGTCCGAGACAACGATGTCGGTGTCTAAACTACCAGATACAAGACGAATACCTTCGAGGTCGTAGCGAAGCACAGATATGGCAGACTTATGGAGGGCTAGAGATGCAACGACCACTTGCTTTTCAATTTCAAAGATTTGAACTATCCCGTCAGCGTATCCAACTGCTATGTGCATTCGATCTGGACTTACGCGGAGCGCTGTAACTTCCTGCTTTTCATGTATGTATTTCAAGATCGATTGACCCAATCTAAAATAAAATAACATTGATTAATTATTTTATTTAGTGGTACTTGTTCAAAGATGTTATAAGAAGAAAAAGGAAATGCAAAATTGCTGCGGGATCATGTAATTTAGAGGATCACAGCAGTAGCGCTTCGTTAAATTTAATTTATGGAGTTAGTCTTAAATTCAATTAGAGTTTTGGGAAACTTTGAAATGAATCAATGATTTCAAAAGAGCTGGACGTCGGAATTTCGTTATCGTCTCTTAAATAAAAAAATAAATAATTGCAAAATGCTTCAACTACTCACTTTAGATCCCAAAGAATAACATCCTCAGCTGCTCCGGTTATCACGTAACGACCCTCAACTTTGTTGTATATAACAAAATTTATGTTTGGCCTGCCACTTGCAATTATATTAAAAGTTCCCGAGTGCCTGTAGGCCAAGTACTGCTTAGTTAGGCTCATTTTTTAAATATTTCCATGCGATTTTTGGAAGTAAACAGAACCGGCGTGCACACGATTGACAGTTCTCGTGTGACACGTGCTATGCTAGAAAATTGGGCTGCGTCCGTTCGCTCGTGTCACCACCGAAGTGCATCGGCATTTCAAGGCAGCCTCAGTATTGATTTTAGTTTTGGTCCATTGCATACACCTAGGCACCATCTTGTCTGCATCAAACATCAGTGAAATTTTTGCACGCATCTCTTCTTTTGCCGGAATGTCGAAATTTCAAGAAGAGCCCGAAGGTGAGCCAGTCCTTGATTTGTAGCTATTATTATAAAAACGCGTTTCAGACGACCTCAGCTCGGAGTCGGTGGAGGTTCTGCGGGAACGCCTCAACACGATGAAGCGGCTCATGGCCGAGCGCAACAGCCACCAGCAGAGCCACCCGGAGGAGATGTGGTCGAAGCCCCACCACCCGACCAGCGGCCTCATCGACGGCAACTTCCTTAGCCTGGCGTTCAGCGGGGCGCTCCTCGTCATAATTTCCGTCTCCGTCTACGCGTTTTACAACCTCTACCACGCCATTCTGAAGAAGTTCCCCTCGCACCACACCGAGCTCTAAGCGCACCCACAACCCAGCCCCGGCTTTATCTTTAAACTTTGATATTAAATAAAATGCAAAAATAATTTGTGTTAAGTGAATGTTGTCTCGCACATCCTTTTCGCACTTTGCCGGGTGCAAGTGCATGTGTGTTGCGGTTGGCCGGTCTCAAAAGTTGATGAAATAACTGACAATTTAATCTTTAACTATATTTAATTCATAATTTCATCATAGATTTATTAATTGTTAATTTTAGCAAATCACACCATTACATTCACACACCGATCGATGCTCACATGTTGCTTTTTTTCATTACTTGTGTTTTTTTTCACAATCGGATCCGGATCAGACTTAGCAGGACATTTCGCATTGAGTTAAAATGTATGATCAAATAATTTTTATTTTTTTTCATACCCATTTTGCATCAAAAAATTAACTCAAAAATTTGCTCGGTTCAAGATTTGAAGTTTGGATGAGTAAAAAATCATAACAATTTGATGCGTTTTTCGCAAATTTACTACAATTCAATGAACAATGTTTTAATTCATTTAATCTGAATCTGATTGTGAAGAAAAGCAGCTATTATTAAATAAAAGTTTCCAAACGGGTACAAGCACAAATCCCACGCACGCATTTTTGCTCGTGCAATTACAGAAGGATGTATCTATGTGTGTAACATGTTTCAAATTACATAATTTATTTATTTAAAAATCGTCCGGGGGACAAAACTGATAGTTTAATTAATTTTCAAATAAAAATTTTGTTAACAATTAACATGTTTATATTTTGATATACTTTAAATTTTTGTGCGATTGAATTTAAAATTGTATTACCTGATAGTTTTTTGCATTAACTGCAATATTTTTTATTTCGTATCAAATTAATTTAGAGTTTTTATTTGGCTGTTAAATCATAAACCGGAAATGGAAAATAGTTTTATTAGCTGTACAGTTCAGCTAGAAGTTGTGATGAAGAAAATTCCCTACCAGATGTCTCTATCGTCTGTAAGGAGACATTTGTTTTTTTGAATTCGAAACCGGTTTCATGATCATCTGTCAAAGTCAATTTCTGTTTGTATACAATTGCGCGCTATTCGTTTATTTTATCGCAATTCTGCTCGATTATCAATGCATAAACTAAATTTTTTCATTTTAATTAAAAAATAATTAAATCTGCTAATATATGGAGTGCCCTGGATTGAGTTTATTTCAGGGCGAAGGCTTAAAGCTTGACACAAATCGACTGGAGGAGGAAGAAGCTCTCGAGGATCAGAAGCGTCGGCATGAAGAGGTAATTTACTTAAAATTATAAAACAAGGGAAAGGAAACAAGCTAAAATGACAATTCAGCTAGGAAATGAACTGCAGAATGCCTTCGATGATCTTATCGCGGACGACGAGTACACGGTGGATTCCAGCGCTCACTTTCAGACAAATGCGGACCCTCCCAGATATTCTCCAACTTCTGGTGATGATAGGGAGGCTAACTTTCGCAGATTAGGGCAATTTGGGCATTGCGATTCACAGAAGCCAGTAATTACCGAGGAAATCTACAACAATGCTTTGGGGCAGATTGAGTCGTTGAAGAAGGCGTTGGAATCCAAAACGCGGTAAGTCCTTGTCTCATGAGCCGCTTATATTTTTTTTACCTTTAATACAACAATTTTAGAGAATGTGAAAATATAACTAAAATGGTCCATGAAGAAACCCGAAAGAATGATGACCTCAAAAAGCGATTAGTTCTTGGCGAGGCAGAAGTTTCCAGGCTTAACATGACCAACAAACAGATACACGAGCTCCTGGTTGAAAGTAAAGAGAAAATTTCAGAGCTTGAGGATACTGTGTCAACTCTGAGGAATAAAATCAAATCACTTGAGTCGATCAACAATGAAAAAATTGCCGAACTTGAACGAGTTCAAACTCTTTTATCTGATGCCCAGCACAAATATATGATGGTGGAAAAAAATTTGGGAAAGAACTCGGACCGCCACACAGAATTAATTTTAAAACAGACGAATGATCGACATGTTGCGCAAATAGATTTAATGCAGCAGCAGATAGACAGTCTGCGTAACAAGCTCGAGGACAAGGAGGCGGAACTGAAGACGCTAGACACGAGGTACAGGGAGCTGCAAAGAAGCAGGGAAGCTCTTCTAATTGACAAGGCGGAAACGATTAATCAGCTTGCCCGCAGCTTGGAAGACTCCCAGAGGCAGTGCCATGAGCTTATGTCTAAGCAGGACTACGCCCAGGAGAACATTCGCTTGCAGCGGCTGGTCAATGCCTTGGAAAATCAGGCGAGTGATATGCGGAAGACCATTGATTCTCTGGAAGCGAAACTGACCTCTACCACTCAGGAGCTCGAGGTGATGGATAGCGTTTTATGCGGAAACGAAGATGACCAGGCAAGCCCCAGGAGAATGAGCTTCTCGAAGGGAAATGTGATTGGAAGTACCCCTGTGTCAGTTGGTGATCGCCTAACAAGATTAAAAAGTGAATTGTACAGGTCCATGGCGAGTCAGAAGGCAAAACGGGAAGAAATTCGCAAGCTACAAGAGCAACTTGCGAATAAAAACGAAGAGATCAAAATTCTGAAGGAAGAGGAAAATGCTGCGCTGGTAAAAATAAGCACTTATAAAGAGGAGAACATCAGACTGGAAAATAAAGTCCGAATACTTCAAGCTGAGCTGGACGAGTCCCAGAAAAATAAAACCGATTCAGGCATTGAAAAATCTACTCGAGACGGATTAGAACAAGAAATTGCAAAATTCCATAAAGAGAATGATCTGCTCAGGCAGCAGTTAAAAAATTCCCGTAATGAATTTGAAATTCTCAAAGAGAAAAGTGGAAGCTTAAAATCGGAAGTAGAACATTTGCGAGAAAGGCTTAAAACCACTCAAGACGATGAGTTGGAACGACGAAAATTGGCGGGCGATATTAAACATTTGAACATTGATCTCGAAGAAATGAAACAGGAACACGGTAGCCTTAAAGCAAACTACGAGGCTCTTTTAAAGGAGAATGAGGCGTTGAAGCGGCGGAACACAAACGAGTCCATTAAACTAGAGCTTGAAAGGCAGAAGTTCCTGTTGAAGGATGCTCAAAACGAATGTGATCGGCTCAAAAATTTGTATGTTGAAATATCGAACAACAAGGAGAGATTGGCTCTAGAGCTCGCTAATTTGAAGGCGAGCGACTTACACAGGGAGCTGCACAGCCAAAAGGAGAAGTGCATCAACCTCGAACGAGCCTTGCAACTAATGGACTTGAAGGCGTCTGAGTACGAAAAACTTTTAAAGGCGGAAAAGGAGTCGCATGATGAAGAAATAAGGCAGCTTAGGGAACGTTTGGAAAAAGGTAAGAATAATGTGATTTTCCCTTTGTTGGATATTTGAATTTATTACTTATTAGATCAATGGGCGAACTGATGTTCAAAGCCCAACTATGCAAATATGAATAAAGCTATTATTTTTAGTTTCAAACCTCATTTCACCCAATTCAGAAAAGGTCGACGATCGTAGGGCATCTAGAAACAATTCCATATCTTGCTCAAAGTGCATTGAATATGCTGCGGATGTAACCAAGGTAAAGAATGGTTTATCTTTCTGTTCCTGCAGTAGGTTTAATTTTTTTAATTTTCAGCTTGAAATTCAGACACTTAAACTGGAAAACCAGAACACGTTGTACTCAAAACAAATTTCCGATCTGAATACAAAACTTGATGAGGCGAAAATGACTATCGAAGAACTCCGAGACAAGCTTACATTAAAGGACGAGCGCGATAAACTTATAAATGAATTGAAATTGAAAGCGCAACAATTTGAGAATTATATTAAATGCCAAGGGAGTTCAGCTACAACTTCAGGAGTCTCATCTCCCAAGCAGCAAGTGGAATCTCGGGACCAGAGTGTCGAGACTTCTCCGGAATTAGAGCAGAACCACAACAAGCGTCAAATAGAACTGAGGATTCGTGACGAAATGGGAAGGATTTTTGCAACAGAAATAAAAAGTATTGAAGAGCGATCGAAGCAACGCTTACAAGATTTGGAACAGCAAAATATTGGTCTTAGGCAGAGCCTACAAAAGATTAGTTCAGAACTGAAAATGAGAACTGGCGAAGTGGAAATTTTGAAACACGCAATTCTGTCTGAAAGGGAGAAAATGGAAGAGATTTTAAAGCAGAAAGATTTGGACGCGCAGGAACTGTTCCAGAAGCAAACAAATATTTTGCATAAATGCCGGGACGAGCTTAGTGCGAAGAGTAACAAAATTACTGAACTGATGAGGGAGTTGGATGAAAGAAGTACGCAAATTGAGGCTGAACGGCAGTCAATGAAGGCCGTTATGAACCAATGGGAGGAGCAGAGGAGGGTCAATGATTTGAAGCAGGAAGACTGGAAAAGAATTATTGAAGATTTGAAAACAGCACATGAAAAGACCGTGCAACAACTGCAAGCGAAATATAATTCAGCTAAAAAGATTGCAGCTAATTATAAAGTGATTACAGGTTTTCTATAATTTTGGAAGATGTTTTAATTGCAATACTTTTTCCCCAGAGATACGCTGAAGACCATGAAAAACATATGAAGCAGGAATGTGAACGAATGAAGGCTGCATACGATGCCTCTGTAAAAATGGTGGAGAACAAGATGAAGGAGATTATAGAAAAACGAAATAAAACTGTAAGTTGCATGACATGGTTAGGCTTGCATTAAAGAAAATGATAAGCTAAAAAAACTTTTTTCTTTAAATTTAGATGAATGAAAAGATTGCAGAGATGGAGAAGAATTACGAAGCCAAGATCAATAGCATAAAGAGGAATCCCTTTAGTTAGCTATCCATTTTTAATTTTTCTTGAATTGTAACTAGGTGCCAAATAAAATTAGATTAATTTTTTTAATATTTGGATTTCATCGTTTTTATTTGTTTTTTAAAACAGTCACATTCATTCAGAATATTCTTCTCTAAAAACAAAGGACCCACAACTGGGAGAGATTTAATTTCAGGACTTCATAATTTAAAATTCTTTATCTGATTCAAGGAATCATTCAGCTTCTGTATGAGTGTGTCAATTTCCTCTTTAGTAACACCCAAGGAAGCAGCAAAGGTAACATAAGGTGTGTCCATTTTGGAGCAGTGGCTTCCCCAACCTGAAGATGAAAAAATAAAAGTGAGAATGTCTTTTGAGATTTGTTAGTTTCTACCTTCAAAATTATAAGAATCGATAGTTTTAGTTTCCTCGGTTGAAATAGCCCTAGCCCCAGAGACTCCCCTTGTGTAGAGCATTGATCCAACAAAAGTCGCATTTTTACGTACGGTCTCTAAGGTAAAAGCAACAGAAATTGGATTGCCTCTGCTAATTAAAACCGTTTCGTTGTGTCTTTTAGCTAGATCCTGTAGATTTTCACGTAGATACTTAAACATTTCCTTCCTGCTTCTTAAAAGCTCCTTATATCCATTACTTCCTAATGAAAGTAGAGTCATCAGAACGTCCAAACTCTGTGAAGATGATGCTCGACCTATAAAATATTGTGCTTACTGCAGTTATTTTACTAAATTATTAAAAATGTGCGTACCGACATAAGTTTTAGCAACGTTCGTAACGATCTCTTTGTTGAATCCAGCAACGATGGCCCCGCCGATTGGAACCAAAAGATTTTTATCTGTGCTCTGGATGAAAAGGTCCACTCGTCCTTTCCGCGAAGTTTGTTGAATTTTATCAGTTATAAATGAACTCTGCAGTCCATAGGCGTTGTTAATTATATGCGGGACTTTATAAGATTTTGCCAATTTAGCTAGGCTTAGAATGTCGTCACAATTTCTTGGTGCAAAGCAACTGGTGGTAGAATAAATACAAAGCACGTCCTCTTGCCTTAGCGAAGCTAATTTTGCTTCAAATTCCGGGACATTTGTCACGAGTCCAGCGTCTGTTTTTAGAGGCTCAATGATCAGTGGCTTAAGGCCGGCGGTTGTGATGCTTTTAAAGCAGGCCTTCTGGTCAATCCGAGACCACAAAACGAACTTTGCTTGCGGACGCTGCTTCTTCAGAGCTAAAAAGCATAAATTTATAGTCATCCCGGTGGCCATGGGGACGAGGAAGCAGAGTCTCGTGTTCTGGATGCCAGCTATTTTCAACAGGTGTAGAAGGAGAGCGTTCGTGAGTCCGGCTAACAGAGTGGAGCCTGCTGCTTTGGGTTGGGCCTCTAGCAAATCTCCAGAGCGCCCTATTCCATGCCCAAAGTTGTAATGTCTTTTTGCAACTAGGCCTTGGGTAATTTGGGTATTAAAGTGTTCGAAAATTAGTTGAATAAATCAAAATTACTGCAAGCAATTCGGGCCTCCCGTTCTCCCAACCCACATTTATTAGGAAAATTGTTGCTGTCCAATGAAGCCAGGAAGCTCACAAATTCTTCTATCGTGGCGTCGTCCCAGCCAATTTCTGGTAATTTTCTCTGTTTTATTTAAAAGTCAGAATGTGCTTCAAATTAAATTAAAATTCTAAAATAACTACCTGCTCTATAAGCACACGAAATTGCTTTTGTCTTGTAATTCGGGCATTTTCAGCAGCTCTGAGGTAATTACTTGGTACTAAATTTCCCGCTTTATTTATTAAAACACATTCATTCATTGTACCTTTATTTTTAATATTAAATTCGTAAAAAAACTAAATTCATTATTCGGCCCAGACCGTTCTGTTTACAATTTTTTTTTACAAATGCCAGCTGACTACTTCCTCTGAACTGAACACAAACACCCGGTTTGCGTCTAGGGATATTTAAAAAGTTTTATTTTTCGATTTATACAATTAATAAATTGTTAATGAAAGCTTGGATTAATGCTGTTTTATACATTTCGAGAAATATTTTACATTAATAATAAACAATGTAAAGGTATTATGGGTATTATAATCAATTAGTTCACTCATAAATTTCACCAAGTGTTGAATTGTTGGTGAATCTTTAAGCATTCCGGTAGATGGCGCATTGTTGTAGCGAAAGTCAAAATTTACGTTAATTTTGCGTCATAGGTGAGATTTATTGCGCATTTGCAACCAATATGAAATTTGTAAAAGAAGCGTTGCAGTTATCGTTTTTTAAAGTATTTTCAGCAAAAAGCAGTAGTTTAGGTTCTTCAAAGCCTTGTATTAAGCTGTTCAAGAAAGAGAACCCAGCGGAAGCGTAATTCAGGTAAGTAAAATTTGTTTTCGCAGATGTTTCATAATTATTATGCACATTGTCCTGCCTTACGAACTAAATTCCATCAGCTCGAGTTATTTAGTTTCGACAAAGAGGGCTTCACCAAAATTTTAATTAAGTGCCAAATAGTCAAGGAGCTATGGAACTTTTATTCAGAAAATTCAAATACGAAACAACAAGTTGGAAAAAATGGTGAATTTCAGAAATAATTCAAACAAATTGAATTCTTAAAGTTTCCCCCCTCGACCAAAGTCTTTACCTTCCTGCCATGATATTCAAAATAAGTTTTTGATCGATTTCGATACTTACATATGTATACATATCTATGGCTATGCACATACATAATGAAAGCAAAAATTACAAATTTTTTTTCGACCTCTTCGATATTTGGGATTAACAAATTTGAAAATGTTTAGGTAGGTATGATATACTTTTATAAAGTAATAAAACCTGCTGCGAATTACTCAAATGCATATATATGAAGTCTAATATTAAAGGCCCTGAAGGAAAACGAAATCTTTATAATTTTGTTCCGTTGGTCTGACCAAGTTATAGACTTCTAGTCAACAAGTACTGAAGAGAATCGCAAATCCCAAGTGCTTTGAGGCGCGATCACCAGAAGCTGAAATAGCTACAAATGCTACAAAAAGTGAACCTCCCAACGCGGTGCAATCGAGGGGTCCTATGAATGACTGGCCATGCTATTCCCGCCGCCCTCGGAGGAGCTCTACGACAGTAAACAACGTCGAATTCCCTGAAGAGACTTGGCCGGTAGCAGGGTTTTATCTTAATTTCTCAGCTTCGCCCGAAGGCTGCACAATCTGCAGTTAGTGTGGCGCTGGACCATCCATCCGTCTTGGGGGCTGCCACGGAATACACGGGGCACTTAGCCTCCGCCTCAGCCTCAGCTTCAGCCACAGTCTGGGCTGGAATTGCAGAACTCAATTAAATTGGATTGGCGAGAGCGCGCGCAACTCGCTTCGATGGAGCACTCCGCGGAATCACGTTTGAAGAGGTGCCGGCGCAAGATGATAAAAGATACCGAGGGCACGATACACTCGCAGATATCGGCCGGTTGTGGTGCCGGCTTTAACTGCTGCGCGACCTTTAATAGAATTTATGCCGTTACATTGACACAAATCGCAGCTCGGTGTGGGTATCACGCGAAAGATCTAGCCGAATATCCGTTTAGCACCTGAAGGCATTTGCCCGACCGTCGTGATAGTCTACTTCCTGGGAATCGTGGCACATGCCAGCACGGCAGGGCATTTTCCTAGCACCCCAAATCAAATTTTCGTCTCGGCTGAAATTTTTCATGTCGACGATCGTTTCCTTCCCTCTATACGGCGTCGGGCCACAAAAGGTGGCTCAGGCCGTTTTGAGATTATAAAGCATATGTATTTTTTTCGTCCGGTTTTCTTGATTAGTTTCGTTCGCCTTTCAGAAATCAAACATCTGCCATAAATTCAGGTAAGACGGCCCAGGAAAGTATCGCAGCAACTGACTCACCAGCGCCTGGTAGCACCTGGCCCTTGACAAAGCTGGCCACCTTTTGCTGTGGATCCACCTCTTGCGATCGGGCGTCTTGTAATTTTTTCTGGTTTGGCTAAAGATTGACACACCACCACATGGGGAGTGCAGCCCCTTCGAGACCTGTGCCACAAATTTAATTATCGTTTCTCAATATCTGGCTACACATTGCAGTCGAGGTGGTTGGTTCGCGCAGTTTTCCACTCGATTGCCCCGGGCACCCAGCGGACCAGCGTGGCTCGTGCTCTGCAGTAGATCATGGCCTGCATCTGCAAAAGTTGCAATTCCCATGACTTTATTGGGCGTCACTATAACCTATTATTTTTAATATAATGTATTTATTTCAACGTTTTTAACCAATAGACTGTTTAGACAGTGAAGAACACGAATATATCGATATTTAAATGGAAAGAACTGAAATTTCCATCTACAACAACAACATTTAATTGTTAGCCCCAAAATTGTCGCTTACAATATGTATAATATGCAATCTTTCTGAGAAAACTTCTTAAACTCTGCTACTTTTGAAAATATTGGGACTATATTCATTAAAATCCATTTTCTCAGTATTAAATTAAAGGCATTTAAAAGACATATTCGCTCTAAAAACGCGTTAAAGTTTTAATCCGTTTAGTTTTAAAATAGACTGGAAAAATCACCTGCTGTAATTTTATGTTGTTATGCTTAAAATATTGTTCAAAAAATATATAAAAAAAGGAATTTATGAACTCTATTTTTAAATTTCGAATGATGAATTTAGCATTGATTTTAAATGTTCATTAAAGATTTTTATGTTTTACAATGATCCAAAGCAGTTATGAAAGGATTTATATTTGTTTCAGTCTTTTTAATCGACAAATAAAAATCAACATAATAGTTTTATTTTAGTTTTAAATTATTTAATTTTCTAAATTATCTTTTTACCAATTTACACCTCATAGAAAAATTACAAGTTTCAAGGTTCCTTTTACATTTGCATCGCAAAACTAAACGTCCTAAATAATTGTGGTACAAATTATGTATTCAGAAATAATAGTGTTGGCGAAATAGAAAATCATTCCTATTCAGGAAAATAAAATTTATTATGTGATTATTTTTTCTGATAAGGAAAAAAACACTTGATTTTTATTCATGACCAAAGAAATATAAATGATATCATAATTGTTATGGATAATAAAAATCTTTAATATGTGATGAACTCTATTAATTAAATGTGACACATATACGGTGTTTAAACTTAAGTTTATGAGATGGCCTAGCTAGTTAAAGGTAATTAAAAAAGGTGAATTAAATATATAGTATCTCTTCTACTAAGTCAAAGAACATTTGATCGTAATTTCTTTCCTTTAGTTCCTCTTAATTTTCTATCAATTCGATTTAGTGGTTTAGTGGAAAAACTTAACTTCGTTAACATTTACTCTTCGGCAAATTCGATGAGCTACTGAAATAATGTTTTCTTAATTTCTTGTTTGCATTCAGCTGCTGCAGTATTTACAATGAGCGACTGAGTTTCTTTGTTAGCCTCAATTCATGAGCAGGACGTAGGATATTTTGTGGATAACATGAAATAAATGTTCGACAGGTGTTTTTTCGGACAAAAGCTGATTCAAGAGAATTGCAAAATAACAAAATTGCTGGTGAATTTTTGTTCACTTTTCTTGATCGTTCCTTTGGCTCGCTGCAGCAGATGGTGTTCAGGGCTGAGTTATCGGATCATCCAATCGCCCTGCGATGGCTGGCTTTGTCTGATTACTCAATTCGTTGGAAGTTAGTACCCGGTAATTGGCATGAACAGCTTGGTTTCCGTAACTCAAGTTTGTTTAAGGTTTATATTAATTGTAATTAATTTAGAGGATTATTTGGATTTGCTACTATGCACTTTGTTATTCGTAATCAGTGGTCTCTAAATCATAATTCATCAAACTTTACTTCAGAATACAAATCATTAAAACATGAAATTTAAAAATTGATCGCAGATAAACTAATTTCTAAATTTGTTCCCAAAGCACAGTCTTAACTTTTCCAACTTTCAATTGTTGATTTTATATTTGTATTAAATGTTTTTTCTGTAGTTCAGTTTCCTATTTTAAATATAATTTTCCTATTACTCAATACTTATAAGCTGCAAATGTAAGATTTACAGTGGGCAAAAAATAGTGAAAAACAATTATAACTCTGATATTATTAGTCTATTTCTGCTAACTAAAAAATATTTTTTTTTCACTTTTTTTACCCAATAGATTATGTTCTATTTCTGCAAAAAATCGCTAATTTTTAATTTCACATTGGCGTAACTTGTAGAGGATTAAATTCTGCACAAAATTGATTGTAACCATTTTTTCCGTAACTTCGAAATTTTTTGAGTTATTTGCAAGCATAGTGATTTGATAGTTTTACAATTTTACACTCAACAATATTACGTAACCAGTTTTACGATATCTGTTATAGTTAATGAACAATTTGCAAAACCCTCATATCATCATTGGTTCAGTTTTGCTCCTACTGTATTTGTGCATTGAGTACAATCTCTCGATAATATAAAGATTATAGTTTCATTATGTGTGATCGTAAGGTGTTGCTTTCATGTATGTTTTCCATTAAAAAGATGCGTGTTCCTAAATTTAGTCCGTAACCTCTCCTCTGTATGCTAAGGGTTCTTTCTTCTGAATTAATACCATCTGGAATTGCGGTCAAAGAAGCTAAAATTATAGCTGAACTACAAGAAAAATTTCGAATAGCGCTGTGGTTGCGGAATAAGTAAGAAGATCAACTTCCTTGATATATATCCACCTTTTGGGCGAGTAGTAATTTAGGCAGGCACGGGCTCTCTCCCAAGACAGGTGCAAATCGTTACGTTAATTTCCCGGGCAACAGGCTGTGGCTGCTTCACATGTCTTTTGGTGCCGGGATGCATTCATCTTCTTTGTCGACTTTGTTTTGAATATCGTGAAGGAATCTGACTGGGACGGGCATTTTCTTCCCTTTTATTAAAGTATTTTGCTTATCCCTTCAGGATGGTAACAGATGGTTTTGCTGTTAATATTGAAGTTCTTAATAATACTGCTGCTCTGACAGTACAATTTTAAATATTAATTCTTCGCGACGTGGATCAACGTTCTCTTCTTGCCGTAACCGAATACAATCTGGGACTAATCACTTTTTTTTAACCAATTGGTTAATATTTAAGTATTAACCCGGCGTCAGCCAGATTGGATCATTATAACCCGTGATATTCTTAAACGCGGGTATTTCTAAAAATAAAAGTGTGACGTTGCCGAGCTTTTCAATAAAAAGTTCCTAATATGATACGAATTTTTATTGTTTTTCACTAAAATATTTTAATTTGGGAATTAATTCATCTAATTAAATAGAAAAATCCTTCAATTTCCTTGACATGGTAAAAATTATATACAGTTGAAAATCTGGGTCATTTTGACCCCACCCTACAGTTGTCGTACTAATTTTATACCATACTGACGCCGGGTTAAACGGATATTGCTGCAAAAATGCGCTTCAGGTTTCAAATATTTAAATCTATTTAATTTATTTCATCTGCCATTTAATTTAATATAAAACAGAATTGATTTCTTTCTAAAATAAATGTTATCCAATTAGTTCCCCGTCATTGTTCCTTCTTTTTTATCGGTGGCACGCGCCTTGTCGCTATCTGTGCAATTGGTATTGGCATGATCCAAAGGGAGATCGGCCGGGCAGATAAATAGCAGAACAGCCTTGAACATGTGGATACATGCAATAACATCAGAAAATACATAACACCACAAATTTCACCGGATAGAAGCGAATAGATAAATCGAAGAAGCGACAACTTCAAGCATGTCTTCTAACACCGGCTAGAAATTTGCTTAACAGGCGTAATACAAGAGAAATTTAACTTATTTCATGCATCGAAGTGTTCGTAGGTTTGGCGGATGGAACAACATATTTTAATGGGATTAATTCAGCACACGTTTCTTAAACGGTGATCAATTCAATATGACTCGTTTCCGATTAATATGAAGAGCACCATCGATGCAACACTTTCAGTTTTTATATATCTTTTATATGACATGATAGCAGACACATTGACTAAAGGAATTCAATGGGGTTTATCCTCTTGGAATATGCAGGAATGTGTTGTGTTTGAAAAAAAGAAATTAACATTTTAAAATAAAATATAAGATATGCGAATTTGAATTAGGAGAAACACTATGATTTACTTTAGAAAATTATTAATAGGACAACTATAAAGGCCGTTCTATACTATCATATTCACAAACGTGAGTTCGCTAAAACTTTGGAATATGAAGTCATACAGTGCAGTGTGTAACCCTAAAACGCTAATCTAATCGGCCACGTATGCATTGGATGATGGCCGATTACGCCGATGATGAAATAGATCTGGTTCTATTTTGCTGTGAGTGACAAACAGGCAGTGCATTCTTGACAGTGAAATTTTTGAAGGCCTTTCATCTTCAATTCTTAATTCTTTCAGAACTTTCTGCAGCATCTCTGCCAGAATTTATTTGAAGAAATCATATTCGAGACCATAATCTTTTTCGTTTCAATTTATCATTTTGCGTTTTAAAATAGTGGCAGCAACTATTAAAGAAGCTGCTGCAACTATTTTAAGGTTGTTATGACTCATTTTTATAGTAAAAAGTATCTGACACCTTCATTTCTTCACTTCAGAACTCAAAATGCGATTATATTATGGATTAAGGTGTAGACGTCCTGGAACTGTACTCACATGATTTTGGTTTCATCGTGCTACATTTGAGTCGTATATATTCCAAAGTTTTAGCGAAATCAGTTTGTGTATATGATAGTGTAGAACGGCCTTAAAAGATGTTTTACATTCAATTATTAATGTTCTTATTATTTTTTCACTTATACCCGAATTCACAGTGCGCGTTTAAGTTCTCACTCAGCTAAGCGCGGGGTGAAATTTAAGTGACGACTTAAGTATTTTCGGTTTCACAGTACTTTTGTATTTCACGCTGAGTGAGAACTTAAGCAGTTTGCTTTTTTATGTAGGACACTGTATTTGTTTCAGGAGAGGGGCCCTATAATGAAAAATGTTCGAAATGTATCGAATCGATTGGATAAAAATTCCTAAATAAAACTTCTAAAATTTTCATAAATTATATTTAGGTACCTTTGACGTTAATTAATTTGTCCGCACATAACGTCATAACATGACCATCAGAACTTAAGCTCGCACTATGAAATTGGGCATTAAAAAACTATCATCACCAGTTCGTGAATTTGATTTCTGTATTACTCAAAATTCATGTCAAGGATATAAGGTTTATTCATTTCTTTTTCTCATATCTGTATGCTTATTTGTACACTTATTTACCAATCTTATCGATTTTGCTTAAGGTTTTAAAGAAGAAGTTACAGAAAAATACGTCCAAAATCTTGTTACCACTATAACTCAGCCGATCTTTGAGTACGGCAATGTTCCTGATGGAACTGTTAATTAAGGAATAAAAGATTTTTAGGGGAGATAAACTAATGAAAATTTGTCATTCTTGTTGCGAGCTCACCTTCCGACAATTAATTCTAAATTAATTCCCCACAATCGCGTAGTTCTGGCACCCAAGGCGCATTGTGATCGTGAACAGTTGCCTGCGTTGTTCTGCTCTGACGAATAGTAAACTACGCGGAAAATTCGATTTCCTAAGAAGACAGAATCCATATAAAGAATAATTTTAAGTTGTGACGTTTTTAATTTTAATTTTGGAACATAATTAAAACTTTTTGCTTTTAAGAATCATGCTTTCATCGTGTAAAGAAATATTTGGGTCTAATAAATAGTTATTTAATTATAGGGTGCAACTGGGATGTGGTCGGAACCATTAGCATTCTTCGATTCGGCGAAATGGAATTATGAACGATTCACTTGAAGCAGGTGTGATAGTCCAAACGTTTTGACGATCATCATAATAATTAGGATTTTCAGTTTCTACTGAAATTAAAGTAAAAACATTTTATATTCAAAAAATATTTCGTACTCAAATTTGACACATTTTGATAATAATCTGAATTCCGGAATACATGTGATTATTTCACTTGTGGTTAAGAAGAGGTATCAGTATCTACCCTTAAAATCCGTTTTCAGTAATTCGCAAAAAAACAATTATGTTTAAGTCATCAGAGTATCCAAAATAGTAATTCTTCTCAAAATGTAAAGATTCCTTAGCAACAACAGCAATTTCGAGCCTTTTTGATAATATACAAAATCCTTCCCTTTTGTAATCTTTTCATTGCCACCAAACGGACTAGTTAAACAATGCTGGAATTGAAAATCCGCCAATTGTATAAGCTGTAGCCCTGGATAAAAAGTCTAGAGCAAAAAACTCTGAATAATTCAAAATTCAGCGAACCGTGTTAATTGTCAGTTCCGCGCATTGTTAGCTACCCTTGTGTTTCGTTCGACTTCCTACCGCGGTAGGGTCCCTTTTTTGAAGGGAAAACATGTTTACCCTCGGGGTCCTGTAGGAGCAACTGAAAATGAAAACTTGTTGCGCAGTAACGGCTAATCAAATTGCGCATCGCAAAGTTACCGTCAAACTGCTTACGTGTACCGCGAGTCGGGAGCAGACTAGGACTCGTATCTTAAGCCACAAAATTATTTGTTGTCGATTTAGTTTTTTTTTTTTTTTTTGTCAAAGACGGTTGGGAAATACATATATCCTTGGGGTTGAGATATAGTCAAGAAAATAAAGCAACTGGCACAGAAGAAATTTAGGCACGGTTGACCCCAACCCTGCTTAACAATTTGCTTTTTGCTAAACGAGGTTGGCAAGAAATTGTAGCAAAGATAAATTTTATTTTGTTACTAGACCAATTGCTCAGGGTGTGTTATGTTCTTTACAAAAAGGAAATTTTAAAACCACCAGTCGAATAGGCTGCAATAAATCATTTGGTTGTACACCTGGATTTGCATGCATTTCTGCTCGACAAGATCTTCGCTAAACCTTATTCTGTCCTAAAAGTCTTAAAGGAGACAAGATTCCTTTTTCATTTTCTATGAAAATGTAATATCCGTGAATTTGCTTAAATCATCGAAACTCATGCAGCGTTGGCTAATTGTTTGGCAGCTGAATACAAACGATTTTCTGCCTCTTTTGTGCTCAACTGTATCTGCGTATACCTGAGTAGTTTTTAGTTTTGGATACCTGTACCTAATTTGTTTCCTTTGAAAATTACTCTAAGAATTTCGGGAAATTCGAAACTGGTTCTATTCAAGTGAGTTTCGGTTGAAAATCAAAGAGAGATAAAGAATCTACGGACTCTAGGATATAATTACTGCATTATCGACAGGTGCAATTTTTTTCTTATATTACATTAGGAGTTTTGTTGTTTAGGACTCTTCACAAAATGTTGAAGAAATTGTAATTAGTTTTGCTAGTGACAAAGATGGGACGAAAAGATCATTGTTGTGATTAAACTAAGAAGATAGATTGAGAATCTGGGATTTTCTCAATCCTTCGTTTGATTAAATTAATCATTAGTCATCCAAAAATAATGAGAACTCTTATGAATCAGTTCGACGTTGTTTCTACTGTTCAGGTACTTGCCTTGTAAGATCGAAGACAAGATCTTTTAAATACTATCTGTACTAGGAACTATTCGGTTTCCATAGAAATGTATTACCTTAACGTAGTCGTAAAGATCTTAAGTGCTCATCGTTCATCCCTCTTTCATCCCCATTACAACCACCGCCTGGCAACAGAACGCACTTTATAACAAAAGACTGCCGTCTCACAATGACTCCAAGGTATAAGAAAAGAACTGGACTCCATAAATCTTGAGCCTCTTCGCTGAGCTCAGCGTAACCAGTTGGTACTATCTAATGAATAAGCCTGTGCGATCTTGAGATATATCCCATTTTTATTATTATTATGAAGGCCGCTAGAGCCAGCCAGGTGTTGTGCCTGGCCTGGGATTATGGGGGTTATTTTCTTAAGCACGTTCCGATCATAAAAGTGTGTAATCGTAACGCACAATAGCCTACGTTAACAAAGTCCTGATCCCTTTTTAAATATCCTTTAGGGGAGGAAGGGACCATAACTTGAGGAAATCCCTTTTGATGGCATTTGCTGGTTCAGCTCATTCAGGAGAAATTTATGCGATCATTGATCTGCTTTCATAGCCATTGCTTATGGTATGTTTGTTCAGAGGACTCCGATTTCAAGCTGATTTCAAATGCTGAGAAAGCACGACTGGCTTTTGTTTAAACCCGTCTTACTTATTTTAAAAAACAAACAATATAAACGCAAAATTGGCCACGTAAGAAATTTTTCCAGCCCCGAGCTAGATATTTTAGCTTGATATGTTTTTTTAAAGGGTAGTCTGGTTCTTTTGGACATATTTTCAATATTTTTTTTTATAGTAAAAAAAAAATTTTTTTTTTATTTTATTTTTTATTTTATATTTTATTAATATTTTTAATTTTTTTTTATTTATATTCTTTTTTTAATATGAAAAAAGATATATGAAATTACGCGAATAATTTCTGTTTTTAATTTTTTATCAAATTATGGCGGTGATGTGGCTACCTGAATTGAATCAACCAGATAGGCAGGATTTTTCAACTCAGGAACATCGAAAGTAAAACTCCACTTGCATATTAAAATATAAGTAAGCCACTATCACCTAAACTAGAACTTTTTTTACATTTTTTTCAAGTTTATTCATTTAAAAATAAGGTTATCCGAGTAAAAATAATTAGCGGCTGAACGAAAGCCCCTCAGATTTTTTTAGGGACGCACGCGGCCTGTACAAATATGTATAAGAAAATCGGAAATGTAGTACATTAGGGCGTACGGCGGCCTATTTAGAATGAAAAACCCAATAGGTCATAGTTTGTGTCTTACATTGGGTTGTACTGAGGCCACATTATAGTGAAAATAAAACGGGCGTACAGCGGCTGTACGCAATATGAAAAAGTAATTATTTATTATTTCTCATCTCATTCCATTCTATGACTGCATTTTGCTAACATAGCCGCGGCAAAGTTTCTACCCGCTCATTTTTATTTAAAAACAGCCTGTGTAATTATATATTCGCTAAAATGTAATTTTCAAATTTCTTCTGAACAATCTTATACGTTTTATTCTGGAACTTAGCAAATTCAGACCGGCTCAGAATTCCGAATTTTCGCGCGATTGCCACTGAAGCGATAGACTCAGAGACCCGCGTTTTCGCGGGCCGGCGCTCAATGTGTTAATTTGAATAGACAAATATACTATGGTTTATATATTTATAAACAGAATATGGTCAAAGGCCGACATTCTTCAAATCATGGTCATAATGATAAAATAGTTATAAGTAGTTCCAATGGAATTTTGCTTCGCAATCAAGCAAATTTAAAAAATCTTTAAAAATTTTGCAGCATTATTTTTGTTGATCAGATTAATTACGACACTGCGAGATTCTACCTTCCGCAATCGGAAAAACTCCCATGGATACCTTGCGAAATGTGCAGCACTTTGAGCTCAGATCTTCATTCAACCCGTCGAGAAGTTCCAAAAACTTCAATGTGCGAGCGGAAGTCGTAAACAATGCACAGCATCAGTTCGTACGGAGCTACCCGAAAAAACCAAGATGATGAGGATTAAGATCGGAACGGCATACGGCGGCGCACAAGAAAAAAACACGACAACCAAAACATTGAAAAATCTCAGAAAAGGAGCAGATGTTTACCCGGGCACCATTGGATGTTGGATTTCTTTTGAGAAAATTTCCACGCGGAGATTAATCAAAGCCGGGGTCCAGGTACTTTCCTCTCGCCCCAGAAAGCATCTTTGCGCGATCATCACGATCACCATCCTCAAGACTGCTTCTTTTCGGCGGACGCTGGTGGCAAAGTCTTGTAAAAGGATGGAAACTCGCTAACGAAATATTTTTGCAAAGTAAGAAGAAGAAAAAATATATTAAAGAAAAAGTAAAAATGAGAACGCCGAAGGGAAAAGAGAAAAAGAAATATTTTCGGTTTTGGTAGGCGCAGATCTTTTTGATACTGTGGGGGCCTCCTTTAGCCATGCTTTGTAAAGTGGAAAATTATTGCAAAGCCGAGTGCACTTAATTCTGGCAACGAACATCTGTCCCAGATGAGATCAAATTTCGAACGGAGGAAAACGATCGAAACAAGAAAACGACGAATCTCTGGCACCAGCAAAATTGGCCAGTTGGTAGAGATTTTTCGATCGTACAGTGGTTGAGATCAATTTGGGTTACACCGTTTTACACCTGACCAAGTAGAAGCTGTAATTGGTGGGAAAATAATGAGCAGTTTCCGGTCGGTGGGAAATTGAGTGATTCGAAAAAGGGCGGGTAGGCGTCGAATAACAGCCTCTTGCAAAAATGATAAAATCCAGATGACTGAGGATGCTACCACCAGCAGAATTGAAACTTATGTACTTCAGTTAAATTGCGTCTATTCACCCATACATCGGATTTCAAGGGCAATTCACCCTCGAGGAAGTCGTTACCCATTCCATTCCATGCGTATGATGGGCAGCAACATGTTTTCCCCCTCAACAAATGCGCACAATTTTTGCATATCGAGTTCCTTGGTAATTCTAGTCAGGCTAGAATATCTAGGCACGGTTTATAAAGCCAATTTTACTGTGTGTAAGAACTAGATAAAAAATATTACGAATTTTCTGCACAGATTAACCAGGATAAGGCGAATAAGCCTACCAAGAACTGGAAGTGTCGTCCTGACGGAGTTGCATCGGTTCCCAAACATCCTCAGGATAACTGCCGATACCTCATAATTGCAGCTCTTTCGCAGCGTGAGAATTTCCGATGCGTCATTGAATGGATTCCCCCCAGAAGCGATGAGGAAGGGTTTTTGCGTGACAAAGGCCTTACAAAGAGGGATGTAACCTTGAATTTAAATTTCTTTTCACCCAAGAGACGAGGGACTCTGAAATTCACTGATTCACCCCGGGGAAAATATCCTTCCCTCCTATATACACTTTTTTAAGATTGCTCAATGTGATTTATTCAAACCCTTCTGTATCATATCAGGGCCAATGTCGTTGGTATGTACAATATCCGCGATCTCCTCGTTTATGGCCTTACCACGTGTTGATCACGTTGGGACTTGTTTGATCAATCACGCGATCACAGGGGATGTGCCAGGTTCAAGGTAAAACGGGTCGTTTTTCCGGTCTGGGAAGAAAATTATATCCGGTCATGGGACACCCGGGATGTCTCTGCAAAGCATACGGTAATGTCGTTAGCGCTATTATAATGCAATAACAATTTAAGGGTACGAATTCTATTCGGAATTAGTTTTGGTGGGGTTCTTAGTAGGTTTTTTTATGTGAGGTTTTCTTAAGTAAGACCCTTTCACGTAAGAAAATTTGAGCACTAAATTTATTACAGGCATGTATAAGTATGTTGTATTGTTGCGCAGTAGAATAAAATCACAGTATTTATAAAATTGAAAAGAAGAAACACCCGACATCCCAAGTATAGGGTGGTTCGGATTATTTCAATTGTTTGCTGCAACAAGATGTCGAAAACCACAATGTGTAATCCAAATATAAAAAAAAACTACACTGTTCGGACGCAATTCACGTCGGTTTTCATGAAATTCAGCAGTGTTGATACATATATTGTTTATGTCGCAAAAAAAAGAAAAGGATTTTAGGTTGGGAAATTTTAATTTGTTTCCTCGTCTGTATTTTTGGCATTTTTAATGTTTTTTTTTCTGAGCGAATAAGATTCTGTTCATATGAATTGTGATATGCAGGGCAGATATACTGTAAAATCCAAGAAGTATTAATTTGTATTATTTTTCCGATATGATATAATTAAATTTTTGATTGCAAGAAAAAATTAAATATATGTCCTTAACATCTTGAACGCAGAATAATACATAAAAATTGGGATATTAACTCACAGCGTAATTTTCATATTAAATCGATAATTTTACAGAACAAAAATCTTCTTCAATAGAGAAATGTGAATTTTACAATTTTTCTAATGCACTAGTAACAATTTTTTATAATTAGATCATTTTGGGTGGCCCCGCACGTAAGTAATTTTGAATCTGCAAGAAAATTTGCTGACTTTGTAGTCGACTGGAAGTATGGGCGGCTGCCGCCGGAAAGCTGAGCTCATCGATCTCGCAATGTGAAAAGAAGATTCTGTTCTTGCAGTTAGCCATACGAGCGAGCAGAGAAGTCCATTCATTTGAATTTTTGAGCGCTATCGGGGGGACCACCGCGGAATTTGCTGTGGTAAGTGATTTTTGGATTAAGATAAGACGAACTGGCAAGAGCTGTATATAAACATTCAATGCTATAAAATTCTTAGAAAAAACTTGGAAGCTAAGCTTAGTCAATTACCGGATGAGCGGGCGTAAAATAGCTCTGCCGTTTGCGCTTATGCGCATTTGCATTTCCTGCAAAACGTTTGCGCATTCTTCGCAATTCTTGAAACACTCCTGCATCTGTCAGCCATTTGAGTTTACCTTTGGTCGCGAAATGCGGGCAAAATGCATTTGCTCGTGCCACTCGACAGTTGGCAAGGTCCTTGCTCTTTTGTGGGCTTGATGAATGATCGGCGGTGATATTTACCACGCAGCGGAGTCCATCACAACTGCCCAGAAACCGCAACTGCAGCTTTGGTAATTTCAGAATATTTCCCTTGGTTTTAACTGGGGTCCAGCAATACATCTGCTCTTCTGCTCAATACATTGAAATTCTTTAATCTCCGCCATTTTAAATTTTTTTTTTTTTTGCTCTTTTCAGGTAAGATGCTACCTGACTCTGCTGTCCTCGGAGCTGATGAATCTTACCTTCAAAAAGGAATCGCATCCCTGGAAAAGCCTAATCCTGGCAGGAATGTTTTTGTCACCATTTCTTGGTTAGTCAACGCCTTTCATATTTACTTCTTTGTAGGTAACATAACTGTTGCCAATTTTTTCGCTCGTCGATCTTAACTTTACTTTTATTTTTTGTTTCTTTCAAGTATTATCAGTTGTCCAGGTGTTGCTAGCACACCTTTCGACACGTGCTCCTTGCCCTACGATTTTTCATTTCGTTTTTGGTGCGGGAGACATGCATGCATACCTTTTTTTCCTTCTGAATCAATGACATTTTACATTTTTCGGCAGTCGCACTTCACTTAACCCACTTTTTAAAAAGTTGCAGCTGCCCCATGCTCAAGGTATGGACGTTGGCATTAATTAGTTTTACCACTGGTCAGGGCGCAACTGACTTGAGTAATTATCATGATCACGGCTGGCGCAGCCCCACAGGGAATTTGTGAGATCGTGCAATAAGCCATTTTCGTTATCCAAAACGTAGCACGAGCTATAAACCCCTTCATTTTCGGGGTATTCGCCGGGGAGGCTCAAAAACCTCATTCACCTGTCCCTGCCACGGCTGAAACATGCATCGATGGCATTAAGTTCGGCTGAGGATTCGGAGCCAGGCCAAAAATAAAATTTCGATTTTATTTTATTTTTTACTTTTATTTAGTCCAGGGAAAAAACCTTTCGCCCGATGCTTCGCACCTCACAAGATGCGCCGTTTAAATGAGCCGCTTTAATGCGCCCTTCTGGCACCTGCCGGTCGCTCATTACGACGACGAAACGACGGCCAATGGTTGGCCCTCTTTGGGGGTTTAAGTCTTTGGGGCCCGATTAATGGCTGGACGAAATGAGGAGATTGCCTTTAATTTTGTTTGCAGCTCGCGCTAACAAATTTTTTTTTGCGGTGAAAATTGCGATAAAACAAGTTTAATTTATTGACGCGTAATTTTGAGACGTATTTTGATGCGTAGAATCACTCCCTTCGTCCAATATAATTGCACTTGACAAAATGATGTAATCGTTTCACCCACGGTCCAGCTAGAAGATGTGTGTGCACATATACCATCGAAAAATTTTAATTTCATCCAGTAGCTATACACCCTATTTTAGGGTTGCACTTTTCAATTTCTGACCGAATTCATTTCAATGGTACTTGAGCAAACTTTTTCCCCCACTCAACCCTCCGATTGTCACATCGACCAGTGGATGGTTATTAACCAAACAGAAATGGAAATTCAAAAATTTTTGTAACACTCAAAATTTGTGTTCAGTTGGAAAATTATTTTCATGCTTCTCGAGATTATATGATTACTAAAATGAAGAAAAGTCACATACAGAGTATTTTGGTTCTTTTATAAATCTTGATAAAGTAGGACGTAGAGAAGTCATTGATTTCCCCTAGAATTTCTATGGTTATTTCTGAAGTGTTTACCAATACAACTTCACATTGAAATACTTTATGGGGGCGTACAAAGTGAATTAACAGTTCAGGAACAAATTAAGTAATATGAAATTTTAGTTATATTACTATATATTTATTTCAAAAGTTAATACATGTTCCGTGTTCATTGTTGCAGGGAAATTTTATATTTCTAAAAATACATAATTGCATGTGCGATAAAAATTTTATTTTGCAACTGATCAATCATTTCAATATATTTTCTATATGTATACGTATGTTATGTATTTCTTGAACAAAGAAGCAGAATTCCCCTATTTTGTTGATCTTTCTATTCCATGGTACATAGGAAAATAAGAAATGATATTGATTTCAGCTGCAAATTTTTTTACGCACTAGTAATTGCGGGTAAACCCCTCATTTATTTCTAGGAAGAGATTAATTTCAATAATTAGTAGCGAAATTGTAGTAATGAATTTATTTCATAGCTTTACCAAATTTTTCAGTAAGACGCGATTATTGTAAACAGAAAAGCTAAACTTTAACGAGGTAGAGTAGTTACAATGTTTTTAATTGTATTTAGTAGCGAAACCTTTTTTTTAATTTCAACCGGATTACGCAGAGGTAAATAGTTTGTATTCTCGCAGCTCTGGATGCGTCAATATTAGTCGTGGTCAAAAAGTAGATATTTATTTATCGGACTTGCTTGAAGCTGAAAGATTTTAGTCGTTTTTTTTCACAACGCATCCGGCTCTAGGTTTACTAGGAAATTTTGCATTGAATTGAATTAAAAAAACAGTCAACTATATAAATAATTAAGTTTTGCGAAAAACGCATTCAAATCATTCAAACTTTGAACCAGATAAATTTTTGGATTAAATTTACGTAACGTAAAGTAGGTATAAATCCAGGCATTTCGATTTTATGCTCACGAAATAAAATTCGATATGGGTAATTATTCATAAATTTCATAAAATTTAAAATAAATATTATTTATCAATTTGTATAATATAAAAAATCGCACGGTTTTAGTTATTTACCAATGCTTTAATTAGGCAAACATTAAAGCTAAACTTTAATTGTCAGACTTAAGTAAAAGTGGCTCAGCTCTTTTAGACTGTAGGAATAAGTAGAACAATGTAATCAATGTTCGATTTCAACTGCTGCAAATGCTACTGTGGGGCGCGGAATGGTTTAGTGCTAGAAATAAATGGCTAATGTATTTACATAGAATTGAAATTTGTTGATGGATGAGACATTAAGGGATCATTCTGGTTTATAATTTTCAATAAATAAATTATTTTTTTTGTTTGTTTTAGATCTCCGCCATCTTATTTATTAATAAATATTCATATCCATAGAATGCGCGAGAGCCACAGTCAAACTGAACCTAAATATTTTTGATTTTTTCGTTTTTAATGTGTTGTTATCGAGATATGTATTAACAGCGACATGCATACATATCTACTTTTCGAGTAGTTATTTTTGTGTACTAAAATGTTTAAAATAAATTTAAAAAAAAATTGTTTTATGTTATTTTGAGAGTTTATTTATTAAACAACAAATTTTATATCAAAATCTATAATACATTCTTAAAAATTTTTGCAAAAATAGCCTTTTTTTGAGCATGTTAACCAGACTGATACCTTAAGACGAAATCTTTAAAATATTTAAACGTAGAGGTGTACGGCCTTAAGAAAAGACAATCACTTAAAATCGTTTTCTTAAACGCCGCTGTAGCCGATTTCTACAGTTAGAAAAGCCACCTCGCTCTGCAAGTCAGGCCTCAAAAAATTTTACAGAAAATGGAGGGGAAGTGCGGCCTTCCGCGGCCGGGTGTGCAGAGAACAAGGAAGAAAATTTACACACTCAAAAAGATGGAAACAATTGTTCGCTGGGTGGGACGCTGTTTTCTCACAGCTCTTGAGCGAGGTCCGCCGTGGAACGGAACGAGAAAGAAACTCGCATGTAAACAACAGCCGCTGAGCCGAGTTCCGAGCTCAAAAAAACGCCCGGAGGCCTCGAGCTCGAAGTCGAAGCGCGGATTAGCAAAGGGGGCCCCACAGAGTCCGCCGCAGCAAAAGGCTTTCATGTCGCTGCGGTGCTGCTGCTGCTGCTGCTGTTGTTGCTGTTGCTGTGTGCGGCAATGTGCGTTTTCTTGGCTGTCTGTTTGTCGGGCCTACGAATTTTTCGAGGCTTCTGGACGAATATGTGAGCGTGCGTGTACCACACGAAAATGGGACTTTTGAATTGAATTGAACGGCAGCTGTTTCGACCGTCTCGTCGTCGTTCGATGCAACAACGTCCAAGACCGAGAATCCGCACCGTCCAGACAGAATCGAAGACGCTTTTGGATCACTTGTGCGCGCGCTTCCAGCGGCGATGGTTGTGTCTTCTGATCGGCCGCTGGGTGTCTTGTCTTTTCTCTTAGTTTTTTGTTGTGCTTGTTTTTTTTTCATATATCTCACTTTTGTGTATTGTCTTACTGTGTTGTCCGAAAGAATGAACTTTTAGCACCCCAAAATTAGTCCACGATATTCAATTGAACAGCGGCTCAACGACTAAGTCCAGAGTGGACTTTGCGGTGGTGGATTGCGTTTTTTAGCTTCCAAAATGCAGGGCTCAAAACGGACTTATATGTGGATCATGTTCGACGCGCCACAGTGTGCGAGCAGACCGTTCGTTCGGTTGGGACAAACGGAGCCGCGGGAACTCCTTTGTAGCGGCTGTTGGTGGTGCTGCCGTTGGTTCGTTTTGCTGCTGCTGCTGCCAGCCAGTGTGACTCATGGCGATGGACAACGACAGTGTCTGTTAAGTTTTTCGTCACATTTTTCCTTGAAGCTCTTTGCTTAAACATTTCCGGGCGATATTTTATTTTATTTTTTTTTTTTTATGTTAAGCGCGCTCAAGTGCCGTTTTCTCTGTGATGTGAATAATTGTTTTTTTTTTCTTTTCTGTCGTTTAACTGTTCCAACCTCGAGTGATTTTTGTTTTCTTTTGTTACCCAGTGTCGTGTAGTCGACTGTCTTCGCCTTCGCTAGCGCAAGCCTTTCCGTTTCTTCGACTGTTCCGACCCCCGGTGGAAACTGTGTGCCGGGCGGCCGTTTTTTGTTTTTTTTTTTTCTTCTCTTAATTCGCCTTTACTACCAGCCTGTGCCAGCAAGAAACGTGCAAATCCGGGCTATAAGATTTGCTTAAAATTGGACTTTTTCCGTAATGTGATGAACAGACATAAGAAATTTTATGCAAAACTTGAATTGCGCCAACCGGTTGAGAACTCTGTTCGTCACAGATATATAGTTCGAGATTGAACAATAGAACGTAAGTAAGTTTATTTATTTTTTTTTAATTAGGTAGTATTCTAGAGAATTAACGGCTAAGGAAAATTTTCATTTATCTTTTATTTTCTTCTCCTCCATTCTTCTAATTGCCTTTTTATTTACTAATTCAATTAGAATTCAAATCGTGCTTAACAGTTTTCAATTTGGCGCTACTTATAATTTCCGGCACGTTTAAACTTTTTGGCTTTTATCATTCTTTTCGGACGATGGTATAATTAAAACATACACCTAAAATATAAATTAGTTCTTTTAAAGAAATAACGACAATTTTCGAAACGTTTTTGGAAGTTGTATTTATTATTGTGATACATTTTTATTCATAATAATTAATTAAAAAGAAATTTCACTCTAAAAAAGAGTTGATGTTAACCCAGAACTTCTAAATGTTTTAACTAAGTTAACAAGACAAATTTATTGTTAGGAACTAAGTGCATTTATAATCACATATTAGCTGCGTTTTGTTCACAACGAATCCGTTTCCAGGTTTACTAGAACATTTTTCATTGAATAGTTACTCAGATCGAACTTTGTTTTATTTCTTGAACATAAAATTCGAATTGCCTGGTTTTATACCCACTTTGCGTTAAAAATGTAATCCAGCAATTTATCTGGTACAAGGTAAGGAGTTTAAATGGATTCAACGCAGAATTTCCTAGTAAACCTAGAACCGGATCCGTTGTGAAAAAAACAGCTAATGTTTCATTAGGTACTAATATTTTGCACTGGCGATCATTTTCGCGGTTTTATGACAAATAATAGACTGTTAGAATATTTAAATTATTTTAATATGTTTGTTATATGTATTATTATTAACATTAACATAGTAACGCGAAAATAGAGATATAGCTGAAATCAAAGTATGTATTAAAATTGCTGACAAAACATGCCTATTGTCATGAGTATGATCGTTTAACAGTTTTTAAACAATTTAGTTAATTTTGTAATATCCTAAAACGACATATTACCTAATAACTTTTCGTGAAGACTTGAGTAACCCCTGTATTGTGCAGAACCATTCTAGCTCAAAAGTTAAGGTAAAATAAAAGAAATCATCTTCCGTCATGAAAATTTTATAAATTAAAATTACCTTTGACATTGAATCGGTCTAACATTTTAGTTAAAAGTATTTTTTTATGGTTTAACTTAAAATGTTATTACCGAAAAAATTATTGTGATTTTGTTTTTCTTTTGAAAAGGGGTTTATATTAAGCTGAGAAAAAAATTTCAGTATACCTAAGCAGAGGTTTTAGAGATCTTTCTAAAAATTTATTTCTTTTCTACTACTTCCCCATATATGAAATTGATAAAATATGCTTAATTGCTGTTCTGGGTAAGAAACTAATAAGCATTATCGTTCCTTTTTTTCATGATCAGTTTATTTTTAAGAATATGAAAATTAACCATGAAATTCGCGTCTTATAAATAAATCCTTCCAGTTTGAAGCGAAATCAGTCGATAGTCAAAACGTGTCAACATTTAAATTAGTTTTAAGACGGTCGCATAAGCTTCATGAGACGAGAGGGCAGCTGTTTCCATCCCATCGTCTTCCACTAAAGAAATACCACAGTATGCGTCTTGACTCTTAACTATGTATTAAAATTAAATCAGCGCTCTTTCAGCCTAGTTATGCTCCACGGAATCATCAATTTCGCGAATCAAGTTGACGGGCCCGCCAGACAGCCAGCCCCTGTATGCCAATCGTTAAATTGCCTGATAATTTCGATGACGAAAATTATGTAAAATTCTTTTTTTTTATATATCTTTTTTCGAATTTCATTAAACAGGCACTCGACGAGGCCTCTGGTGGGACCACACAAATCCAGTCCGGAGATACTCCTCCAAAAATCACCAAAATGCACACCAAGATGAATTAAGCCGTTTAATCCAGTGAGAGAATGGAACGCAAAATTGCCTTGACTATAATTTTCTGGATCAAGACGGCTATAAAAAAAAAAGCCTTCTTTGAGCGTTCATCTCTTAATAATAATAATAAAACACACGACTGCGATGTAATTTCCGTCGTCCATGACTGGAAACTTTGAACTCATGAATGCCTCTTGGTGTGGCTGAGGCGCTTTCAATGTTTCGCTTCTATGGTTCGCTGCTGTGAAAAATGTTCGCACCGATCCAGAATTCCCCCGTGGTCGTTGTAGTCGTCGTCGTCGGCCAGTCAGTCGATCTATCGCTCGTTGTACCTCGCAATTCTCCATGGCTTTTGGTGGCCACACCACGAGTAAACTCATGGAAAAAGGCAAACAAAAAGGTTGACACCAACTCGAGAGCCCCCGACTCGACTCACTTCCAGTCCTGGGCTACAGTGACAACAAAATCAAAGCCCCCCGAAACTATCAAAAGCTGAGGAGGCCCAAGTTTTTGCTGCCGCCGATGGAGCACGGTGGAGCACGGTGGAGCAGCGAACGGATTGGTTTGACTGACTGCCGGCTCCGGAGACCATTCCGAACTCGGTGGGTGAATCATCGTCGTGCCCATCGTCGTCATCGTCAACACATCACAGGGAGCCGCGCGAAATACGTTCGCGTTCTGCTTGGCCTTTGCTGGAGATCGGGAGTTGGGGATTTGACTAAGTGCACTCTGATAAAACGATAAGACAAAGCCACTGCGAATGGCTGAACAATGCAATTGGCGACAATGTTAATTTAGAGCGAAGCGACAGATTATTTGTGGCAATTTTTTAGTACGTCGATTAGCACTTTCATAAAACTGTTGTAAACCCTGGGAAAACGTTAACATGACCTTTGGAACATCAAGCTTTAATTAAAATCAAGTAACAAAACAATTTATATTGTAATTAACAGTGACCGGAACTTTAAGCATTTAAAATAAGCGAAATATGCAAAAGACATATGCACATAAAAGTCGCCAAATATGCACATAAACATGCACGTAAATGTGACCAAAAATGTCGGCATCCCGCATCGATATTTTTGAAAATATACATCTTTTCAACGTATTTAACTACTAATATACTCAAATTTGTCTATATATATAGATATATGTATATATATTTGTCTAATACATATATGCAAAAATATCCATTTGTATGTAGTTTCGCTCTCTGGTAATTAAGTAGATATGGTTTGGATAAGTCTACTCCATATTTAAGACTATTGTAATATCAAGCTTTTCTAGTAATAGAACAAAACATTTAAGCTGAATTGTTTTAAATCACGATCTTTTCTAAGATTTTTGATAAAATGTGTATTTCAACAATCAAATTAGTATATGTCTAGACTCTAGACCTGGAAAATAATGTAAGCATGTCTTTTGTTTCTTATCTAATAACGATAGGTATCGTTTGAAATCAAAAAGTAAGAATATGAATCTATTTTTAATGTGGACCCTGAAACAAGCTAATTAAAACCAGCTTAAAATTTGTATAATTTTCACCGTACATCTAGTAGAACACTTCAAAAACATATATTTTTAATCAATTTCTTCTTTCTAGGAAGTTGTAAAAACGATGAGATGCTTGAATCAATTACATAATTCTTATGGCAACATTAAATAAGTAACATTATTGTTTATTTCTACAGTCAGTATCTCTAAATACATGTGATAGTGGATAAATAGAATTGCATATCAAACTCATTTAATAGAAGAATGGTACAAGAAGATCACTGATAAAACTAGAAGAAATGTAAAGCCTTCTTTACTGAATAATGAGAAGGTAATCCAGATCTACTGGAATATCCGGACCATCGCCCGACGAAAGCCATCAGACGCATTTATGTATATCCCATATAAAAAGTATATCGATGATTATATAGGAATAACTATCGACAAGATCTTGATCTGCTCAATATGAATCTTATATCTATCTATATATTACATGTTAGAATGTAAAAAAACTGAAGAATTTCCATGCTTTTTATAGGCATTTTCCAGCAGGTTATTTTTCCCAGATAGGGTCATAAATCAATTAACCGGAAAAGCTTCGTCTAGCTTCTAGTTATCCCCACGCGGTTGAGATTTTGCGTAGATCTTGAGAAAGAGAGTGCAAATAACTTACAATTGTAGATTCTATGCGACAATCGTGATCGCGGATCGATAATCAAATATGCAGTTATGTCACTGACGAGTAGCAGAAAGATATCAAATACGCGGCTGCACATTGATGCGATTATTCCGCCAGCCGCATGTCACACCTCGCTCATGTTTGACGTCATGTATGCGCTAGAGAATGAAATATCGCTGGGTCGATGACAGCGACCGAAGTGATCAAGGTGCCTAAGAAAACGGACCTCCTCGCTGCAAAAGAGGCGGGCAGCGGGGAGACAACAATCGATTAACGATTGCGCACATTGCACCGCTGCGCCGCGCCGTGCCGTGCCTAGGTATAAAATGGCGAAAAGTCTGACAGACTTAGGCACACCAACTGAGAAAATGCGACAGAAATCACTTTATTTTGCGATCATTGCCAATCCCGGTTCAATTGCATTTAATTAGTCGCGCTGGGGACCCACGATCGTTAAAAAAATGTGCCGTTTCGCGCGCGGGGTATTCGTAATTTTACGAAAGGTAAAAACAATTCATTCGCCTGAACTTAAGCGAAAAAGAAAAGATGACTAAAACGAAGTAATAGCGGTTTCTTCGCAAAGTACTGGTGCTTCGGTCGCTCCAGCGCCCCGATAGAAAAGGTACTTAGAAAATCATTGAACCGTATAAGGTTACTTCTCGGGGCTATCTCTCAATTTAATCGCTCTAAACATCTTCGTGATGGCTCGTTCTAAGTGAAACGACAGCGCTCCGAAGACAAGTCAAGTCACAAAAAAAAAAAAAGAATAAACATAAGAAAAAATAGATAGAAAGGAAAAGACGTTCGAGAAAAATTCAAAGAAAACCGTAAGTCTCGTGAAAAATGAGCAATTGGAATGGGATCACTCTGCAAAAGACGCCAGGAGGAGTTTAAGGGCGGAGCGCCGCCGGACGGGGGTAAAAGACATTAAAATTCAAAGCGGAAATTGAATGTTTGCGAAGTGCACCTACTCTCAAATCGTTGTTAATTTGATTTATGCTGTCACTTGGCGAAAGATGATCACTGGATCGAGCCCAATGGCACTTTTTCCTCGAAGGGTTTAATTTAATGGACTTGGTCGGTTCACGCTGTATTTATAAAAGGTCAACCTGCGGGATTTCTGTTTTTAGTGAATCATTATGATCGGCAACAACTATCTGTTAAATAACTGAAGATCGGAAACAGAAATGAATTTTTTTCTTTCTAAAAGTGAAACCAACTTATAATTTTTAAGCTATTAATTCCTGTTAATATTACAAATTCGAAAGTGTATCTGTATGTCTGTTCGTTTTGTTAATCATTCAAACTGATATTACTGAAATAATTTTATTGAAATTTGGCATAGAGCTAAAGAAAAGCGTAGAGAATAATATAGATTACTTTTCATCCCGGAAAAATGCATAGTTTCCGAAGGCTGCTGTTACTTTAATCGGAGTAGCCTATTAGAGTTAACTCCTTATTTTTTCTACCATCAAAATATGAAATAGCATTACTACTACTTTTTATAAAAGAGAATTTTCCTAAATATTTCGTAAAATTTATTTCGCTATAATGAGAGTGCTTTTCGCGTTGTTACACTTCTCCTCTAAAACTAATGAACGGGTTCGAATGGCGTTTTTACTGTTGAATAGCTCGAAATTTCGGCAAGGTAATGTATGTATGTATGAACATAAACGCAAACATATATGTACATAAGCGTAATACATATTGTGTAATATCAATAACCCTACAATTGCACGGGAACGGCTAAACCGATTTCGATGGTATATTAACTAGAAGATAGACTATTTTTTCGAGCATAATTTAAGTTATTTACTTAGAGATTTTGCACAAAAATTGTTTATATATTCAGAAAGGTTGTAGAAGCAAAAGCAAATAGCTGGTTTAATCAAACTCATTTATGTATAAAGTTAATTAGAGTATTTGACAAGTATCGTATCGAAGTTAATAAATATAGGTAGTCCGGGCAACGCTGGGAGTGGGTAAATTAGTATGATATAATTATGCAATATTGAAGATCGAATAGAATAAAATAGAGCAGAACCAATTCATAACATAATTTTTCCAACCTATATCTAAAAATGGATGTAAAAATTGATTCAATCCAGATTTTGAGATGCTTAAATCACTGAATCCCCTTGTTCTAAATGTATTATCATCGATTCCAAGAAAATTTCTTGAGACTTGCTATACACCAGGTCTCAAAGACGAAAAACAAACCTACAAAAGCTTAACATTTTTGGCGGCATCTCTAGACCTTCCCTTGAGGCTTGAAGAGAAACGGAGGGCGATTTAAACAAAAGCCGCCCAAAGCGCCCAGCTTTCAAAAGCATATTTAGGTGGCAGCAAAAACAGGGGCCCCAAAATAAAATAAAAAAAATAATAAAGAAAAATTAAAACACACACGGTCATGAGAATTTCGTGGAAATAAAACCAAAATTCGATTTATTTTCGCTAAATGGACAGACCTTCTCTGATCCGCGAACGCTTTTGTTAGCGCTACGATTCGCGGTGTATGGCTTCGTGTGGTCACTCTCAACCATATATTTTTTGTCGATTTTCGAATTGGACCGTGTGGTATTTAGGTGTTTTTCGTAATTCTCTTATTTGGCTGCTACCTCCGAGCCTATACACTGCACGTATACAAAACTTCGCATATTCGATTCAATGGTTCGGCAATTTTTGTTTTCGATTTTTTCATCGTCTCGTTTGTTTTTGCTTCAACCCGATCTTTTCGACATTATCGAAGTCTCGAAAAGTACCAGCGCTTGCTTTAGCCTGCCGCGCCGCGACGGTCTCTTTTGCCTGCTAGCGGAGCCCGAATTTTGGAGGTAAGCGCTGTTTATGTGCCTGCTTGGGTTTGATTAAGCCGGAGACCTACTTTTCAGTTATTATCAACTGGTGAATATCTCGCCTGACATTTTGCTAATTAATGGGGGATCGATGTTCAATACGAAAAACCGTAAAAAGATAGATTAGGGTCCCTTTCGAAGTAGAACAACAAATGCACTACCTAAAAGCGGCTAAATGTCTAGCATTTTAAATCAAACAGTTTTTTTTCCATCATTTATTTAGTCATACAGGCCCTCTCGGTAGACCCAAATCGCAGTAAATTTATTCGGGGTTCGGAGCCCCAACCTTCGCGAATCCTTGACGCGTCTCCGCCGATAACGCGTGGATTATAAAACGAATGACATTGCGTTAATTGTGGGAAAATTTCACAATTTTTATAGGCTGCCACTTTATTTTTGGTTTATGCTACCCGGAGACGCTTATTATTGTTGGCTTTTGATGTGATCGATTTGTTACCTGCTTTGATTTATGCCGAACAAAAGTTTTGCCTTGAAGGCCAGCCACGCGTTTATCGTAAGTTTTTTTTCCAGGTAAACATAATGAAAAAGGTGAAGGCTGCGTTTATAATTTGTTCTACCTGAACAATATCGAAATTTAAAAAATTTTTAAGCCTCAAATTATAAAATGGTTTAGCGCCTAATTTTATCCCTTTTTTTATTTTTTTTTTATTTATAGACACAAAAAATTACCATTTCTTTTTCTCTTTATTTGATGACATTTTTAGAAAAAAATCAAGATAATTTTATAAAAGTAACAAAAAAGTTGCAGTTTTTATAGAATTCCGAAAGATTTCAAATGCAATCAAATATGTATAATCTGACTTGCACTTGATCACTTTATTATATAATAAAAAGTTTCTTATTGCAAATAAGAAAATTCATTGACACTGACTGATTACGATTTTTTAGATTTATGTAGTTAAAGCTTTAGAAGAAAGCAATTGTCGGTGAATGTTTTAATCTTTAAATTAAAAGCGAATTTTTTCTCAATTTTTCAATTAACACATTTTATATGTTGTTTTAGGTGAATCGCCTGCTTAACTCTTCGGTCGTTGAATTTCCCAGAATGGCATTCTCGCCCTAATGCGCTGTAATTAGCACCGTGTAGAATTGCATCTCTACGCAGCCTCATGCAGCCCCGTGGTGATGTGATGCACGCAGCGAATGTGTACGATATAATTTGCGTGCAAAACGGCGATTTTCTGGATTGACAAACAGCCAGGTGAGTGGTTCCCAGCATTTTCCACCACCTCTCAAATGCTTGGCCATGTTCGTGTCTATGTTTAGTGCACGTAATTGCCGCTGGTCCAGCGCATATAACACCCCATGTTCGAACTGCATCGAATTAAACGAGTTTTTTGTTTTCTTATCGATGCGCGCGCATAACTTAAGCCAGAGAAGAGGGAATTAATTCTTTCGAAAAAAGGAGAAGAAGAAAAAAAAGATTAAGTATGTAACTCTTCGGTAATTTCATAATTGAAAGTAATGCAAAAGAACTCGTCAAGAGACTTTGCTGATAGAGGGTCCAGCGTCTTCGTCCTCGTTCTGCTGCCGGCCAATGATTGCTCCTCCTCTCATCTCGCGGTGCGGTGTCGATGATCTCGCTTATTACTCTGCAACGGTTATTTCGCTGAAGTTGTTCGCGCCACAGCAAGAGAAGAAGATTTACAGTAATTCGTCGCGTTTTTTGGTACAAAAACCGGTGATCCAAACGAGGAAAGCTCGATGGAAAAAAATATATATATATAGTATATATAAAATGAATGTCCGGTTAATGCTTTTAAACAACAAATGACACGGCGGCGATCAGTTTCATTGGGATAAAAAAAAGTAAAGACGTTAAAAGAAAAAATAATACAGAAAAAATTCTTCTGGGCGCTGTAAGTGAAAGATAATGAATTCTGGTTATCGTTTGCTGTGTCGGTCGTGCAGCCCGTGTAACTGGATCGATTGTGTATCGAATGGCATCTGTAGGAGGAGACAAGTACCGTTCGAAGAAGTGGCTTACGCGCATTACCTTTCTGCACACAAAAATAATCTTAAAGAAGTCTGTTTTTGACGAGAGCCACACCAAAGGAAATTACTAAAGTCGATCTGCTTCTACCTTCTTTTTACTGGGTCTGGGGCCGCCGTTGGCCGAGGCGTACAAAGTCAGTCAGTCCCATTACTTGGGCATAATCTGAAATGTATCAGCAGAATCGTTACTGCGAACTATTAAGGGAGATTCCACTCCAACCGTACCCGAAAACCAGGAAGTAACATCGGCGGCATCGTTTTTGTGTCGTCAGCAGCACCATCCTTTGTTGGCTTATTGTAGCTAACCAGCGGCATGTTGCCTACCTGCTTGATGAGACCGATTGCTAATTAACGCGGCTATGAAAAAAAATATTCAACCGATCGGCGATTGCCGCCCCAACGTTGAATGAGTCGAACATTAGATTAAGTTGTCTGTGATTATTACCCTACTGATGATGATTATGAAAATTATTTTTATGATTTATAGCTTGCAATTATTGGCGGGGTTACGCGATCAGACGGATCATGCTCGGATATCGTTTAGAGATTAAATTCCTCGTTTCGGATATAACGAGATTTCTTTTACCTTTATGCCTCTGGTAGACTATGCGACGTGTTCCATCATCAATGATCGAATTCCATTCCGTTGCAATTTCGCTGTTTTTCAGAACCGTTATTTGAAAGTAGTCTGCACAACAACAAAAGATACTTGGAGGTTCAGGTATGAGTTCATTATGTATCGAAAAAATTTCGATGGTATGATTATACTGCTTGAGGTAGGCATGATACAGCAACATTGCTATGGGGGTGTAATTTGAGTTGAATAATTGTGTATTTATTTTGACGCCCAAATGATAAATTAAACAAATAATAAATAAATAGAGCAATACTTTCAAAAATTAAGATTGGATAGGATTTAGACCCCATGTACACTATCATGACGTCATAGCTTGTGGGAGAAATGAGGGGAATTCAGGTGACTGGGTAGTAATGCGCCAAACAGTTTCTAGGGCTGCGTGATGCATGCCCATGAGCGAATATTGAATGCAGGTTCAGAGACCTAAACCCGATGGAAAATATTTGGTGAATTTTGGTTCGGAGAGCTGACCTCAGGAAATTTAAGAGCTAAAACAGGCCATTGTTCAAGAATGGAATAAATAGAATGATCATTAGACTTGTAAAACATAAAGCAAATGAAATAAATTATTGAAACATAAAATAAAGTATGTTTCACGTGGCTTTACTACTGGATTTATAAATATGCCACAGTAAGAATTTCAAAGTTCTCAGAGAATTTAAAAATTTTCACCGTTAATGTACTCTTCCTACAATGAAAGTATTTATTTTCGTAGAAGAAAGTTTTTGAAATTACCATTTAGAAATAGAATAATACAAATTTATAGGTGGATATATAATTTTGCAACAGAGTGTATATAGTATTTTTCGTTGCTAATTTCATTTGTAAATTCAAATATTTATATACATAAATTTCAATGAAATGCGAATATACCAAACGAAAAGTTGTCAAACTAACCCTAGGTACGTTACATGGAAACGCGTAGGGTTAATCTCAAGCAGTGCTTTTAACTCGACGAAAACTCAACCTAAACTTCATCCTGTTCATGGAAACACAGTAATTGCTTTGTCAGCCTTAACCTCACCAAAATATGCTTCGATCTGTTTATACGACGGTTTTCTAAATTTGTTTCCGTTATTTGAAGTTGAGCAATTTTCATCTAACGGCTGAACAATTTGAAAATTTAACATAAAGTAACCTAACACCAAATACTTTTTCAAGCCGAATTTAACGGTGTCTGACGACAGATCATACCGGTACTTAAGACCTTATAAGTCAAAAGTTAGAAAAGGAAAATGACCCCAAACGACTTCAAAATTAATCACTTCCGCCATCACCTAACCTAAACCAATTATTCTTTGCAAAACTTCTTTTTCGCGAATTTCGTTTCACAAGAAAGTGCCTGAACGTCTTGTGTGAGTGTCAAATTGAATTTTTTACAGTTAAGAATGTGTTCCAAGGCGGAACGAGAAATAAGACTTTGATTTTGTATAACCGAAAGAGAGTTGCATAAAGGTTAGAGACTACGCTTATGCGCGTGGACGCCAGTCAGTATTTTGCTGCAGTACCAGAAAGTGCAATATACGCGTAGTACGAAAGGGAAAAATGAGGCAGAGTGGACAGCAGCAGCCTCATGACTCACTGGGAGCCGCCGACTGACTCTTGTTCACTTTGAGATCACCTTCAGGCACCTTACAATTGCACAACTCCAATAATAACAACCTCGAAGAAGGGGCACCGGCCGGTGTACGGAGGGCGTTTCGCCTTAGTCGGCTAAATGCGTGTCGCAAAAGTGCCCTGGAGGAAGCATTTCTTGAATGCAACAAGACCGGCCAGCCGAGAGCATGTGCAATAAACCGTGATCATCAACGATCTACACTGATTAACAGTTATTCGCGCAGAAGCTTTGTTTAGGTCTTAGAAGTTGTCTCCAGGTGGATAATTTTCCGATCTCTGCAATGTCGCAAAAACGTTGAATTTCTCATAGCCAGCATATAGCAGCAAAATTGCGACTATGGAATTTTGAGGTTATGTGGAGCAGAAACAGCCCTGCAGCGCTACGATCGCCTTCTTCCCAGACGCGGCCGACAGCGACGCACTTTTATTGCTGCTAATCGAAGAAGCCTACAGGGTCAGACCAGAAGCCCACAAGGGCACCGGCCAGTGTCTTGGCTGCAGAAAATCGCTCAGAACAAGTTTCCACCTTTCGTTTCGATCGATCTGCATTTTCTTTTTTACTATATGTATGTATTTTTTTTTTTTTTTTTTGCTTTTTGGCCCTCTGGTCGTTTTGTTTGTCTTCCTGCTGTCGGCCAAGCAGGCCAGTGTTTCTGTTCCTTTTTTGCACACATTTTTACTTGGCGTTTTTTCCCTCTGAGCCTCTCCTTTAGCCTCGAAAAGATCGTCTTGCTCGTTTTTCATGTCTGGCGTGACAGAGACGTACAACGTTCAAGATATCCAAAGATACGTGAGACACAAAGGATCAAGCTGAGTTTGCCCTGGTTTTTATCTTTTACCGCCAGCATAGCAATTGGTAAAAGTAAAGTAAGCCTCAAAAGAGGAAGGGAGCGAGACAAAGCAGAAAAAAAAATAACGAAAATATACAGACCAAAAAATAATTATGCACCATAATTGCCCATAGTGAAGCTGGGAAAATTTCCTTGGGAAGGTTTTCTTTCTTTTCCGCCGCCAGATACAATATGATGATGAACGTTTTGTAAAATTTTTGTTAAAACTATTAGTAATTATTTTTAATTAATTTTATTAACACATCATTGTTAATCATGAGTATAATAAAAATATGCTATCGGTAATAGTAATAATATATATTTTGGACTAATTCCATTCCATAATCCAATTTCAAAAGGTTTAGCGAAGGCACAAATTCAATTTAAAATAAACAAAAGCAATTTTTTATTTGATAGTGTCATGTTAACAAAATTTGTTACTGAAAAAAATTAAGAAGCAAGTGCTAGAGAAAGCTTACCTTACTTTTACAGCACTTGTGTACGATATCATCATACATGAGAATAAATTAATTTCAGTGTTGAACATGTGCCAACGAACATGATGGATCGCCGCGAGTGGACATCTAATCACCAGCGGTGTAGCTCTTCATAAAATAAATATAAATAATATATGTCCATATGTATATAATATAAAAGAGGAAATATCCCCATTGAAAGATGATGGCTGCTTGTTTGTTTGTTAAAATTTTCGATCAAAATTAAATGGGAACCGAACTCTGAGCTTCCTTGGTGATAGACCAATATACAAATAGAAGTTTTAAAAATGAAGGGTCTGATTTTGCTTTAAGGGAATTTTTTTAATACGTTTCTTTTGAGCTTAGAATGATTCTATAAATTAAGAAGCTATTCACCTTTCATTCTACGTATTAATATATCTTTTGTCAGAAAATAAAAATTAATCCTGATGTATAAGATTCCCATAGAATTTTTATTATATGATGTTCTCCCTATTAATGTAACACACCTTACTTGTAACATACATATGTTGCAAAACAGTCTTGGAATAAAATATTTTGTAGATTTTAAATTGTTCATTTTTAAAATCTTAAAGTCATGAATTAAGCACAAAATACCGGGAATAACTTATGATTACTTTTCTCATCAATAGTGCTTTCCTCTCAGTAATAAAACAAGCCTCTTCCTGTGCATCATGTTCTTCCTTGTTTATGCTAATTACGAGGCTGACTTCTAATCATGTTTCTTAGATTAGGTAGATCATCCATCCTGATTTTGTTCTTGTTCCTGTATCCAGTAATTATATACTTGTGTTTATTTTTCTCCGCTATCAGCCAAAGGAGGTGCATCTAAATCCAACGTCGGTCGACCTCCACTTTGACGTTTACTGCCCAACCGTTAGCCAATAACACTATT
This sequence comes from Machimus rusticus, assembly GCA_951509405.1. Taxonomy (NCBI): domain Eukaryota; kingdom Metazoa; phylum Arthropoda; class Insecta; order Diptera; family Asilidae; genus Machimus; species Machimus rusticus. The sequence goes on from OX608054.1 coordinate 11,392,121, forward strand.
ACGGCAATAATTGACACTTTCTTTGTACCTATCAGTGCTAATAAATTCATGAGCTCTACAATTATGCCCTACATCGATCAGCTGTGTCGACTGGATCTTCAGTGGATCTACATTTGTTCGCTGTAAACAAGAAAGACATTCACTGGACGGTTCGTACTCTTTTTCTCTGTTACCTTTCTAATTTCTGCTTTTTGCATAGTAGCGACTAAAACATGTTGCATTGCTGAAAGTGGGCGACCGTTGTCGGTACGGCAGGCACTGTCGATAGGATGCGAGCACGCGCACCCATCTTTGATCAAGTTTAATTGCCCGCGGAGTCCACCTGGCGGGTCATTACATATGCTACACATGTTCCTTCTGTCCAGGCACAAGTTTCTACCAATGCAACTCAAGAAGCTGTTTGCTAAGGGGCTCTACTTTTTGTAACGGCACACTGTAAAGCAATCAAATCTTATTGTTATTACTTTTTTTTTTTACTTTTTAATTGAAGGAGACGGAAGATCACCAGAGGAAAAGTGTAATTTAAAAAAAATGAAGCAATCCTATTTGCGTAGAAATAGTCCAACCACTATCCTCTTTCCTATAAAACAAAATACCCGCACTATTTGCCTCTCTGTCTCTGTGCCAAGGCGAATAAAATTCTCAAATTACATCGCAATTTATCGCGCATCAAAAAATGCCCTCACGTCTCTTTTAACATAATCACAAAAATATATTTTTTTTTATTCGCATCTCAATTTTCAATAGTGCACAGCAGCACTTTAATAAGGCCAGTACAAAAAAAAAAACAGGATCACAACGGAGCCGATCTTGAGATCATGTAAGAATTCTTGTGAAAGCCCAGAGGTGGGGTACGTTCCGAACATTGAAGTACTTGAGAAGGCCCGCTCTCGTTCAAAAAGATTTTTCAAGAGTTCGATTTCATCACATTGCTAAGGTGAAGAGAAAACAAAAAAGCGGAGATCTCCATCTTGAGAAAGGCCCCTTTTGCTAAGGAGGGCCCCATCCTACAGGAAAATGATCTCAAATTTCAGGCTTTTGTCTCCTTCTTTTTTTTTCTTCTGTATATTAAATTTCCGCTTTTTTGTTACCCACTGGTTGAATCCTATTAAGTGACATGTTTTTCGCTGACGGTTTTGATGGCTCTATTCAGGTAGAATAAATAGGGGAGCCCTTTTTGGGAATGGAATTAACTGAAGGCTTGCAATACATAACGCCTTTTGGAGATGAAAGAATGGCATAGTTTATCCTCATACGTTGTAAATTTTTTTAGCTACTATCCTGATTGGCGAATTTTGTTAAATAATCTTACAAACATTAGAAATTCAAAATGAGTGTTACACCGAAATACAATGTTATAAAATTTTAGCTCTACTTATAGTGCTAGTTAGCGTATAGGTAACGTATAGCTAACTTCTTAACCCTTTTAGGCTCACGAAAATTGGGACAACCATCAAACGACAGTCGTAATATGCTGACTGAATCGATTCATTCTTTATAATATGATCAAAAGATAGCCGAACATATCTTCTATTTTACTATTTTTTTAAAGACAGAATTATATATTTTGTTATATAAATACTTTTTTCTTCGAATAGTACTTGTATCAAGAAGTTACAATAATTTTTTTATAGCAAAATAGTTACAAACAAGGGCGTTGTTGTTAATCCATCGAGGGTCCCACAAAAAAGCCTCTATCTACTGTAACTGAAGTCTGGATCATCAGAAAACAAAATATCCCCAAATTTTGATCTTTTTTTTTTACACATGGTGGATTTTTAAAGTAGGATTCATTTTTCATTAAAAAACGTTTATTAGTTCCGACTTTGAAAAAAAAAAATTTCGAGCAAAACGCGTTTAAAGTGTTAAATATAAGTTTAATACATGGTTTGTAGGTGCTCCTGATGGCTTCATTTAAAACTCTATGTCTCCGTAAATAATGCACAGTTATCAAATTTTCACAAAATACTTTTGAAGTAATGTACTTTTAGAAAATAACTTCTAAAAATCGATGACTTGAAGATTTTCAAATTTACCTTTTAACAGAGTTCTGCTGTGTGTACAGAAATTTAAAATTCCCTACTTTTTTCTATCATAAACTTCATGAACATTGTATCTACCGGTCTTGTTGCAAAATGAGAAAATTTTATTATAAAGACATAGCGGGAAAAATTGATGAGTGTGTTCTGCAAAAATTGTTTTTTGCAGCTAATAAAACTAATCAAACCGAGTTAAGTACAGCAATAAGCTGCAGGGATATTGCGATATTATGCAAACTCCAATCCCCTTTAGTTTTTACCATCAGTTTGATATCACCATAATCGTTATCATCGTCATCTTCATCACCGATCGCAAGAGCAATTTTATCGGACAGGAATTCTTCACGAATATCCAGTTTTATCCAACATAAACCAAAGAAAAAGAAAATCATTTAACAGAATTTGGATAATATTTTTTTAATCACTTCCCACGTCCGAATCAAAGAAGCTTTTTCGATAGTTTGCCTACTGCGCCGAAGCTACAAAAATGAAAATTTACCGCAAAGTGTGAATGACATCTGGTGGGGCAGTGCACGATACTTTTAAATGTTTTAACGGTACCCCCATAATGAGAGAGTCGCGATCGAACGAAGGCTTATTGCAGCGCGGGGGGGATTATTCTTGTTTCGGGCACTAATTCTTGCTGAGCATAATTCGTGCAACGATCACCGATTTGTTCCATTCGGATTTATCGAATTCGTTTTCTGGCTGAAGAGATCGCTGCGTTCCAGCAGGTTTCGGCCAAGTTTGTGTTTTATTTTGCTAACAAGACCCGCTTAGATTAAAAGAAAAATTAGTGCAATTACGGATGTCCGACGATTTTGGTACAATCTCTCTCATCTTAACCGGTTTTTTCATAACTCAGATCAGACTGATTTCAAATATTTTACCCTCATCATCACCTTACGAATCTTATCTTCTTTGAGAAGCGCTTTTTAATGCCTTGTAGAAAGATATTTGTTCAATCAAATGTCTTTATTTATTTAGTTTTGCATAATCAAAAGTATTGCTAAAATAAAAAAAAGTCAAATTGAATGTTACTCTCGTAGTTGCAACAGCGGAAACAGGTGCATTATCCTGGTGAATTCTTTGCTGTTAAATTTTCAGATAAATAAGAATTGTTTCAATTAGTTTTTCAGAACATTCAGGTCTGCATGGATAATATTGTATGAAATTTGACCACAATTCGAGGTACAAATTAATGAAAAAGTAATTCCACTACATAAGATTTCTTAGCCATCCTAATAAATATTATTTAATCACTGATTATACAATATAAGCTAAAAATTCTCATTATCATCAATCATTATATTTGCTGGTAGTTTTACCAAAGTGGAGATCTAATATACTGTAAAACATATACGTTAGTACATATGACGATTAGTTCATCAAAAAGAATGTCACAAATTTAGCCCTTGTCCTTGAGAAACTAAACAATATTGATTTTAGTTTAGCATTTCTATATATTGAGAACCTTATGAGCTATGTAAAAATATGTACACCATATTCAAATTCAACACACCAAAATTATTATTATCATCTTTTCATGTCGGCAATTTTTAAACAGATAAATTTTGCTAACGTATGTTATTCTTGTTAAGCTTAATTTAAATCAGGTCTGTTTTGATGAATTTATACCTTGTCCTGTGTTTATGGCTCAAAATTGTTCAACGTGTAATTTATAGAAAGCTGACTTGTAATAACTCATATATGGGAGCCTCTAATTTAGTAACTTTTTCAAACTTCTTTATAAACAGGTTTTTATTTATATTTACCTATTATAACGAATAAATAACACGTTGAGTTTTGTTGAACACAGAATGAGGATTCAAATTTCAACTTTTTAGGAAATGTATTAATTTTTAAAGTAATACTGGTTTGAAAAAAGGGTTATTTGGATTTTGTGGGCATAGTAAGTTCTATACGGAAGTGTTCAATGGACTTTTTGAACGATCTCTTTTTGAAATTGGAAAAATAATGTATTGCACTTGACTTCTAATAGCCAGAACTATAATGATCTTAAGACACCTAAAGTTAGCTTAAGATTTTATTCGATGGCATGAAGTGTCATACTAGCAACAATATGCCTTATCTCCTATCTTTCGTTCATTTTCCGAAACTTTTGTCATGTCTTAAGGGCACGGTCCCGAACGTACAAATCTTAAGGAAACTTAACAAAAATGACGATGAATGATAATTCAAAATTTTGGTGGTATTTAAATTACAATATTGAGAAAAAGGAATTCATTACGTGATTCACTAGTACAGTAGTGAAATTAGTGGGCTTGCACTTCATTTTTTGTATTGTCTTATAATGCAACTGTTAAAAAATGCCTTAAGACGATTTTAGTGGAGCTTAAGTTTTTTTAAAATTTGACCGAAATGTAACCAAGGAAATTAGACGAAAAATCTTAGTGAACTTTGAGGCTATTACAGTCCGGGCTAATATCACTTTTGCATACTCTCTGCAACTAAACTACATCGTTTCTCTCGCATTTTTATTTGAATCGTCTGAACAATGCTCCAGCTCGTACACGTACAAAGAGGAAAAAGGTAAAAATAAATCTCATCATCATTTCAAAATCCACTTACAATTCTGTTCAAAACAATGCATGTAATTATCCGAGTGAATCAAAATTCAAACCAAACCCAAACTCGAAACTCGAATCTATGAGGCATCGCGGTGCAGAGGGCCGAGGAAACGAATTGCAGGCGCAGAGGTCTCCAAACAAGCGACATTCCAGCGAACCCATTAGCGATCAAACCATCATCCGTTATCACTTTGAATCTTTTGTTCCCAATTACATCAAAGAGAAAAATCCGAGCGAGTGTCCCATCCCATGGATATTTCCTTAATGACTGCGTTGCGTCGCGCTGCTGTATCGATCTATTCATAAGCCACGATCCACCGTTATTATTATGTGTGCAGTTCGCGGCCGATCTCCGCAGCATGCGTCTCTCCTCGCGCCGGAGTCTTGGTTTTCATGAATAATTCATAAAATGCAGTGCACGGCGACAAATTCATGTTTCAGGGGCTCCTCAAGCCACGGTGCGGTTGAACCGAGCGCGCCAACCCAACCGTTCAAAAATTATAAAATGTTCGATCCATCGCACACTGGTTTGTCTCTAAAAAAAAAAAAAAGAAGAAAAGTGGGAAAACATAGGCAGTCTTGTGGTAGTGGCCTTATCTTCCGGGGGAAATTTCTGTACTACTCATTAATTTTGCTATCAAAAATGATGCGGCGATTTCATGATTTGTTAGCACAGCTGATTACTTCGTCGTTGGCCCCCCTGTCGAACATGTGCTTGTTTATTCTATTGATAACTAAATAGTTCTGGCGCTCGTCGGGGATTATTTCGCAAACATGAGCCTGCTGGCGATAAGCTAGAAAAAGCCGAGAAAACGCACACGTTTCTAAATACGACGACGACAATATCTTATGTTCAAAATACAGGAAAACCGCGAGCTTTGGAAAGAAAATTTGCTGCTCCTGGTCGTGCTGTGGTCATTGGGAACGACTGCGCCCCACTGTAGAGTGGAGTTGTAGTGCTCCTCCATGTAGCTCACCTTCGTGCAGACGACACTTTTCTTTGGCTCCTTCGCAATCAATGGAAGAATCAATGAATGAAAAATGTTTATGGATTCAAATGGAGTGGAGTAGAGAATAATTCAATTATATGCGATAAGAAAGTGTTGAACAGATTTAGGTCCACTGACTTCCGGCATTGTGTTGGGAAGTAGTACAATAACCTAAGAATGTTTGAATTTCTATTCAAAGGTTATATGCATGTATGTTAAATGATGCTTAACATTATCAGAGCTCCTTAGATCTAATCAACACGGAACACGGGCTTAAAACTTCTACCAAGATGAAAAACAAAACTGGACTCAATAAACTAAATTTAAAACTTCCGCGCATGTATATTACAATTGAACGCATACTTATAGGCTGGATTTCTTTCCAACTCAATCGTCCACATGTCAAAGGCCATAGTAAAAAGTTATGATAGTTATGATTTTATGAAATTATTTTAGTATTTTAGTTCTCATTTTAAGTTATTCCGTATTACGAGTAGGACGGTACAGTGGCAATGTTGTTTTAATTTATATGGAAATATTGCACTTGTCCCGGCCTATTTGTGGTGCGATTTTATCATCAACAGCATACTTTCATTTTAATTAAATAGTTCATCATGTATTATATACATCTATTAGTTTTTATGTATATCATTCGTTTTTATTTTCAGGTAAAATTGGATCGAAAAGGAGAGTATAGTGGAAAATGTTATGGAGATAAACCTAAAATTAATGCAGCAAAGAAATTATAAAGGAAGAAACAATTCATAAGAAATTTAAAAGAAGAAAAAAAGACCTAACTTTGGATTTCAACATCAAAAATGTCGGAGTTGAGCCGTTGCCCTTTGATTGGAAATAGCTTTGGAAACTCAAGGTAATATTTAAAAAACTTATTATTGTTCAAATATTTAGAATTTTTTCTGCAGAAGTCTTATTGTTAATATAAGGGGTACCCATAAGTAATCAATTTTTTGGAAAGGATTTTTTTGCTTTTAGTTGAAAGCGAAACACGAATGTATTCTTTTACAGTTTTCGGTAAAGCAGCCTGTGTTTAAAATATAATAACTGTCCTTGATAATAATGAAAATTGTATAATAGATTCACAAATAAAACCTGAATTTAACAACGAAGTTTGTTTTAGATTTCAAAATAATTGATTTATTTATGGGTACCCCTAATATTATATATATATTTATATGTATATTACTTTGAAATTTGTAATCTGTAATTTAATTACGGTGCTGTACAGTTTTTAAAAATAATTGAAGATTTCACTTTGTTTTAAAAATCAATAGCAGTGTATTCAAAGTCGTTGAAGAAATGTAACACTTTTCCCGCATATTTTCCTCATTTTCGAAGTTTTATCGTCATGTTCCTAGAAGAAATCACCACCTTCTTAGACCGTGAGCGCCACAAAGCAGTTATTAAGGTGGAATCCGTTAGATCGCCCTGTATATCGTTTAAATGAATACGCAACACGGCTGAAAATGAAATAATTATTAGACAAAAAGGTAAAAATTAATAGCTATTTCTGCCGGCGCTATTGGGGATCGTCGGGAGATTTATTAACCAATTTGCAGTTGTGCTCGCAGGCGATTCTGCTGCGTATGCCCCGAATGGCAGAAACGAATTCATTGACGCAATGGTCGACAACACCACTTACTGGATCACCAGCGGTGCATGCTGGCGATGCGGCTAAAACTACTTGGCTAGCGCTTCTGCCTCCGAGGTTAAGTGATTATTTAAATTGCAATTCTTCGATATTTTATAGCATTCATTATGCGGAACAGGAAGGTTACGAGATATTAGGATACGTTTCATTCCAGCATCATGAGAAAATTATGCGGTTCTGCCACGTGTAATTAGGTGGACTCCGCCTAATTCCCTTGTCCTAGAGACGTGTAACGGAAAGAATATCGATAAGAGAAGATAATTAGGCGACCAATTAGCATAAGGATGCGTTTACCTTGACACTGTTTAACGTCAGAAAGTTCTCGTTTCTTGGCCTCGACTCAACGCTATGCTCTCATGCATAAATTGATCGAAATCAGTAAGATAGCGCTCTGCTGATTAGGTGATATCTTTGCAGTTCCGACATCTACAGGTCATTGAAGTAGAAATTTTGATTCCTTTGAGCTATTTATGCCCATAGTGGGCACATATATTCCTCCGCAAGTCATGCAGACTGACGATTATGTCCCGCTGGAAACTTGGTGCTTAGACATTAAATATAAAGAATTTACTTGAAATGCAGTAATGCATAAAATCGATTGAGTTAAATGGTGGTCGCTACAGGAATTGAATGTAGCTAAATGTGGTGACAGTTTTTCATTTTGTAGGGAATTTATGGATGATGTGGGTGCATCTGCAACGATGATTTGGTATAATAATTTTCAAGAAGATATTGCAGAAGTGCGAGGTATAAGCATGACTATTCAAGGCTTGACAACCAAAGGCATATTCATAATCAGCTGAAAAAGAAAAATATAAAGGAATTATATTTAATTTTCTCAATTAGGTAACCCCACATTGTCTAAATTTTTTTCGTGTCGTCATTAAATTAAATGGAATAACCTTATCTTAAATTCTGAAGCCTGATTAAATATTTGTGTAGTTAGTATGATTATGTATTTATCTGAGTGAACTAAAAAACATTATTATGCAATTACTTGTAACTCCGTGAGCACAGAATTAATTAATAATACATTAAATGTTTTTTTTTTTTTTCTTTAAAAATTGCTAAATTTCAACTTCATATAACTTATAGAGACATAATATGTATACCAGCATTTTATCTAAAGGAAGTGAAAGTCTGTGTTAATGTAATAATAAGAGTACATAGTTCAAATTTAATAGACGTTTAAACTGTATCTTATTCTCTATTACGAAACTAAACTGCATTTCATATGAAACTGAAATTCGAAACTAAATTGAATTCGTATTCTCCATAACAAATACGTTTGTATTTTATTATTTGAACCAGTGGACTCGTGCGAAATTTCGTACACATATGTATGTACATACTTTTGTTCGTATCTATTAAAGACATTGGCCTCTGGTATTTTTTTTATTTAAGCGCAAATTTTAAATAAATAGCGCATTTTAATGCTAAGTGAGTATGTGATGTCAGAAACAGGAACGAAAACATCATTTAGTGTCGGGTGGGGTGGGGTGGTGGGATGATCAGCAATAAAACTCCCCATTGCATTAAACTTTTTTAAACTGGTTAATTTGGACCTAAATTTTATTAAAAATATTCAATTTTATTCAAGGAAAAATCCACTTTCACTTACATTTTATATCTGTTCGATACTACAACGACGTTCGAATGAAAATCTGACAATATTGTTGAAGTTTCGAATAGAAACAAATCAATATTATTAGAAATTTTTATAATATTGTAATAGAGAATAAGGCCCCTGCTGATATTGTATCGTGAGCTTGCAATTTTACAATAAACTCTTATTTGTCTCAATATTTACTCTTTATTGACGTGCTAAGTTCTTAAAGTCTTAAAGGACCATTTCATTCATCCTGTGCATTAGTAATCTTAGGGTTTTAAAAAAAGTAAACCACTCAGCATTTATCTAGACAGGAAGTTAAACACCGGTGCTCTGGGTGCATACATTTTCGGAAGAATAACTCCTTCAATCTAACCAATATAATAAAATACTTAACTATCGTCATTTTGTTTTGCCACGTCTAGAGCACTATAAAGTCGTCAATGAGAATTTTACGATAGCTTGGCGTACATCTGGGAATTTTATTAGATATAAATTTGCAATGACCACAATCTTCCTGACTTTGGTTATGTTTCATTAAAATTAAGACATGAATTGTCGTTACTGCAAACTTATAATATAACTTTAACTAGTAGACGAAGGAACGTTGACCTCAGGTGATGAACTACAAGCAAATTACGAAACTGGTGAATGAAGAGAGGTATCTTCATCTACTGCTTTAGGTTCTCATTATGTTAATAGTTTGGTTGAGAAGTGCGTCCATCAATAAAATCCCTGTTTCTGTTGTTGCCCCAGCCAGCTTCAATTAATGACAAACGGATGATAGTTTTTCCCGTAGAGTACGACGGCGTTTTACTTACTTCTCCCTGGGTAGTTAATTGACCCTATTTGGTGTTTCTTAGGCAGGAGCCGCTGTTTCCCAATTACTCATTAGATGTTTTGATTAGGTGAATGGGCAAATTTCCCATTTACGAGTTCATTATGCTTTGGTGCACTGTATGCAGTCCCGGTCGTTATTCTCTCGCGTCTGACTATCATTCGAAATATGCGATTCTTACCGATCCTAATGACGAGTGGTAGTGGTAACCAATCATCGCCTGGATGCCGCGGCAATGGGGCATGCCTTTTCTTTGGGCTCAGATGTATCTGGATTAATTTTATTAACATTCCATTACCCACCGTTAACGGGGCCCCATTCTTAAAAGGCGTCGAAGGTGCCTGCCCTGCGAGAGTGGTAACGAGTGCAGAGGATGTGATACAAGAAAATTATTTCATTCGAAAACTAGAGGCCGTCGGCGTTTGTAGGCCGCTGCTGTTCCTCGGACACATTTAAGTTTTCTACCACAGTTACAAAGTGTTAATGCGGTTCGGATTCGTGTTTTATCCCAATGCTATCATATAAATTTGAGTTTAATTAGAAGTATTACCCTAATGAGCAGAAATGAGGTATTTTATGAGCTGCTCTACAAGTGGGTGAAAAGGCTTCCCTTATCGAAAAGATACGATAGTTTAGTTAGTATGACACTAATGTATGAAATTGTCAGGAAGAACGGAACATTTGCAATTTTATAGTTCACTTAAGTTGTTTTGAGTGGCAAAGAAATAGTAGTTCTATATCTTGTTTTCTGCTACTGAGCTTGTTTTAACGGTAGAATACATTTCATATTACTCAGTAAAAATGGGTGCAGTTCCGGTTTAATCACCTCTCTTTTAATTACCACATTTATTAAGTGAATTTATGAAGATGTGTCATATTCATAAGTTTCAATAATTAAAGGAAATGGAGCCCAGCTTTTTATTTAAATTCAATTTTACGATTAGATTACTTCTTAACTAGTTTAAAATATGTAACAATTTATATTTTGTTTAACAAATTGTAATTTATGTAATTAAATTTGTTGCTTTAATAATTCTGTTTAATGCTTGTCTTCTTAACACTTTGTTCTTGCAGTGACAAAATAAAATAAAACAATATTTTTGCATTCGATATTTAAAAATTTTCTATGTTCTAATGCAACAATATTCTTATTAGATACAATATGTACCAAAAATTTTAAGAACGCCTTAAAATGTAAAATATTTGTTTTCATAATATCACTGCATTTATTTATATGTACTTTAATTTGTCATGGAAGATTTCTGTCAAATCAGCTTTCTGAAAAAATTCTTTTATTTGAAATTAGGCGAATATTATTGATCGAGATTTGCATATTGCATCAAATTGTATGTGATCGCTAAATTGATTGCGAAATTTATGAAAATGTTCTATTTATATTCTCAATATTTGCTTTACTTAAGACATAACTTAATGGTCGAAGTCTTCTAAGAGCTCAAGTAGTTACTTGATCCATTAAACGATTCAAATAGCACCACAGTAATCATGTCAACTGCGATAATTTTCGTAAGTGATCACAGCGCAGTTTGCAGTTTGTTTATTTTGTTAAAGCTCCATAGAATTCTTGAAAAGGTTATTTAAGGTAATTGCGAAACTGGAAGATTGCATCTACGTACTCTCACCTGTAATTGTGTATCATTCAACTTGTGAATCGGTAGACGTTTAACAGATATCTCTTCTAGTAGTCTGGTAACTGGACATCAAATCGTTTTGATTTTATTTTCTCAATTATCACATACTTCCAGTAGTTGCGGATCGGTTGAACTGCAGCTGCAATATGACCATCTCAGTTGCAATCGTTCGATGATCAACCGCTGCCCACTGCGCATCTATATTTTCTATTTTCCCATTTCTTGAGAAGTTTTTCCTCGAATTGATCGATCGTCATTTATCATCGTTTCACACAAAGTTTCATTGATTTGATTTCCTGTGGATGATTTATTTTTATTGTTTTATGGCCTTTTCCGATTGTCTAACTAATTACTGATGCTGTTGCAGGAAAAACGGTACTTTGCAAACATAAGATAATCTCAGAGGATGTAAGAGAGATAAGTTTTTCCATTTTTCATTTATTGGAGAAGATTACTAGATAGTGAGGAAGAAATGGTTAATTTTTGCTTTTGAACTTTTGTATTTGATTTCATCATCTTTGGGTTTTTCAATAACGAGGTAACAGGTAACGACCACAGACCTATTTAGGGGCTTGTTCGGAAACATTTTCTTTAGTTGGCAGAAGCATTTATTAAACAGGCGAGTTTTATAACTATAAAAGTGGAATATAGGTTAAAAAATGGCAATGAGTTAAAAGTATTATTATAGTAAAATAGTGATAGGTACCTGGCGAACAAAATTATTATGACAATAGTGAAAGAAAAAGGAATGTTATACTGTTAAAAATTGTTTTATTATACATTATTAATTTAGCGAGCCTTTAACTAACCAAACTTCAATTAAAAAATAAGTACACAAATTTTGAAATACCGCAGACGCGGGGTGAATTACTTTAGATTTACGAGGTAACTTTGGCTCAAAACCAAAAAAATATTGAATTTCCCACCTCTTCGTAGCCATGGCAGTAAACGATCTAGTTTGAGTCGGAAATATTAGATGATTTTACTGGCGCCTATTTTTAATTGGTTGCACGAATTTTTTCAAAATTAAAACTGTCATTTGCACTTCGAACTTACCTGCAGTGAATACTTACTACGTCTTTAGGTCTTCAGACTTTCTTGTTTAACAGAGGGCTGTAGAGAAGTTAATTTTTATGTTTTTTTTTTAAATTCAACGTTTTTGTACGTCGAATGTTTTATTTGTTTATTTTCTATAATTTCAAAGGACTTACTTTGGCTTAATACTTTCCTTTTTGTGCCCAAAAAATCTGCGAGCCAAAGTAACCCTCTTCAAAGAACAACTTTGGCTCAAATTTAAAAATAACAAAAAATATATTTTTAGAAACTTTTTGCTATATAAAAGATGATTAGCATTTATCCTCATGTATCAAATAAAAACATTATAACATCTAGTAATCTATCACAATCTATATATCAGAGCGATTTCTAAAAATATCAATTCGTAAATTAAATAGCTTATTTATAATTTATCTTTCTTTTATTTTACAGGTTGCCTTGAAGTTTAAAATTTAAATTCTTGAATGGGGTAAGTAATTGTTTGATTTTGTTCTCAAACTTTTCCATTTCTTCGAACACATCAAAACGAAAGCAACTTCAATAAATTACTTTTAATTGCTAAAAACTCTCAGCATGATAAAAGTTAAAGAAGACAAGTTTTTCCTGCCCATTGTCCTAATTACCTTGAACCGACAGATAAGTTAAAATTACAACAAAAGCATTTCCCCGAAAAAGAAAAAAATGAAAGAACAACCGGAGAAGGCAAATATTATGTCCTGACCTGTTTCTCAGTTACCTGAGTCAGTAAATACCTCAGTCGTTGTCGGCTCTTTTCTAATGTGGGCCCCTCAACTTAACTCAACCAAACAAAAAATAAATAAATAAAAAATAAAAATTATTTTCCCTCTTATTTCTTAGCTTCCCTAAGATCTTGTGCTCACCCAGCTTTTTCTGTAGCATTAATATTTATTTTTAAATTACTCACAAAGCCCACTCAAGGTGGTGGAAGAATCGTTCAACGGACGACTCTGTAAATTGTGTCCACCCCTCCTCCTCCCGTCCAGTGTGGAGCTCGCCCAGCTAAAGAAAAAATTTATAAAAGAAAAAAAAAAAAGAAAAATGATAACATCTTAAAATTTTTGCTTCTTCAGCAGAGATATGTAATAAACACAAAAATACCAACGACTTAAAAATGCTTAAAAGTATAAAGCAAAGAGCAAGAGCGATTTCGGTTTCTTTTCTTTTAACGTCTAAACATTTTTAGCAATTTATTTATGCGCAGTGCGAGCAGGACGGATGGATTTGGACGAGTATGGTTATTAGTTTTTTTTTTTTTTTTTTTTAAATTTTACTTAAGTGTAAGCAGTTTTTATATTAAGATTTTATTTAATATTTGCCTCCACACAAAGGCGGTGTTGCCTATGCTAGGGAAAAATATTTTCTAAAGCTCTATTCAAATTGTGTAATGTTGCTCTTCGTTGACTGCATGTTCGACTTGTTCTGTTCAGATAGTGCAGTGGTGGTTGTGCGTCTGTGTTGGAAAGGGTAACCGTAAAATGCCGGGTGTGCAGACCGAAGCTATCGAAACGAGAGGAGCTCAGCAAGACTTCGTTGCCCGGATTCAGATTCGAACTGAGTTTGAGACGAAACGAAACTGCCGTGCCAGCTGGTTCTGCAGAGTGAACAATAACTTTGGTGTGTGTCGTCCAAGTCCAAGCCCCAGCTGCTGCCCTGGTGCTCTTCGGGTGTCTCTTTTACCTGTTCTTGTGGTGTTCAACAGCGCACCAACCACTACACCTGCACAACTTAGAGGAAATATATATATAATTTATATATATAGATATATTTTTAAAAATCGTTTAAGTAAAGTGCATAAAACTCGCCTCCACGGAAGCGTTGAGTTTAGTTTTAAAAATCTTCCTCTTATGTGATCAGGTACAGTTAGTTGTCGGTGTCTTGGACCATAATTATTGAAGTTATTTCAACGCATTAAACACGAAAAGCTTTTACTTAAAAGAATTGTTTATCACTTGATTTTTGAGTATTTTAAATAAAAGCTTTTTCGGCATCATTATTTTTAACTTCATATTTATGAGTTTTTCTTGGAACATGCTCAGTAGTAATTTGCTCTTTCTCTCTCTCTCTCTCTCTAGTTGCCATATTCTGGGGCGACAGTGTTCTCCTCTTTCGAGTGATTGATTAAATGAGACGCCCATCGTCGTCGCAACGCAACGTAAAACTTTTAAACGAAAAGTAAAAAGAAGAAAAAATACTTCTTAAGTTGCCTCGATTGCGTTGAATGAAATAAACATTCCGTGCCTTTGCCATCGTACTCTCAATTAAAAAAAAAAAAATAACTTTGTTAGTTACATACTTTTTCGTCCCGTCAGTGAGTGTGAACTTTTTCGTGAGTTTTTTTATTTGGGCCCAGGGGCTGTGTGTCGACGCTTTAGTTTATTTTAACTCGAAGTGTTTTTTTATATTTATATCGGTTTGCGTTTTAATTTTTTACCTCCAAAACCCAACAAGCAAAGAAGGCGTGAGCGCTGCTCCGATTGAGAAGACGAACGAATTCAGCGAGCGCGGGTGGTGCTGCTGCGGACCGCAAAGGCGAGGTTTCTTCTGTGTGCGATTTTGTGGACAGGAATTTAATCAATTAATCGAAGCACGTCCAGAAAGGCGAGACTGGAGGATGGGAGATCTTGATATTAATCTTATTAAAGAGTTCTCAAAACGTCCTGCATTCTACGACAGGAGCAATTTACTTTTCAAGGATAAACAGTGGAATCAGCAGGCCTGGAGGGAAATATCCCAGAGGCTTGGATACGATGGTAAAATTATAAAATCAAAACCAAATCTATGTTTATAGTAGCAAAAGTGAAATGAATGTGAAGTTTCTACTCACTGGCACATTTCCAGAAATACACTAAAAATAAAAACTATATAAATCTTAAATCATGTAATAAATAAAGTCAATTTCTTCCTAAATAGGCGATGAAAAAAGTCAAATAGAAATTACAATAGTGTGTTGTTCTGCCGAAGTTAATACTTCCTTTTTTATATAGAAAACCTCAACAGCCTTCAGAAATATTCCTCGTCTACATAATTATTCAGAATAAAATCAAATGCAATTCGATATGAAATCTGAAATGCAAAGCTATAACGATAAGCTGAAACGACTAACTTGTTATAAATGGTTGCAAAAATTGTAAGAGTCTAAACAAGACTCAACCAGCAAATCGCATTTATTCAGGAACCATTGGGTGTGTAAAATTTATTTTTTGTTATTTATACTGCCAGCAAATCACTGCATAAATTGAAATGCATATTTTTCATAGAATTGTTAAATTTATTCAAGCTTTTTATGTCTGCACAATAAATGTATGTAATTAAGTAGAATTAGCAATCCATAGATCTTATTATGGTATTAATGCTCTCTGGCTTTGAAGGTATGCAAAGGGAAAAGAAATGAAAGAAACACTTTTGGCATCTCTTCCTCTCAGAACCAACAACGAGTGCATTCATTTTGCAGACAATCAAATAATTGCTGGAGGCATGAGTGCCCCCCTAAATTCAAATTGGAAAATAGTTTTTAATTTAAAATAACTTTCTTAATATTAGGACTTATCAGAATGCGTTTTACAATAAATTTTCGTTTATACATATGTGATTCTTAAACCAATCCCCTTTTTTATTTATGTTTATTGAAACTCGACAAATTACCGAAACAATGTCATCGTATCACATGCTTGTGGCTGAATTATATGTAAAAGCTTTTTTCAAAAGCTTTACTTATTCAGCCATAAGAAAACTGTTGAAACAGTCACCAGTTGAATTTTATCGCACCCTGTGCTGTCCCTATTAAAATTAAGGATTTGTTGGAAAAATAATAACTGTTTTGAAAACGTTTAAATATGTAAACATAATTACTTACATATTTTATAAATACTAAATGGAATTAGGAATGATATTTAAAAAAAAAAACTATATATAGTTTTTTGCAACTCAACAATTTGTAATTTAGTTTTACTTTTATTATACGCATGAATATAATTTCGCAAGTTAAATGCGTTTACTTTTTTTCGGGTACCCTTACGCACATCTTTTATAGTTCATGTGTAATTATTTGATGGTTCTACGCCTACGCTAATAAATTAATGTCTTTAACAAAACTCGGAAGTTTGTTGCGTTATTTTTTCAATAAATAAAGGAAAAAGGAAACATATTCATTCACTTTTGTTACCAAATTAATTTAAAAAAAACCAAGTCACCTTAATTTCTTGTTCCAGTACATTTACTCAAAGATCGTATGCTGCAACTGCGTAATCGATATAATCTTGAAAAACGGCGATTGGAAAATCTTCGTCTCGAACACCCGAACAAACCAGTTCGATCGCCATGGCCACTTTTCCAACATTTAAAATTTCTTGATGGGCACATAAGACCACGTCGCTCATACAAGAGCATGATGAGTCGGCGCACTTTTGAGGAAACTTTTAAAGAATTCGAGAACTCTTCGATGAAAGCAAGTGATAGGGAGGACTACGACGGCGACGATAAGCCGGTCGAGATTAAATATGAAACTGAGGCTGAATCGTAAGATTAATTTTGAATATGTGCAAGGAGTAATGTTTGGAATAAAAG
The DNA here is from genome assembly GCA_951509405.1 of Machimus rusticus. Taxonomy (NCBI): domain Eukaryota; kingdom Metazoa; phylum Arthropoda; class Insecta; order Diptera; family Asilidae; genus Machimus; species Machimus rusticus. Next base: position 11,409,145 of record OX608054.1, read on the forward strand.
ATTCCGTTTTAGGGAAGAAGATCGTCAGACATCAAATAATGATGAACATTGCGAGAACCTGTGAGTTTTCTGAGATTTCATGATTTTAATTATTTTTAATCTCGTTTTTATGCAGGGCGGACGAGGATGATGGAAACGATAACTCCAACTCCTTAAACAATTTCTCCACAACACTTCTTCCATCAACAATGAGCCGCACTGCATCGGGAGCATCGATAGTTCCCGGTTCAATATCGATTCGAAATATCGAAGCAATGCGGCGCGAATTCAATACTCACAATCCTGATGATTCTCACATGAATCCCCCGAAAAGAAGGAAAATTTCAAGATACGAAAAATTTGATGCGTTTGGGAAGTTCCTAACAATTTCACTGTGTGATTTGCCAGAACATAGGGCACTAATGCTTATTGAAAAATTTACCACCGATGTGGTAAAGGCTTCTCTTGAAACTCACTTTGGGAATCCATTCCTTTCGGAAGGAAATTCGAAAAATTTTCAAAGCAATGACACTCCAAGTGGTGCACGCGGGCCATCGCCACCGGTTATACCCTTTGCTGAAGTTCCCTCAACTGGTCTCTTTCCTGCAGCTCCTCAGGTTGCTGCAGTACCTCAAGTTGCTGGAGCAAATCCAGTTGCTACTGATGAAAGTCTGAAGAATTAAAAATTTCATATGAATCATTTTTGCTCCAGAGTAAGATTTTTTACAAAGTGTTTTCAAGATTCTGCATGATATTTTTAAGTTGTATGTATTACAATAAGTGTGAAACGAATAAAAGCGTAGATGAAGAATTTGAGCTTCTTTAAATAGTCCCCCCTATTCAGAGCGTTGTGACCGATCACAAGTCACAAGATTTTCCATTAGTCGCCGCACTCTTGTGATTCGATTGTGACTTGTGACCGGTCACTGAGAATTACTAGAATAGGGCCCAGTATATCCTTTGATATCAATGCTTTACTTTTCACAATTAAAGCCAGGCCTGTTTTTACCCCTTTTAGGGGGCGTATGAGCTCTGCATAATTTTGGAGCCCTTTTAAACTCGAAATTACATAGAAAAATCAAGACAGCAGACTAAAAAAAACAAAAACAAAATAACCAAACGATCACCCTTACAACCAAATTGCATCGTTTGGTTATTTTGTTTTTGTTTTTTTAGTCTGCAATAACAAATTAGGAAATTTAATAAGAAATCAGAAAACTTGGTAAACAAACTATCAATGAAAAAAAAAGTGACCGTATATACATACATATGTATGTGTGTGTATACAATGTACGTGGTGTATTTTTTATAGATAGTCCAAGAATATTTATGATCATAGAATTTTAAAATCAAATACATACAATAACCTATTTAATAATCATTAAAAAAAATTTATAAAATTCATATTTGGCATATGAAAGTAATGTCAAATAATCATTTATATTAGTTTTTTTTCGAACTCTCTGACTAGAGAAATCGTCGATTATATCAATACTTTGCCATTCATAGTTTTCGATACACATTTATCGATAAAGAATTCAGTCTTTCTTGAGTCATACTGTTTCTCAACTAGTTTTTTATCAACTTGAGTTTCGAAAAAGATTGTTCACTGCTTCAATTAGTAATCAGTAATTATCATACTTGGACAAATTGGCTAATAACGTGTAGGCAAGAAACTTGGTATAATTTCTACATTTCAGTTATTTTTTGTTTTGAGATAACAAAGCACAGTCCTGACGAGAACTTGGCCTGTTTTTGAATGAAGGTTTTTGGCGGGATATATATTTCTGACCTATTTGACTAATAATTAAAAAAAATGGTTTGACATAATAAAAAAGGTTTTTTGAAAAAATAGGTCCCGTTTGATTGTCAGGACCCTGGTCCTAGGCCCGGTGGGCTGGTGCGTAAAAACGGCACTGATTAATAGTACAAATGTTTATTTCAAGACTGGTATAATTCAGAAAGCAGGATTCAAAGAATAACGTCCGGTTTTGTTGAATAATAAAAAACACCAAAATTGCTAGTCTCGTCGGGATTTGTTTTAATCGGATTGATATAAAATTGAAAAGATTCGAGATGACGCAAGCTGTAAGAAATTAGGTTCTTTAGATATTTGAGGTAAAGTTTACTTGTGTCATCTATCTAGTAGAAAAGGGAAGTAAAATTACGGTTAAATTCGCTAAAGAAAATACGTGTTTTGCAATATCGTAAGGTGTGTTTAGCGATTGTGACAGTCTAAAACAGAAAATTTCCATCGCACAGCAGGGGTCTAAGCACGCGAAAATTGCAGCCCACTGCTGAAAATTAAGGTTTACTGATTACACCAAATGACGAGCATTATAACTGCCTGCACAACTAACTGCCATGCCAGCCAATCAATCATACTTAAAAAGCCTACGATTTATCGATCCATCCAACTATCCGTCCATCCGTCGATCGAACCATCCGCCAGTTGCCTCACCTTGCCACGCTTCTAAGAATTTCGCCAAGCCATCGATGTTGTGCCCGTGCCCGCGCGCCAATTCGGGGCCCCATTCATCGCGGGGCGAATCGATAGTTCTAGGATTGTTTTTTGCGTCTCACATGATTGAGTCGATCAGTGATCGACGCAAATTGGTTGAACTTTTCTAATTAATTCAATTGCTGCAGTTGCATTTCCTATGAGGCATTGAAGTTTTAGCCCACATTATTGGGCCAGACCAAGCTGAAGAGAGAGGGCGCAAATTGTAGATCGATCGTCCAGATCGTATAAATTGGCGGCAGATTTCGGATTGCCCATTGTCTGATCATGTTTCAATTTTCTCCCCGCCACCACCCGTGTCCCTGAGATAAAGAGTTGGCAAATCAAATTTTGTGCCTGCCCAGGGTTAGACTCTGATCGTCTTTCTGATAGGAAAATCGCGGGCCTAGTCAGATCGTCGTCTACGTCGTCGTCGTACTCCAAGTCGTCATTGTCCGAGTCAATCGAAAAAGACGAATGGGAGGATGGCGAAACAGACTCGCGCAATGAGGAAGACTGCGATTAAATTGCCCCGAATGATTTATTGTGGAACGAAAAGACTTTTTTACCTCTCCAGATGGGTTGATGTTAGGTCAAATGCATTAGAGAGTCTCAGAAATTTATATTAATAGTGCCAGCTTGACTTGAACGTCATCGGACACTTTTTTTTTCTAAAATTTTTATAGTATATTGACTCAAGAACCAGTTTGTCGGCATGGTGCAGTTTGAATTGAAATTAACATGAAACCGTTCAGTCAATTCTTCAAATAGTAGTATAAAAACACAACGCTAATGAAGTCATTCACACCTCACCGAACGAGCGTAGAGGCAGCGGAGAAAATTTTATTGTTATTTCGCTTTAATAAAACAAAGACCTCCATTGCCCCGACGACGATGCGGTCGCAGGCTTCTTCTACCGAGGCCTGGCCGGAGCGCCGCCGTGAGCCATCGAAGCATCGGCGACGACTTCGAGGTCACGAGTTCCGCTGCGATGCATTAGAAACGAAGCCCCCCAGACTGATTGGGGGCCGGCAAAGCCCCTCAACTGCACCGTCATCTCAGGCAATTAATTTCAAATAAAATTTCTCGGGTTATCATTCATCGGTCAAATACACCTGGTGCTGTTAAAGTGCCAATATTTTCTTATTTTCACTTCCTTCTGCACTCGTTGCAATTTCAAATGAATCTCTTTTCTTTGAGTTGCTTGCGAGAACAAATTTACCATTAACATTTGTGGAAGATGCGATGTGTAAATTTTATATATATATATTTTTTTTTTTTTGAGAAATTTCCTATTTTAGCTTTCCTACGTATATAACTCTTAGCATTGTTTACATGACGGACAGGTAATTATTTATCGCAGCCAATCAAACTATTCAATGATGAAGAACATCCTCTTGTAAAAGTTCGAGTATTGTCGCGACCGAAGTTAAATGCCTCTATGCATGTCTTGAACTCACTGATGAATGGTTAATGATTTATCCATTCACGTCCTATGTACCTACAAATAAATGTGACTTGACGGTTAATTGTGATGTCCCCAGATAATTAGAATCCGCATAGTTTCCTAGAACACTTGCGCAGGTCGTTAGAAGATCTTGGCAATTAACTGATTAACCTCTATCATTTTTTACGGGTTCGCTATTTTGAACCATCTTATATATATATATTTTTAATTAAATATATTATAATAATAAAATAGGTCTAAGTAAAGATAATTAGACATTTTCTATACTTGAAACTTAAATAGAAATAGGTGCAATACCATAAAATGCTAACAAGTTTAAGAAATCATAAAAGCGATAGAACTAATGTGCAAATAGTTACTTCTCTCTGGAAAGTATGCGCATAATCATTGGCTCCTTAGGGTGCTCTCAAAAGACCATCTTTTCAAATTGTTTATTTCCACAGCTTTTCAATTATTTCCCACTTCAATTACCTACGATCAAGATAAATTTAATCGTCAGTGATAATCCTGCCTACAGTGCGAAGACGGCACATCACTCCTTATCGTAAATTGCAGATCTAAGCGCAATTGTTAACTTTTATGTAGAATCCCTGGTGTCTTTTATGAGTTTCTCAGTTATTTTTTTGATGGGCCGATGTCGTTAGACTGATCGTTATACACGTGCGGTTCCGCCACAGGTGAGCGACTCAAAATGAGAATACTGGGAAAATTTTAGGTCATCTATTTGAGAGGTCTGGTGCTAACGCAGTATTCAATTGTCGAAATTTATAATTGAGATTCACAATTTATGATAACCAGTTCTATGAACTATGCATTTTTGAACATAGTCCACTATAATATTTAAGAATTCCACAATTTTTATATTTTTACGCCTTCTAGATTTATAGCCCATTTCAAAATGCGCAATTTATTTAAGGCGTTGTACTTATCAGTTTGAAAAAAAAATTGTTTTTAGTTTTTCTTTTTTTATTTGCTTGAATTACGCCAAAACATCTCAAAATTAATAACGTCTATGTATGATTATAAATTTCAAAGCGTTTTTCTCGAAACCGTGTTTTAAAAATCGGCAAGCGGCAGAACTCAAACAGTTTTCATCTGATTGACTTAAAATTTTTATTGTAGCTTCCTCATTCAATTATCTAGTGAAGTATACACGATTCTAACGATTGATTGAAATACATAATTTAATATTAAAAATCAATTAAGTCCATTTTTCCGTCAAAAACACGACTTTAAAAAAAACGCTATTTCGCGAAAAAACCCTAAAATTAAGATTATGGGAGCTTCATTAGCCACATTCATGTAGATTATGAAAAAAAATTGTATGATTCTACGTGGCAGCTGCAATTTTGCATACAAAAGCAAATAAAAATGTTCTTTATTCCTCAAGATGTGATTAGTTTATATTAATTTCTTTAAGTATAATTCTCAAAATAAATAGACTCAAACTTACTGCGCTGTGAAATATTGAAAAATTTTTTTACGAAAACCGAAATGAAAAACATCGAATTAAATTGTACCTAATTGATTTATGAAAATAAATTTCAGGAAAGTTAAGTTTATTAATCAGAGGCTCTTTTCAAATAAGCAGCTCAGTTATTTTAAATGAACTGAAACCTTCAACCCACACGCTAAAAGTAACTGACCCGAGTTGAACCTGGTTCATTATTCCGATGTCACGATTTCAACTCGAGCATGCTAATCGATATTTAAAAGTCGAAGGAGTCAACGAAATAGCCCGCTTAATTAGGCTGGAACATTAAATGTAAGTAAATTGTAAGAGATTTTACGGCATTTCGCGACAAAATTTGCAATAACGTGTCGTCGATCTCTTGCACCTGTAATATCTTAAATGGAACATCAAACAATAAATCATAAATATCTGGCAGGCCACCATGTTCGCTGTGCAATTAGTACCGAAGATTGGAAGTGATGTTCTGTCGGAATGTGCAACGCCATGCAATCACAGTCACAGTCACACCGAGCAAGAAGATTGTGTCCCCATCGAGTCTCAAGACATCGGGGCCCCCTGCCTCCGTCTTGGGTGCGATCACCTGGAGAATTCAATTTTCCGGCACTCATGTACTACTATCCACCAGCGGTCTTTTCTGCATTCTCGTTTAATATTTGCGTTAAATTCCATCACAAAATGCCGTTTAATTAAGACAAATTGCCACTTGTAGACTTCCTATTGCAAGGAGTTAGTCTTATTGCTTTTATTCCGTGATTTTTGAGACTTTTCTTCCTTTCGAAGTTTTAGCTAAATAAGGTAGTGAATGTGTTTAGTTTAAGCTGCGACTGCGACAGCAATTACATGAAAATAAAGTTTTGAATCTAATTACTCTAACGAAACCTTTCTCTTGCAGCAGGCGGTGTCGCAGCTAAACCAACTTCCCGATGAGCCAAATTGCCGGTGAAAGCCTACGCATAGGCAACAGATCGCAAGCGAAAATAACACAAGAAATCATTCGAAAGTCACCTTATGTAGGCCGTGCCTCGTGCCAATTTGCTGTTTTTAAAGTCCATATTGCACTTGTCCCGGCCTGCAGATTTTGACTGGTACAACGATCGATTTGATTGAGTTAAACAATTCAAAATATTGGTAACAACATGTGAGTGTTTATAAACTTATATGGTCTTTACAGATACATTGGTGGAAATTTACATAGAACCACTAACATTTATGCTATTTTCTCAAATATATTTTACGAAAACTCCTAATTTTATATTGCATTAGAATAGTTATTAGCTGTTATATACATGAGAATAAAATAATTTTAATTTTAATTTATTACAGAAAAAAAAAGTTGGCAAAGAAACAAAATAATAAAAATTCAATTGGGAATTCACATAAAACCACCTATTGTTTTTAACAAACTATTAGCACTAAAGACTTACATTCATACACATAATAAAAAGAGAGTCCTTCTTTTTCTTTTAAAATTCCAACATTCGACGTGGCATTGATTGAATTAGATTTTGGAGCTTTTCTACGGACATTTTAGATCATGCTTCTATGAAGTGGAACGAATGCAATTTCCGTTTTTTATTAGGAGAACTAAAACCGCTTTTATTCAAATGTTATTTCTTTGGCTTATTTTTGCAATAATATCTAATATACTTAGCGTTTAATGTTGCTTACTAGTTGTGCAGTGTTTGAGAGTTAACCATGGATTTACAGAAATTAATATGTGTGCTATTCTACTATTACTATTATACATATCAGCTTTTGTTCCAGTAGATGCTAAACAAATTCTTGTTGATTATTGGTAAGTTTTTACTGCTACCGTTGATATTTCAAACTGTATTTCAAAATCCAACAGAATAAGGTATGAATAAGTATAATTAGCGAACGACGTATATGAAGCTCACCCCACTTCTGAATAGGAAAATTTATTTTAACACGCAACTGCCTGGCACCTGCCAATCGCACCTCTAAAAGTTGCATGTTAAATATACCGGGCTTTATTGCGTTCCCATTGTTCTTTCTTTTTCGTTTGAGTCGCCAGTTCGTGAAAATTAAACAGACAGTAAAATTACAAAAAACAAAACAGACCTGCGAGAAGTGTTTTGCCTTTATTTCATTTTATTTTTATTTTTTTGTCTACCTTGACCGCGCAATTTTCGGTCTTATGAGGGATCACGGCTGGCGCACCATCTTTTGCGCGACCACGTAAGAAACGTTGTGTGACGTTACCTCGCACCGCAAGAAGCAGCGAAACCGGCTCTACAGCATCAAAGAAGCAATTAAAACTCCTCACCGCCACCTTCAGCAGTTGGCGCGCGGTTAACTCGTCATCGAAGAACAGCACCTCCGTATCATCGCGGTGCACTTAAATGTCGATCAGACCTGGAGCACCTCCAAATTGATCTGTCTGCGAGTGCGGAGCACCCAGGCCAGCAGCGTTCCGGCCGCGAAAGGCGCGCACTATAATCGCACGAAAAGGGAATGCGCGCGAGTAAAAATAAGAAGAAAAAGACATATGATGCCCGAAAATAACGTTACTTCGGAGTTCACACTCGAAGTTAACCTCAAGTGATCATGAAATAAGTCTTAACCGCGACAGCGCGATCATCTCGGTGCTGCCACAATTTCGTCCCGGCACACCGCTGATCATGGTTCGCGCCGTCGCCGCGCGCCGCTTCGCTGCTGCGCTTGCGCCTCGCTGTGCCGCGATCTGCGGCGATCTCAAGATGGATGACGTGCCGCGGTCCGAAGATAAGAGGCGGCCCCCAGGTCACCTTTGAGCGGCAGGCGAAGGCGGAAGAGGTGCGATTAGTGCAAATCATCAGTAGCGGTGTTTTGTACTTATAAAAAACGAGAACCGCAGCGTGTTGGCGAATTTTAACCTGGCTTCAGGAATCCTGCAAATCATCGGATAGTGCAGTCTCAGCGTAACCAGCTGATCAAAGCGAAGCGCGTTCGTTTGACAAAACTGAGGTGTGGCTTGTCGCGGTGCATTCCAACTGGATAAGTGCACTGCAGCGCTTGTAGCAGCAGACGCATGCGCTCGATTGAAGCCTTTTTTAACTCGTTTCTAGATCCCAATCAGCCAAAGATAAGGCAGTTTTATACCAATTATGCACCCGTTGGCTGTTATTTGCTATAGAGCGGTTAATAGAGGCTCTGGCGACCAGTCAATTGTGATCTCCTTTCGGGAAATTGCTTTAATTACCACACATCGGCAATCTTTCTCGTATACGTGGCGCGCTAATGACACTCTCCCAGATGAATTTTCCTCGATAAGGTAATGAACTGCTCTACCGATGCTAACAACCTGCCATGTAAATACAAAAAGACGTATGGCGCTTCGGCCGTTAATCTTTTGATTGACGGAAAGTCAGTTTATGGACATATTAAGTACATACATGTGGCAGAAACAAAAAGCAATCTCTTACCGCCGCTTGTCATCACAAAAACGGCTCAAATTTATCCACGCCCGGACTCACCTCACCTTGCCTTCCGGCCTTCATTCGCCGCGGGCGCATTTCATCAGACCGACAGAATCAACCGTCTTTTTATTTATTTATTTTTTCTCTCCACTACTCCTCTGTTTATATGTACATTACATGAAAAAGAAAATCGCCAAGAATTTTTGAGGATCGCAAGAAATTGGCCAAAGGCAAAGAGGCAGACTTGAAAAAAAAATGAATAACAAAAAAAAACTTCTTGTCTGTCCCGCACCGGCTACTTTAAGAGATTTAAAGAAACTTTTAAAGGCGTTTGAGCCCGTTATAAATGGGCAAATAACAGAACCGTGCAGAGTCTCTAATTAAATACTTTTTGAAACATCTCAGACAAACTAAATTTTGGGGCCTCACAAACTTTTCACTGGAAGTGGCGTGCAAAGGAGAGACCCCAAATCGGACGCGATGGCGTCTGGTTTGGTGGATGGATTCAGGAATTTTATTGCCAATTAGTCCAGCACCCATCGATTTTGGGTAATTCTTAGCAAATGAATAGCCGGCTAGTCAATTTTAAACCAAAAACGTTAGCCTTAGAAACAGCTTGCTCCCATTTTCGACAAAGGATCTTTACAATATATGGACTTAGCGCAACGGGGATCAAATCGTTAGAGAAAAACGCCTTTCGAAAACTGAAGATGTATGCAAATTGTGACTAAAATCTGTCAGACAGAGTTGCACTCTTTTGGGTACTGCAGCACTCTGGCGATGGTTGCAACGAGATCGCAGATAAATTTACTAGAAAGGGCTCGTCAACTTGGTACCAAGGCCCTAAAACGTGCAGCAGCATTTGCTGGTCCTCAGACAGAGTTTTACTGGACAGATGGGTGAAAACTAACCAAATCCTGGAGGTACTGGGATAATGCTCCGGAGTTACGTCAAGCTAAGGAGCTTACTAAACCTACTTTTATACCGACACCTTCGCCTTCAGCAAAAACGGATATCTAACTATTTGCGGGCTACTTATCTGGCACTGGCCATTATGGGGTTTGATTACAGCTATATAAAGTGGGTTTTTCATTTGAGACGGAATGTCGACTATTATATCCAGAGGACGAGGAAACAACACCTAAGACCTTGTGTGACTGTCCGGCTCTTACACGGATTAGAAAAGGAACTTCGGAGTTCATATGCTCAGCTGAAGTCCGTAATTTTTCTGTGGTTGATTTTCAGGCTTTCCTTAGGGAAGCGGGTCGTCTACTGCCATAGTGGGGCTTTGCCACAAAAATTGTTTGGTCGCATATCGGTTGCGCCTAATAATAATGGCTACATATCGTTTGCCGCTAATAATAATAATAATAATGACTAAAATTTCGCCTTAACTAATTCTTTTCAATGCTGCAAATAAAGAGAAATAATGATGACCGTTACAAGAATATTTAAATTTAATTTTTAAACGTTGTTAAAATTGATCTCTGAACTTTGCGGTTGCGGAAAAATTTCAGAATATTAAAAACTTCACGCCAAAAGGAGAAATTCTTAAACTTTTTAATCTTATTTATTTTTGAAAAAATTCAAATTATTAAAGATAAATTAAACGCTCTGTCGTTTTATTACTATTAATTACACCGTAATGTAATTTGTGCTTCAACACCTTTTTGTTTAATGTAATTTTATAGTATAATCTCTCTCAGTATAATTTGGCAGAAAGCCTAGCCTTGTTGTAAAATATTCACAAATGCAGCGTACATTTTTAGTTTAACTCATAATAATTATTGTTATTATAATCTGATCTCACATGAAAGGGAAGAATTGTTTGCTAGAGTGTTCTGGTTTTTATTTTTGTAAGCCAAGTCTTTGGAGTTCTCAATAATTTCTTGGGATACCTTTTCCTTTGAATCAGATTAATTTAATATTTTGAAACAATTAAACTCCAAGGTGTTACCTGCTTAAGATAAATAAAGGTGTTGAGGTTTAAAACAAAGAGTCTTTAGTAGATAGACTACCAACCAAAGACAAAAAAATATCCAATTGTATCAAGTACTATTTGTAATATAATTATATAAATAAATTCTAAATTTATTGCACTAATCTGCCAAAATAGTAGTAATAGTTTATTAATAGTAGTAAAATATTATTAGACTGGAAACCCAGTTCATTTAAAACACGCAGCTTTTAAGTAGCTCAAAATTCGTTTTCATTTGAAGAATTGAAAAAGCTGATTTTTTAAATCTCACACTCTTCACGGGGAAATCCCCGCGGTGAGAAACAGTTTTTATCGAATTTCGCCGCGTACTGTCCGTAGATGAAATAAGCTTTTCCAATCGTTAAAAAGCTCTCGGGTCTCACGAGAGTGAGGTGGAGGTTCTTGTCTGCGATTCAGCCATTCAGCGGTTGAGCAGAGAAGTTTCTCTCTGGTTTGTTTATACTTTGTCACAGCCGAAAAAGTGTCGCTTTCCGGTGTGCTGTTTTTACACCGTTTTCTGTGATTTGTGCGTTGTTAAATTACCCAAAATCTCGGTAGTACATTTACGAAAAGGTTGTGGTTAAGGGGACCTAAAAAAAATCAATAGAGCTTTAGAACTATCCAAGAAATAGCCCTCGGACGATGAAGACTGTCGCGAATTCCTAATTATGGTAGTAGAAAGCGAGCCGCAAATTGAAATTGAGTCGCAATCCCGCAGACAAGCAGCCACCAGCAGCCCCTCGGACGATTTCCCGTTGGATTTCGCGGCCGCCGAACCGCTCGTGAGTCATCGAACCCCCGTGCTATTTTCAACAAATCGCGGCCTGCACTTGCGGAGGCCGAGGCTCTGGGCGCCCGCCACCAGCCCCGACGCGACTGCCAGCAAATACGACATCCAGTTTTGTGACCTGGAACGGTGGGTAAGTGTTTTAATCCCTGGCAAAAATGTTTCTGGAATTTTAAAAACTGAGCACCTCCCACGCAGAGCACGCGCCGGGCGAACACCGTCAGCCTGAACGAGGAGCAGGAGGGCTCTCAGTCTCAGCACAGCACAAATGTCAGCTACTCCCGCGTCCGCTCAGTTCGATTTGAAACGGAAAGGGGACGGACCCAAAGGAGTTTTGCAGTGAGCGAACACTAGAGGGAAAATAATAAAAGTCCTTGTCTTGATTTCAGGTGAGTTAATTGAAATAAAACCGTACTTGGCAATTGTAAACGTTTCATTTTATCAAAATTTGTTTGCAAACTATTTTTTTGTTTCCGTTCCATTGCGTCTATTCAATTCAAATTGTTTCGTGTCCCTTGTTGCTGAATGGAACACAAACTTTAATGTCCGCAATTCAGCCATTACCTACACATAATGATAGTCGATTTCTAAAATTTAAGATTATAAAAGGAAATGCTGAAGAAAAATAATTTACAGGCTATTGTTCAATTCAGCTTAAGGATACCGAGAGCAATCAAACCCAGAGACTGAATTCTCGAAAAGGAGATCTTTTTGCAAATATAGGCACAATATGCCTTATTATTGTTAACTATGTAATTACACAATAAATTTTACATTTTAAATCAAAGATGATCAAAAGTCTACTCATTAGCTTATAGGACAAACGCAAACGTAATTTACATATCTATACAATATTCTTTTAATGGACAATTTAGAAACATCAAACGTAAAATAAATTGTTTTGTAGTAAATTGTATAGAATATAATATGAAATTGGATGTTACATAGGCTGTATTCAAGTTACGCAGCTAACTGCAAAATGCAAAATTGAGTCGTTCAAAATCTAGAAGTCAATGCAAATATATTGCATTCGATCGTTCAAGTTTCTAAAAAAAACATTTAAATGCTGGCAGTACCTGCATGTGATTAAACCTACATACATTGTAGTTCACCGGAATTTAGTGCGACAATTGTGAATTGAAGTTCAGCAGAACTTTTAAGTGCGAACGAATCACTACTTCTCTTTGTTCAGCGTAAAATTGGATGACATAGAAATGAAAGAGGATTTTGATCTCGAGTAGGTATAATTATATTATTATTTAATAAACATGCGACAGTCAGCCGTTCACGGGTTCAGCATTTAATACAGTGCATTCGGCTTGATTCGGCTGCTACTGAGATTCAACTACAGCATTCCGCTTGCAGTCAGCTGCGTGACTTGAACGCAGCCATAGCATATGAAGATTGTCTGTACAAAAGGGGCTATTTCCACCTTTTGGTCATTCAAAGGTTTTCTTATTAATTCTATTAATTCTCTAAAACTGTCATTACTTTCGATCAAAAATGCATGCATTCTTACTAATACCTTTATTTTCATTGTCTCAATACAAAGGGGCTATTTGCTTTCATTGACTCTTGCAATTGGACTACGTTTAATATTTTTCATCAAAAAGTATTGTTTCCCATATTGGCATGTATTAAAGTCAGTAGAGTTAAACAAGAGGAAGCTCTTTCATTATTTATAGAAAAAAGTATTTCCTTTATAAATAATGTTATTGAAAAGAACACACCTCTGCATATATAAGTAGTGACTATTATACGTTTTTATCGGTTTTTGTAAATCTGCTTATGGCGGAAATATCGCCCTTTGAACAGGCACTCCTCATTAGCAAGTATTTAGATTCGGCCTTGGAACTCTTTGTCGTAATTTTCAATTCCTATTTTGGGAGCAGTAAAGGTGTTCTATTCATTAACCGCCTTCGTGAATGAGATATTTTCATTGTTGCATAAGCGAAGAACCATCATGAAAAGAATTCGCAAATAGGTCGTTGAACATGGATCCTAAAAAATTATTTGGATCCAGCAGTAACATTGTGCTTTAAGCAACCATTTGGCGGCGCCTATCATTCCAATTAAGGTCATATCGCCAATGATTTACGATGAATTGATTTCGCATTAATTTAAAAAAGTGCTCGATTCCATTTAACCTCCTATCTGAGCATTCAGGTGTATTCACGATATAAATGACAAAACAAAAAATGGAAAATCGTAGTGCAAACTTCGTTGAAAATCGATTTAATTGCGCAAACAATCGCTCGATGCCAAATATTGTACGAAATCCATCTGCTGTGCCATACTGGAAAAAATGAGCGAGATTTGCAAATTGCACCATTGAATTTGGGCTCGACTCCATATGGGCGCCCTCCACCACATTGCCGGAATCGTTTGCCTAATAAGTTTTTGGAAAAGGGGCAGGCTGGCCCTTTCAATTTGATGGGGCCCACCCGCCCCATCGGTGGGCACAACAAGCAGGCGCTACCCGCCCACAATATCCTGAAATCACAGATTTCATCTGCAATTCCACTTGACTTTGCCCACCAAGTGTACACAGGAAACAGGAGGCTGAAGGAAGTCCCTGAGCCCGCCGCAGCCGTAGTTGGAATCGACTTAACAATCCTCTCGAGGACCCCAAGTATTTATGGTACTCGAGGACACAAGGATATATTCTCGTTTTCTTCCTTTTTCTTTCTCGCTGGGAAAACTGGAACAATTGAAGTTTGTGGGAGGAAAAATACGACGATGGACTATGTGCTTTTTCAACAGGAAATATGAGCCTCAGATTGCAGTGAGATAAATCGGTTTAGTTCCGGAATGGCGAGCTGTGTCCGCTTTTTGAGGCGATGCAATTAACCACTTTTCTCAATTGTTTTTCTTCCGGAGGCTTATCGTACACCAAAAGCCAGAAGCCAGCATCCGAGAGAGTGCGGCTTTGGTGGAAGCCGATTTAGGTAATTTTGCGGGTAATTTACTGTAGCAAAAGAAAAATTGTGGGAGCATTTTTACCAGGAGGATTACACCACTAGGTCGGAGGTAATTCCAAAAATTGGAGAGATGGTTTGCGGCAGATAAGGGTAATAGAGGAAAACTTTAAAAGTTTTTGCAGCCTCACACATGAAAGAAAAGGATTTTCCTCTTTTTCGAGAAAATATTCATTCGTATCGCCCGGGGTGTGCGATATTTTTTGCTATTCATGGTTTTTTGTCTGCGGACGTTAAGGTGAGCAGAAAGAATGCTGAATTTTTGATCAAAGATCCTTCTCATAAATATTTGACATAAAAGCTGTATTCAGCTACAAAAACTATTTTCTCGTTTGAAAAGAATATAAGTAAATTTATGAGTTTTAGGCGGTTGAACGTTTATAGATTGTGTTTTTCAAAACAAATTTAGAAAAAAAATAAGGGAGATTCGATTCATGTCAAAAAATATTTCCACCTAACTTTCATTTCATGTGAATGCATCTATTCCGAGATTCACGTGATTTCCCGGTATAATTTCAATTTTTTTATAATTAAATTAATTAAGAGAGCGATTCTTATATCAGAACATTAAAAGGTTAAAATAGCATCTAAATAGGGCAATACAATACAATAATTATATTATTAGATTATAATTAAGACTTAATTTCAACTTATAATTTTAAAAAGCTGCAAATATAATATAATAAATAAGTACTTCATTTATGTAATTCATTTGATAACTTCAGTTTTTTCCTATTTTTTTCTTAAATTATTGTTTATCACGAGTCGTATTAGAATACGTAAAATAATATATACTCAACTGAAACAAAACGGAGGATAGTATTTATTTGTTTAAAAGGGTCTGTATAGAGTAGACATTTCCTACAAGACTTGTTTTCAATTTCAAACATACGACGATTTGTGTGCTTATGAAAAATGGTGCTCCTCGTTTTTATCGTTAAGTTATATATGTAATCGGCTGAAAACTCTGTGTAGACAAAATGAAATTTAAATGATGGTTATGAATTTCTACTTAAAAGAGTAACTACGTTTATAAAATACTTGCATAAAGATAGTTTGAGTAAAAATAAACTAAAGCTCGTTTCAGATGAGCGAATTTTCCTTCTGCGCTACCCTTTGACCCACAAGTTCAATGCATCTGAACCTACTTCTCTAACTTACCGAGGTCGAACTAACTTGTAGTTGTCCCACCCGATTTACAACTACAAAATTGCTCAAAGTGAAACGCTTACTATTTGATTCTAATTAAAAGTGCGCCAGTCTCCCTCGCGGGGTTTGTTAAAGCCTCTTTCTTCAAACACTTCCTTACCGTCATAGTCGGCATAATGGTCTCAAATAAAAACTCAAAGAAACACAAGTCGCCCTCCCGGTAAAAAACAAAGCGCACCTCTCAGGTGGAAAACAGCGAAAACCTTAAAATATGCACAAAGGGGTTAAAGCAAAGCAAGGCACTCTTGTGACGTAGAGTGAGCCTGGGTCGGAGCAAATCCTTTTAGGGCAAAGCACCGACATAGCTTTTATAGGCGTAAATTAACATCTCGCACTACCAAAAAAAAAAAAAAAATCAAAATAAAAAATATGTATATATATATATATATATATATATATATTGTGAAGAAAAAATAAGAGAAGGCATAAGGTGAAATCACTTGAAGCGAAAGGTAGGCTCCTTGTTTTCTACCCTTATATTCAGTTTTTTTTTATATTTTGTTTATAATTTTCCTTTGGCGCGCTTTTCATCGTCAAAGTGGTTGTCCTAAGAAAGCTAGACTTACTGGGGACCAGGACGTGTATGAAATGAAAGGACGCCTCCATGGATCCTCCAGCCCCAATCCAATTCAGAAGTACCTCCTTCGACCGCCGTCGGGGTGCTGTCGTCACCGTTGTCGCACTATCGTCGTCGTTACGTCGTGCGACGTCGGCCGTGCACAAAGTGCCAAAGATGTTGACTCCATTTGGACCAGGAAGAAGTCAAGTGTCTCCCCGGTGGATGCTGGATGAAATCTAGTTTTGGTGTTTTCTGCACATGCTCCAACATTTCCTCAGAGCTTTCCGCTGTGCGTTTGTATTGTTTTATTTTTATTTTTTTTTACTCCATCAACTGCAGAGGAATCCTTTCATCCTTTTGGGTACATGGTACATGCAGCAGTCAGCCTCGTACCGTCGTCAGAAAACCGTCGTTTCGTTTTCGGAAGGCAATTTTAGTGGCGTTCCAAATTGGGTTCGGTAGTATTTTCATTTATTCTTTTCTAAACGCAAGGATTTTTTTATCGTGTTATTAAATTATTTTTAGACGAACGAAAGTACGCACTGTCGTGCTACAGTGGTGCGGACTAAATTTTAAAATATTCAAAAGGTGAATTTTAGCGAGCATCGATATTTGATCGATTAAGAAGTGTTTTTTGCAGTTTGGAAAATGAAATAGAAGGCTGTAAAACGAAAATTTCCTCTAAGGTAAAATACTACAGAAACTAAAATAGAATTGCTCTTCACATTTCATAAATCGAGCTTTAACCACACGTTTTTATCGACATAAATTTGCAAGTGCCCGGGTAGCTCAGTCGGTAGAGCGTTGGACTTTTAATCCAACGGTCCAGGGTTCAAGTCCCTGCTCGGGCGGCATAAACATTTTTGTTTAAGAATAGTTCTACTTTTGATCTTCATCTAACTCTCGAATCTCATGAATGAAAGCAAAAGTATTTTAATTCAATTACACATTATATTGTGTTATAGCATAGTGTAAAACCCCAAAATCTTTCCTCTGCATAAAGCACCAACATTTTCGACTTTCCTGCATTAGGATAAAATTGATTTCATTATTGCGGTGTTCCGCAGATTTATTAGATTTTCAGATTAGTTTAGAAACTCCCCAGTGTCGCATAGAGAGAGATTGCTGTTAGTGCACCGGGGTACCCCACACATATCGCCAGAACAGCCCCCCATGTTCGGATGGTTCCCCAACGCCTCTTGCTGTAATTTTAATGGGGGCTCTTAATTGTCTGAATTTAGATGGGAAGTCATAAAATATTCCCTAGTGCGGCATATCACGGCCTAATGAGTTTAGACTACTTTGAACACTTTTTGCAGTACACCACCGCTGTGGGAATTTTTAAATAGATAGTTTGAGTGATTACGCCAATAGTGCGCTCCTGACTGGGATTCAACAGCAATTATTCACTTACAGGAAACATCAAGTTGGACAGAGAAGTTAATTGAATTTTTGCAAGTGTTCCACTTTTTGTTTTATTAAGGGATAAATGGAACGTTTAGGACTTTGTTAGTTACATTACCACAGGATTAATACGTAAGGAAAATAACGTTTATTTATGAAAAATTATATTCATTAATATTTTTTATATTGCTGGGAACAACATTTTCTTTTTCAAATTCGTAACATATAGTACATAGTCGTATAGAAATATAATGACGCATACAGTAGGTAGCTCATTATAACCATTAACAAAATTTCGTTATAAGCCAGCTAGTGGCATTTTCAAATTGTCATTGCTAAAAAATTATAAATGTATCATTAGATAGATATGTACATATATGTATTGACTACTTAATAAATCACTCTAACGTGTTGTGTCACTTGAATTTCAGTGCCTAAGGTGATTAGAGCATTCAGTATGTATATAAATTTCAATGACCTTCATTATTCATAATATTAACAATTTTTTATAGAATTTAGAAAAACTATTATTTCCTTAAAAATTGTGTATTGCAAATTGTTACAAGGCATTAACAGTGCAGAAGAAATAAATATGTGCATCGATAATTAATTGCATCAGAAATATGCCTACCAGAATTGCTGCCATTAACAAAAATAATGATGGGCACACGAAGTTTTAAATCTTTTAAATAATAATAAAATTCTAAAGTAAACTTTTTCGGCTTTTCAGTGATATTCATATATCAATTATGTATGTACATATATCAATCCTATTGAAGCAATAAAAAAAATTACCCCCAATTTATACGAAATTTTGGTTATATTGAGTTGGCCGCCTACTGTAATATCTTATAGTATCCCTTTTTTTCTACAAAAGAAAAAAACAAAAATGTGAACAATTTGACCACTATCTATAATACATATAATACCTATACTTATGGTGTACATTGTAAAAATTAATTTCACTAAATATCAAAGTTATTTTCTGAGAAAAAAAAAAACATATGTACATATTGATATACCATACAAATCTTAAAATTAAATAGATATGAAAATACATGCATTGAAGCTAACCTAATTTTCAATGGTTTAAGTTACATAGGTAAGATTCCTTAAGTACCTCACGCATTTTCGTTTTGCTGCACTGAAAATGATAAAAATACATAAGCAATCGAAAAGATAGAAGTAAACATCGTGGAGCGGCGAGTATTTGCCTCCGTTTGAGCTGGGCAAATATTATCTTTTAGAAATGTTGCCCACGTGAGAGCTATGCAAGTACTTAATGATAATTAAACAGGGTGTTCAAGGTGAGTTTGGTTTATGAGATTGAGATTACAACTATTTTAAATACTTTTTGAGTATGGAACTAGACTTCATACTGCTATCAAAACTAAGTTGGGTAGTTAATTAGAAACATATATGTATGTATACTACTACTACTTCTACTATAACTAAAACTTTTTGGAAAATTATTGCTTCCCATCTTCTTCTAATTGCTAAAATTAAATGCCTTTATCTATCTCTCCACGGGAATTTTTTCCTATTCTGCTTTAAGTGCATTAAATAATTCGAATTCAGGTCCGAACTCTATGAAAATGAAGGCCATTCAAAATCATCGATAAAATTATATCGAAGAATATATTTTGTATGTTTGACCGTGTACTTTGGATTATTATCTTACTGGAATTTTCAAATTACATGTAAATGCTCTTGAGCTCAGGGAAGCATTACGTTTTTAGTATATGTATGTCCCCATATTTCTCCTTCATCAAGATGTCCTCAATTTTGAAAGTCTTACAACCCCATTTCATGCAAAGTAAGTCTCATGCACAAATGGAGCCTCCTCCATGTTTAACCACAGGCGTTATATACCTGGAGCAGCACCTGCGGGTCGACGAACAAACCTTCTTCCATCTGGTCCCATTCTATTGAAATTTGTCTCATTACTCTACAAGATATGCTGCCATTTGCTGGCTAATTAAGTCAGATGATTCCTTGCAAATTGCAGTCTTTTTTTCGCATTATTTGGACTCACAAAAATCTTCTTTTGCAAAAACCTACCATGTAGCTTCAACCTTGACTAATCCCGGTCTGACGATTCTTGATAACACCTGTTTTAAATTTTCGGAGAAAATGTTTCGGCCAATATACGTTGATGTTTTTCTTTTGAAGCCCTGATTAGGAGAGAAAGGAGGATGGGCATTATAGCCCATGTTTATAGTCTGTGGTACAAGATTTTCTTCTCAAGCGCCGGTAGCGAACGAATACGCTATAATAGATACAATTTTAAAGAGGCCACATTAAAATACATATTAAATTTTTGGAACATGTATTGTTCGATATATCCTCTTTTTGCATGTATAATTTTGTATAAAAGACGAAAAAAAGTTTCGGAGATTGCACGAATGCGAGTTGGAGGAAGTTTGTTCCATTTATGAATCAAAGTGTTGCTTTGAAGGCATCTTAACTCAAATATTTGTTGGTATTAACTCTAATCTCCAGCATGGCTCAGATCGAGAAGCCTGGAGAATTGGACATGCATTGTTTAGAAGAAATGAACTTTGAAATATTGTTTTTTCTGAATAAGGATCACTTTGTGTGATAGTGCCGAATCTCGTTGGAATGTCCAAAGTCTACGCTGAAATATTTAGTTGCTTAGGGTTTCAAAGTAACTTCCAATACCATTTCGGGGTAGTTGGTAGGACTTAATCTGACGCCAGAGTACAAAATCAAGATAAGTAACACTTCATTCCAGCCACACTGTACTACATACATATACATATATACGTTAGGTTAGAGTAATCTTAAAAAAGACGCGTGAAAAAAGCGTTGAACCCTTGAAAAAAGTCTATTCTACTAAAGAGCTCAGCAGACTGCTAGCGTCAAAATACGTCTGATGAAAACAAGAATCAGAGAAATGTACGTTGTTAGAATACTTTGCGCTAATAAAACTCCTCTTCGATTTCCATTCTATTCATTGCGAGGTAAATCTGAAAAGCGTCGAACCCCTGCGCCATACAGGTAAAATGCAAAACCTTCGCCAAAGAACCGTTCCGTCACTTATAATTCACTTCACAGCTAAATTTACCCGGCTTTTTTATTTTTCACATCATCAGAGTGAGATCAAAAGGGATTTATGTGGGTGGGCAGGTGGAAAAGGCTCCCTTTTGCATTCCGCAAATCGAATGGCGGCTCCCTTCACATACTCATATAAGTGTTTTTTTGAACTAAATTTATGTTTCTCCTTTTTTCAATTTGCACTTCTTCCCTGCGATTGCAGAAAGGTAGAAAAAAAATAAATAAAAATCTCTCCATGTCCCGGCCCACTCTGATTAAAATCACAAACGGCACCGGCTTTAGGCTTATATCCGGCATAGAACCCAGTGGCCCACCTCACCGCCGACGTCGGGGGCGGTATTCGTCGCAATAACTTTTAACATAAGCCGCACGTCGCATGCTTTTGTAGGAAGCCCCTCAGTTCTTGACGGATTGCATAATAAGGACGTGATGTGGGACACCACCTTCTCGTTACGATGATGATGTTGATGGTGATGACGGCGATGACGACAACGATAATGATGATGATGCATGCACAAATTCAGATCATGCCACACGCCACTTACACAGGACACTCGGGGCCGGGATGCCGCCCTCGGAGCGATTTCTAGCTCCTTGCTCCACATGCCGCGTGGCTAGTCATTGAAGGCAATTTCTAAGGACTGCCGCTGCAGTCCCGGCGACGACGCCAGCTCTTGGTGCAGCTACCTGGTGAATGACTCTGAATCTCAATGAATGCAATTGCAGTTTTTCCGATGTTTAACCCGAAACGGTTTTTAAATAATTGGGCGGCAACTGGAAGGAAAATGAAAGATCTGACCTCTTTCCGTGGGTAAGAAACTAAACGATATCGCTTTTTCTTCACTCAAGAAGCAGGTCGTATAACAAGGGCCATGTTATGAGTTTCAATTTCCACAATGGACTTTAGCTGTTTAGATTGTTTTCAATCACATACATATGTACATATAAAATTCAGAGCCCATCAGAATACAATAACCTTTTTGAATATCATGAAATGAATAAAAAATCTAAAATACATACATACTAGTTACTCTTGGGATTCAGAAACTATATTATAGAAAGAAAAAAATAATTTTTTTAAAAATTTAAAAATTTGCGAGATCTTGAGAAAAGAACGACATTATAAATAAATTTTTGTTTTGGCTTAAACAATAATGTAGGGTTAGGGTAGGCGATCATTAAGGTGGATGGCCAGACATCGCAGATTGGAGGTAAAAAAACAAATTTAAAGATTCAATTGCTCCAATAATTTTAAACGCGTTTCTCGAAACCACTTTTTTGAAACTGGAGGAAAAGATTACTTAAACACCATTGCATGCAATTACTTGATCTATTGCCGTTTTTCGATTTAATGTAAACTTTTGGTTTTATAAACAATTTATTGTTTATTTTTTAATCAAAAATCGATTTGTTTTCTCATGACCATTTTAACAAAATTTGATTAAAATATTAAACCTACTCAAACGTAACTCTAGTAATTCGTGTTATTTTTAAAATTAATTTCAATCTATGTGGTAGGATTCTAGTTTTCTTTTCAGATTTTTCTGAAATTGCATTTAGACTAATGTCTTGGCCGACATAAACTCAAAACAGGTCATAATTTTGAAAAAGAGTTTAAGAAACCTCATAATGATTTTAAATTCCCTTTTAATTGATACCCAACTTGATGAGGCAAGTAAACATTTTTTTCTTTTTTGCTTAAATTTATTTTTACAAAATGATAATATATTCTTTGTAGCAGGTATTTGTATTATCTACACATGCACCAAATTTCAGCGGTATGTCCCTAATAGTCTTAGAATAAAATAACTGTGGTATACAGTCGGACAGACAGACATGGCGAAATTATAAGGGTTCCTTGTTTTACTGCGGAGCCCTAAAAAAGATGAAAGCAACAAAATTCAACCACATTGAAGACTTTTTTGTTTACAAGACACTGTACATACATATGTATTTACACTATAAATATGATTTGGTTAAGTATATCGAATTGAGATGTGATTTTACAAAAAATATATCATATTTTTTTAATATACATATATATGTTTGCACATACTTAGCTTAACTATCTGCCCGCATATGGAATACCTTCAACCCGCAAAAATATATAGCATTAAATAAAAGCATACAATCAGCCTGTGTTTTTGGCTGCCCTTAATCCTAAAAGTTCTCTCTTTCAACAAGGCTAGATAAGCAATTTTTTCGCATCTCGCTGAACTTGCGAACCTTTTGAAGAGCACTCAAAGGCACAAAACATTGAAGTGGCCTACCAATATCTGCCCCAAGGAATTTTATGCGAAAATGTAATTAACTTCAAAAAAATTCCCAATGACCCAGTCTGCAGACCTCCTTGGCTCATTTGTATAATGAAATTCTGGTGGCCTTGTGTAGCCCGAGTCCCAGCTCCAGAGCTCCAGTCCCCAGCAGCCGCCCCCTCAGCGGAGAGAGATAAATTAGCAACGGAGGAGACAGCGTAAATAACGCAAGTGAAAAACAACGGAATTATCATCTCGACAAGCCTCCCAGAGCGCTGAACTAGTTCCGAACTAAATTCGGTCGACAGTGTCTATGAAAGATTCATAAAGCAGCCTCTTTCCCGTCTGCAGATTTCGTTCCCATCGTGTGATACCTTCTTCACCAGCCATGAGCTCCACCGTCTTCCAGGCCCAGAGTGGCTAATTTTAATGAGGGAATCCTTTAAATCTTTAAAGCCTCCCTTGGGTAATCAGTTCATAGTCCCACTCTTAACCCTAAAACCCATTCGACCGTACCGTGGACGCCTGCTGTTAGTCGTGGGCCAATTGTACTGCGTCTACCACGACAATTTAATTGTTTTCGTAAATTGTCGTGTTTAGCCCTAAAATTTACATTTTCACTATCTTTTACAGATGCATTTTCACTTGCTGGTCATTATATGGCGCAGAAAACTATCAATTCTCCTACTTTCATCGATTCTCATCCTCATTGGTCTGTGGTCGTGGGCCTTCTATAACACTGCTTACACGGAGGAGGACAGGGCGTTCTCGATAAAAGTAAAACCAAAATTCATTATATGTAATTCGTACCGACTTCAAATAGCTGAATGTTGAGTATTGAAGTTATATATGCAATACACCTATTAAACACATTTAAACTTCATTCGGAGCGAGTTACATGGACTTTAAATTCTTGCTGTGGTTGCATTTCACAGAACGCAATCTTCTTTTCTAGTCGTACGATACTGGAACAAGGCACAGTGGTGGTTATCTACTGCAAAAATTAATTTCACAAGCGAACAGAGTGCTGCAGTATCAGTTGCAACATAATAGCAACAATAATAGTCCAGGCAGACGGCCGAGTGGAGGAGTAAAATTTGTCGCTCCCACAGGAATACAGTCCAAACACAAGACTCCCCTGGAGAATTATTTGTTCGAGGAGGAGCGCCTAAGGATCCTGCAGAACCAGCAGCAAAGGGAGCAGAAGGACGACGTTATGGACTACGAAAGGGAGCTGACTTCAGCCGAAAGGCAGTCGCAGTATGAGCATGAACTCCAGAGAATGGGAGTACCCATCATTGCGGGAATTGGTCCTGGCGGGCCGAGGCCACCTAATGAACGTCTCATACATTTAGACTTGAAGGGAGCTCCACCTAAAGTAAGAGCACCTCGGTGATAAATAACATTCAACGCCGCTTTATGAATATTTTTCTTTTTCAGTTGTCCTTCCTTAAAAAACTTCTGCCCATTTTTAAAACACTCGGTGCCACCGGGCTTTTGCTGGAGTATGAGGATATGTTCCCATACTCCGGGTCCCTTGAAGCAATAGCTGCGAAGAACGCTTACAAAACTGACGAATTAAAGGTAATCACCCAAAATTTGTGTGCTTCTTTTCTTTTATCAATTTGAGGGTATTTCCAGGATTTTATTGAGTCAACGATTCGTCACGGTCTGAGTATAATGCCTCTCGTACAGACCTTTGGTCACCTAGAGTACGCCCTAAAATTGCAGGGGTTTGAGCATATGCGGGAGATCCCCGAAAGCCCTCAATCGATTTGTCCCAGTCAGAAAGTTTCGCTATCCTTCCTGGAGGAAATGATTACGCAAATCGTCGAATTCCATTTTCAGGTAGCGAAAAATGCTACTGAAGTGACAGGCTCAGCTGCCCACAAGGATGGCCCTCAGCCGCTGACCAGTTTCACCCACATTCACATAGGCTGCGACGAGGTCTCCCGCATGGGAGAATGCGACAAGTGTCAACTCCGTCCACGAAATGAAATCTTCTTGTCGCATGTGACGAACGTGGCTAGCTTTATTAAGGCGAAGTGGCCCCACCTTAAGGTTCTGATATGGGATGACATGCTCCGAGATATGACTCTTCGCGAGCTAGTCAATTCTCACATTGGGAACTATGTTGAGCCGATGATCTGGGTCTATGCTTTGGACATTTATAGGTTTATTCAACCACAGCTGTGGGATATCTATTCGAAGGTGTTCCCCACGGCATGGGCAGCATCTGCCTTCAAGGGGGCCTTCGGGGAGAGTTTAATGATTCCGCCGATACAAAAGCACTTGGAGAACAACATGAGGTGGCTGGCTGTGATTGCGAAAGAGGGCGGCAGGTAGGGGGAGAATCGATTCAAACAGGTTGTTGTTGCCCGAATTTCTAAAAGATTTTTGGATAACTTCCAGATTCCCAAAAGGCTTCCGTGGCATAGCACTGACGGGCTGGCAGAGGTACGACCATTTTGCAGTGCTGTGCGAACTTCTGCCAACTGGGATGCCAAGCCTCATTACCTCCCTGTCAACAGTGTCGACTGGGTACTTTAATGTTGACCCAAAGCAGAATGTCATGCTGAGCATTCTTGAATGTGCCGGACGTCCGGATATTCGGTAAGTTTTGTTGGCACTTGTTTGCAAAAATTGTATAAAGCTTTCCGTAATAAATGAAAAAGAACTGGGGGTCTGTCTGTACGACAGCAGTAGACGTTTTCCATTTGAATTTTATGTACGCCAGTGGTGGCAGCTGGAAAACGGCTTAAAGAAATCGCATTGAGCGATTGGCTTACGAAAAACATTTTCAGTGAAGTCTAGCACCAAACAACCCATTTGTCACTTCTAAATTAATTCAATTTTATTCTTCTGAGGACGTGGCTGCAGACTATTCGCCATCGTGATCACTATTGTATTTCGAAAAAAAGTACATTGCACTATTTTGAACTTACTATGCACTATCACTTGTTATATAACTTTAAGCAAACCGACTCCGGGTACACAACAGGGTCAGATCAGAATGACCCTGTACCGACTTCGAATAATGCCCAACGTCTACTGCGTGTTGTGTTTTACAAAGGAAGCATTTTAATTTATTTATTTACAAAATAGCCACGTACCGAAATATATAATTCTATATTACACGACAGCTGAAAAAAAGAAATCAAGATATATAAAACAAGAGCACAACTAATACAAGGACTCAATTATTTTGACGCGATTCAATTTACGCAAGTACACAACTTTTAAAATGGTTAAAAATAAATTTCAGAGGAGTCTAGTTAATACCCAAAACTAGAGTTAGGGAGTCTCAGGCCCGTCTCAGAATGTTTTCGAGGTAGTTCCGATCAAACTCAAGTTAAGAGTCAAATTGAACCAGTCTGTTCTCCAAGGGTAAATCTACTATTGGAACAAACAAATTCAGTACGAATCCAATCGCTTTTTTTTCCAAAACTATGTAAAACAAATAAAAAACTCTCATGGTACATATATTTTAATTTCCTAGTCATTCTGGCCACGCATGGGTGGAACTGCAGCGCATGGAACACCATAATCAACTGTTCACGGCTTGCATCTACCCAGGAAGCACAATTTATAAATTCATACTTCGGCTTAATGAAAAAATTACCGAAATTCAAATATATTTGAACAACGTCCACCTTAAAAGTGCGTGGATGTCTGACTACAACGTGCGTCACAACTTCAGTTCGCCTTTACGTGTCTCAGATCTAACAGCAAATGCTGGAAGTTTCGTCCAGGATTTGAACATCTTAGCTAGGGAGTGCTACAACGTGATGTATGAAATCTTTGACGAGGTAGAATTTTATAAATTCAATATTATAGAATACATAAAATATGACCTTTTTCTAAAAAAAAGCACACAATTGGAGAATTTGTTGAGCAAAATATATTCCCACAAATGACGGCACTTCGTCAGCACGAGGAAAACGGACGTCTTTTAATGTTAAGAAAAACTTGGCCACGACGTCCTCTTCCATACGCTCGGGATATCGTCCAAATGGAACTTGCGGGAAACGAAGACAACAGAGATTAGGGCAACATTCGTAGCCAGTCGTACGTTAAATTATTAGAAATGCGCCAGGATTCAATTCGATTTCATACCGCTCGACTGTTTCTTTTAAAAAAGGCATCTCTTTTTCCAACATAACAACAGTTAACATAACGAAAGTGTTAAGAGATATTGCGCGTCATTTGATGATAATAATTTATTTTTACACGTAACAATTTTCACAGGTTTAATCTAATTTTTTAATAAAATTTGTAATTAAGGAGTAGTCCGATGTGGCACGAGATAATAAATATAGATTTTTTTTAGCTCTCAATTTATTGTCAGCTATTTTATTTCTTTTGTAGAAAAAGTATGGATTGTTAAGATTAAAGTAACATTTTTATAAGAAGAATATTGTGTTCAATTACCTTTTTATCGCTACTTTTCCTATTATCCTAAAAAGACCTGATAGATGTAAATTAATGAAAGAAATTTTTTCCTTAATTAACTTTAAATTGGAACACTCAAATTTATGCTTTCCAAGAAAAATACATTTAATCAACAAGTTTTAAATAACAAAAATTGAACGAATGCCAGTTATTACAAAATTAAGTGACCATTTTTTATCTGTGTATGAGTGGTAAGTAGTATTAATCGTTTTATTATATTTATATATGCTTATTTACTATTTAAAAAATCGGGAAAATCGAAATACACGATATTTTGATACCTTAAAATCTTTTCAACGAGGTTTTAAATATTAATAGAACATTTTGGATAATGATATGCACATTATTTAAATGTAGCTGGTCCTCTTAGCTCCAAAAATTTGCAAAGATCTTCTGTTTTTCAACTGCAAGTTTTATGCGAGTTCTTAGATAGAAAGGAAAAGTGGTGATTTACTCTGCTGCTAAAAAGCAAATCAACCAAACATAACAAAATAATGAATCATGTTCAGGGACCTGCAGATCGTGTATGTTGATTTCTAATTAATCCTTTCAGTGAAGCTTCTTTACTAATAAAAAGATCATTTCTTAGTGAACAAAACTTAAATCCAAATGTTACAAGTGACTCAGCGATGAAGTCATATTCATATTGACCAATGTCCAAACGCCTTGACCAATTTCCTTCCGACGTTTTTAATCTCTGGATATTATTCGCGTTAATTTTGTGTCGGAAACTCTTTCTTCTTACGTGAATATTTAACAATTGGATAATTCACTCAGGGCAGTTAATTCAATCAGCGCGCATGCCCTGGTCTCCTTGATTGCAGGGGTATTGGCTGGTGACACCGGCTCTGTCCTGCGGGAGTGCCTCATTGAAGTGGTGCTGCTGCCACCGAATAAATTGCATTTTATATTTCGCTATTAAGAATTATTGCATATACGCGCTCTGTTCGCCCGCGGGGGAGTCATCAGTGCAGATTGTACGATAAGTCCATGTCCATCTGATACGAGCTGTGCTCCCCAGACAGACAAAGATTACTACTATGTCGTGATTGTTGCGGTCATTGTGACTGTAATACTTGGTTAAATTTTGCGGCGACACAAAATTCTTGACCCCCTCCCCGGGAGTGCGGCATTGTCTAATGTGGATATCAATTGCAGGTCGCCACAAGCTCTATATTAACTTTGATTAGAGAAACACGTCCATCCTGGGGTGTCCGTTGTTATTGATGCTTAGGGTGTTTACGCGCTCCATAAGTTATACAACAGCGAGAGTGGAGTGTGACCCCTCCAGCCCAAGTGTGGAATATTACCGAAACGATTTTCAAGACCCCAAATACAGTTCTTCGAATATCTTTCCATTGCTAAACGCCGAGACGTCCATACCAAAAAGTGTCGCCCACTAGCTTTCTTGAAAGTGAGAACGTGCGCCTGTTTAGTTCGATACAAAAATTATACGATAAGGTAGGACACAGAATCGTGCCGGAATAAAATTGATAAAAAGGGAAATTTTTCATTCTTTGTGGAGTTGTCCTTTAAGTGTGTCATCCTTGACGACCTTGAGACGAACGAAGATTCTTATTACAAAGTGCATTGTGATAAAGAAAAAGTGGAGTTTTGTGAAGAGAAAATAAACGGTGAAATGGGGATTAACGAAAAAACAAGTGAAGGTGGTACTAAGTTGTCTCTAGAAATGTTTCAAGAGATATTCGAGAAAATTGAACCGGAAATTTACATTGAGACATACGAGGTGTGTACGATTACTGAGTGCCTTTAAAATTTTTATTGTAATTTTCTGATTAAAATAGGGATATTGAAAAATTGAACTTTTCAAATCGTGAAATATAGTATGCAACAAAAAAAAAAGGCATGAATACATGAATTGCAAACAATTCAACGTAAAATCATAGTCTAACTCCTGTGATTAAAACTTGAACCATCTACTGGTTATAATGGCAACAAAACGTTTAAATTCTAGAGAAATTTAACGTAACTTTGTACATCAATGTAACAAAACTTTGAGCATTTATCAATATAATTTCATTAGAGAAATTTAACGTAACTTTGTACATCAATGTAACAAAACTTTGAACATTTATCAATATAATTTCTTTACTTTTACAACATACAATTAAAATTAATTTAAATTAAGACATCATTCCGGAACATACTTTAATAAGAGTAGTTTTTTCCAATTTTTCAATTACTGCCAATTGCCATATTTTTTAGTACCTACCTAAATTTAGCAGACATAAATCATTATCAAAAGTACCTAGGAATTCAAAATAAAAGGGAAAGCTTTTCTAAAAAAATAAAATTCATAAACCTGGTGTTTTGAAAAATGTATGAAATATTATGCATTTAGCTATTTTGAATAGTTAAAAAAAAAACTAAGTATTTATAAATTTCATTTTTCTAAATTATGGAAAATGTAAAATTTACTACATCCCGAGCCAAGATCTTGCATAAATTTTAATATTTTCAGCAAGCTCAGGGATCTGGACGGGGAGACAACTACACTGCTTCGTTATACAGGACCCACCTCGCTGGGTATCACAAGAGTTTATTGGATGGAAAGAAATTGAAATGGGAAAAGACTGTAATTTGTAAACGACTGCCAGACAACGCTGCCCGTCGGGATGCCTTTAAAAGCGTCGAGTTGTTTAGGTGAGTTGGAATTGAAAACATTTAATTCTGTGGGCTTGAAAACTTGAAAACGCAAGGTTTGACCAATTCTTTCAGGAAACATAACTTTATTAAGTTACTATGGTCAATTAGTAGATACCGAGAACTGTTTACATAATGCACGAGTAAATTGGAGTAATGGAAGGAATTCGGTTTGATTCAAATTAAATTCACAAATTGTTATAATTTGTAAGCACATATTATATTATTACACTAATGTTATGAAAGTGGTTATCAAAGCCACTCCCGCATTGGTTACGTAGTTACTGCTAAAACGCTGTTACTATGACTATGAATAGCCACAAGTTCTTAAAACAAGCGTTCATTACTTTTGATCATCCCTTAACGTGTTTCGAATGAGCTCTTATTCATTGAAATTCATATAGTTTTTGCGGAAATACAGCAATTTTAAAGTAACGAATTTTTTTTCTAAATTTCTGGCTGATCGCATAGCATAAATTGAGTTTTAGGTCTCCTCACGCATTTTGATGAAACTGTAGGAATGTCCATTTAGGATCAAAAGTGATGGATATGCAAAAGAAAAAAATTGTCGGTTGCTTATACAGGGTGTTCAGAGGTGGGAGGTCAATATTGCAGCAGGTGAAAGGTCAGACCGAGGCAATCAAAAAATCGTATGAGTGGGGGGCCATCTCGCACCGTTTGGCAGTTACAGGGTGATTCGTAAATCAGGATGTTGCCTTATATGGGAACCGCTCTTGTATTTTTATCTTTTTTTCTACGCATCGCAGCGACCGCAAACCGATCTCAAAAAATCACTTTCCAAAAAGGTCCCGTCCCCCTATCCCCAACCCCTTTGCCACAATCAACCCTGGAAGTTGAAAAAATTAATTTTTTTACCTTTTGCCCCACTTTTCTCCGAAATTCACGTTATTAACATACCTACACTGGAAGAAAAATATAGTTGATTTTACTATAAACAAATACAAAATTAACTATTTACAGCAATGATTTTCAGCCAATTATTGTTTAATAATTTTTATAATTTCAAAAACGTTATATTTACTATGACGAAAGTTGAAACAACTATTTGAATTAATTAAGTCAACTACAACTATTAGTAAAATTTAAAGTTCTTCAGTGTTTTTAGGAAATAGTATTTTTTTAGGAAATAGCAATTATAACTACATAAAATAGTTAAAATTATTAAAGTTTTTCTCTCAGTGTACTTTTTATTTTTTTTAAGATCAAGTTTTTGACGCAAAGTATATATTTATGCAATTTGATTTTATTTTCGCGAAATAAAAAGTATTTGATATGCGTAACTTTGCTGCTACCAACAAGCCAGAAACCAGAACCGATTTGAAAAAAAGCACGTATTAATTTCCAACGGAGGACCCCACGCAGCGTCGGTGGTGTAATGGTTAGCATAGTTGCCTTCCAAGCAGTTGATCCGGGTTCGATTCCCGGCCGACGCATTGTCTTTTTGTTTATTTTTATATGCAGCAAGTATTTATTGTTATTCCAATCCTAATATGATAATATAATATATAATACGAAAGGAAAATTAAGCATAAAAAATATATAAGTATAATATAGTGAAATCACATTGTTAAAGTAATTTCAACCTTTCATATCTTTATTAAATTTCAGAAATGAAGTGGAATTTTACACAAGAATTATGCCGGAACTAAACGATTTTCAAAAAGCAAAAAGTGGTCAAAGCTTTTCAGCAATTCCGCAGTGCTACTTCGCAAAGAACGACTTAATAATAATGGGTAAATAGATAATTGTTTATTCATAAAAACAACAATTGCATTTTTATTTTTTTTAGAGGATCTACATATTCGCAGATTTGAAATGCCCGATCGTCATCAGGGTTTATCTTTGGACCAAACAGAAGCAGTCCTCAGAGAAATTGCAATACTTCATTCTCTCAGTTTGGCGTACAGATTTCAGTTTCCCAAAAAATTCGAAAAATTAAAATCCTTAATCACAGAGGGACTATTTTGCCCAACTAATGAGAACTGGTATAAGAAATACTACGCACAACTGACCAAAAATGCGATTTCTATGGTAAGAACTCTTTTTAGTTTATTCCTTTGATTACTTCTACAAATATCTTAGGACGATTAGAAATGTTGGTGATTCTTCTATTTTTATATTTGGATTGCCTTTCAATTTTTATTACAATTTCCGTTATCATCTTCAATTAATATTTTTCCTAATTAGGTATCAGACGTTCTACCAAAGGGCTCGAAATACGTTCAAAGACTAGCTGAATTCACAGAAAACTCGTCATTCTTCACTCGAATGATAAAGTTAGTAACCACAGAATCACCAATTTCAGTATTTTGCCACGGTGACTGTTGGACAAATAATTTTATGTTTCGATACGATTCTAGTGGAAATGTAACTGAGGTAACACCAAATATTCCAACTAATTTATTGTTTAACTATCGTTTTAATCCACAGATCAGCTTAGTAGATTTCCAACTAATTCGATACGGATCCCCAGCCCTGGATATTGCTAATTTAATCTTCTGCTGCACTACAAAACAATTGAGGGAGGAGCACCTGCCCTCGCTAATTAAAGTGTACACTAGCGAGTTTTATAAATCACTCGAGACCTTAGGAGGACCACT
Source organism: Machimus rusticus (assembly GCA_951509405.1). Lineage (NCBI taxonomy): Eukaryota > Metazoa > Arthropoda > Insecta > Diptera > Asilidae > Machimus > Machimus rusticus. The sequence goes on from OX608054.1 coordinate 11,441,970, forward strand.
GCCCGAATTTTGTGACTCCGAAGAGAAATTTGCCGAAATGTATGAGCACTTTCGTTACTTTCACTCAGTTTTAATGTTAAAATGAAATATTCCTTTGTAGTTTCAAAAGGGACCTGAAATCGTGTGCCAAATTTGCGTTGGGTCTAGCAATGGACATCATTCCAATTAGTACGTGTTCCTCAGAAGATGCTCCTGATTTATATGGCGGACGTTCAGATGAGGCGACAAGTGCCCCAGTTTTAAATTTCCCACCCAATGATCTTTGCAGACAAAAGTTGACAGAAATTTTAATAGACTTGGTCGATGGTGGAATGCTTTAAAATAGAAAACGGCAATGAAGAAAATTTACTAATAAGGAAAACAAAGAAAAGGCTAAGGGAACATTGAAAGAAGATTGAAATTCGTAAAATTTTCTTAAACTGATTGATCATTGCAAATATATGTTCGTTTTACTCATTTGTTTTCGAAAAACATGAATTTTTTTTTATTTTTTCTATCCACTTCAACAATGAGAAAGAAATCTTAGCAGAGATGTGGCAGTATTTCATGTTTTACCTATTTTATTGGATATATCGGGGTTATAAAATGTTTGCTTTTCCTGAAATGAAATGGGCCCTATTGCGAATATAGTCATTTCTGCGATAAATGGTCGATCGTACGAATCGAAAAGAGCTTTCGAAAGCCCTTTGTGGGTAAGAATTCTTTAATAAAGTCTCAAAATTCTTATAGAATCATCTCAGTAAACTTTGACTTCAATTATTATAATTCTTTCGTTCAAAGTGGTTAAGTCGATTGAACGCCAAAATATTCGATTGAATTTTTCTAATCTAATTATTTGAACACGCTGAAATTAATTTATAAGAATTTTAGAAACTTTATTAAGGAATTTTTATCCACAAAGGGCTTTCGTAATCTCTTTTCGTCGCAGAAATGACGATATTCGCAATAGGGACCGAAATCAGGTTTTTCATCATCATCATTTGTTATCGTTTATTAAATTGACTGTATAATTTTAATCAAAGATTTCTTATCGCTATTATGATTGCAATGACGACGTATGTAATCTCATTCTGCTCTGTTAAACCATCTACATATGTATGTATGTACATACTTCAATACTAAATTGATTTATGTGAAGATTACACTGCAAAGTAAAAAGATCTCCTGTTATCGTCGTCGACAACAAATAATTGCTGTGTATCATATTTTGATAAAAAATGTGTAAAATTTTTTGTAGCTCTTACAGTTTTAGAGAAATTCGCAATATTATAGAAATTTTACCCAGAAACAATATTTGATACATAGAAATAAGACATAAGGAAGTGCTGAAACGTTCATATATAGTGTACGTGTGCGTACCATTTTTTTGGGGTGCTCAAAGGGTGCTCAGTTGAGCGAGACAGAACTTGAGCAAGCGAGACAGAATGAGGAAAAGCTGTAGAAATATTTTTGAATACTGTCGAATTATGCATTTTTAGATTACTTTGATTCATTTCGGAATGCTGATGCAAAAAGACAGCGTTAAATTTAAATTTTAGAGGGGTAGATGCACCAAACATTTTAATGTTATTTTAATATTAAATAAATTACTATTGCAACCCCGAGTGAATTACAATAAGTCTGATCAGAAGAGTGTAAGAATAACGACGTTATTTTGAAATTCATACAAGTTGCGGTGAGGCCCTCTTAAAATTACTTTCTTTTTACGCCTGTACTGATGTTTCTAATACTAAAATGTGAGAACTCACACATAAGGGACTCTGGTACGCTTGACAAGCCTAATCGCACTTCCTTATGTCTTATTTCTATGATTTGATATTTCTGCAATTTCATTTTTCTTTCCTTTTCGGTCGCTGGCAGCTAGGATGACGAACTTTTAATTATATATTTCTGCATAAGTGCTTAAATTACCAAGAATAAAACTAGGAAACATCAGTTCGATTAATGGCTGAGCTTTATCCAAATAACACGCTTTTAAATTTTTAAAACTAACTCACCACGTAGGATTCACCTTGCCTAGAACGCTGCCAATTTGCACATAAACTGATGCCAACTTCACTTGGTCTGAACGTCAAAAAAAGTCGAGTTGTGCTGAGACGTTTTTTCCTACATCGGTCTGACAAAGGTGTCGGAAAATCGGTCGAATTCTCGCTAAAGAATTAATTATTTTTAGTGTTATCAATGTAATATTGGAGCAGTGTTCAGTTTTGTAAGAAAAAACGGCAATTGTGTGATCGCGAAATTGTGTTCGGCGGCTCACCAAACTGATAACCAGGCCGCCACAAGGGAAAAAAGTTAAGTGCGAAAAAGTCCTGATGACTACGATAGAACCGCCTCTCTTGCAACTGGAGGACGAAATTATAAGCAGTCTGAGGGAGGAGCAGCAGCTGAAGGTAAGGTCACGATTCGTGAACTATTTCACCCCATATGGGAGCAGGAACCTAACCGCTGCGATTCTCCACTTCACGCACAGATCAAACCAATTGCCCAAGTTGATGTCCACTTGACAGATGACAAAGGCAGCATAATCTCGCTATCGAGCAGCAATTGCGGAGGGAGCACCAGCACCAGTTGCCGGAGCAGCAGCAGCAACTCAATCACCGACGAGATCAGTCTCGTGCCAGAGGTCGAGTTTGAAGGCATCAATCTGGATTCGGGCGGGGACAATCGGGAATCGCAGCCCCTGTTGGGCGGCCGCGATCACCCAGACATACTCTACAACAACTTTCCAGGTGAGTCCCTGTCGGCGGGGCGATGAAGTCCAATCGATTTGCAAGGGCTCGTCTGGCAATTTTGCACCTCGTTACAGTGCGAAGCCCTACACATGGGCGGCCTTACGACGTTCAAGATGTTTTCACCGTTCAAGGTTTTTTTCGCGTTGCTAAAGAGTGGCGCGTGAGTCACAGCGGATCTTGTTGTTTTATCACCATTTAGCACTACATATTTGACCTCTGTGGAGCATTTGGGGAAGATTGTCTGATTTCCTCGGATCGGACTATATCAGTGCAGCATTGACCGGAATTACTCACGTAATACGTAAGGCGGTTTCGTAATTTTTCGCAGAAACCCACATTTGGTGCCAGAAACCATTGCGAATTACCGGATTATAACTAAAATTCTTTAATTCATGCTCGACTGAACTTGCCTTTAAAGTATTTTATTAAAAAAAAGGGTGGCGGAACAATGATTTTAATTTAACCCTTTGGTGAGACTTGCCAAGGCTGATTGCATATTATCTTTTTATATATTTGCGCTTTTCTGATTGCTTAATAGTTAGATTCGGTGTTTGGAGTTTTTGATCTTATTCGTTTATACGAAAACGAACACTTTAAATACGAATAGGCATATTTTAGCTGAAAACGATATCTATTCTATGTCTTGCAATTCCTTGCTTAGGACCTGTTAAAGACTGAATTTCAGTAAAAATCGCAGACAATTTCTCTTTTCATTAGATGTTTATTGTAAGAGTTAAATAAATATGAAATTCATTTTGATAATCGCATTATAAGTTTTTACACTATAGAACAAAAAAGAAGAGTAGTAATTCATCTACTTAACGTATTAAAAAAAAGAATAAAAAACAGCAATTTAAAATTTACAATCGTGCTGGTCTTATCATTTGTATTTCCATATTTAATTTAACAGATACGGCATTAAGGACCCAAATCATGTACACCAGATTTTTATTGCAATCCCTAAAAATTTTCCGAACATTCATCTTGCTAAACATAAATCTATCTGTTATTAATTTTCAAAATATACACTCGCTTATCATTTATTTATTATTTCACTAAGGAAAATTATTAAAAAAGTTGCCTTAGCGAAACAAGTTTAGTGAGCTATGAGTTATATGTCTTAGTCCCAAGATATGAAATGTTGCACTGCACTAAATCCGCCTGTAAGCAGCTCAAGTTCTTCAAGTGATTCTGATGAAGCATGTTTCAATTGTTTTTGCCGAAATTGTCCTGTTAAAAATAATTGTAAGTTAATCCGTTTTTAAAAGACTCATACAAGAGAAAACTGCAGCTAATTTCTTTAGTTGTACAAAAGAAGTTTGGTCAAGAAGTTCCATACTGTTCTGATTTAAAGTTGTTACCACTATCCACCGACCGATAACAATTCAAACTCATTGATATTTAAAAAGACCACAAACACCTTCGCTACTTGGATTAGCATTCAGTCGAATTAAGCGCCCTTGGGGCTCCACACAATAAACTGATTGACCATTTTACACTTTCCGCTAAAATGTGCGACATTAACCGCCGAGTGGAAGTGCTTCCACTTCGCCATTCAACCGAATTCCATCGGCTACAAAAATAATAAGCTACTGAATTGCGGCGAGCCGACCTGTGTCGTCTGACTCACCCAGAGGAGGTTTCTTTTTATTTACGCGAGGAAAAAAAACACCTGTCGCTTGTGACGACACAACTTTATCGAACTAAGTTGATTACTTGTTAGAATTTTCCTGAGCACAGCAGAATTTTGACGATTTTTTTCTTACTTAAAAAGACTTTACGCTTTGGGACACTTATCTGACACACCAAGTAAAAGCCTGGAGCTTTCTGCTGCGCAGATATAGTCCACGTTGAATGTTGAACGGTGGCAGGGTTGGATGCAGTTTACTTATTTAATTTACTCGCGGAAATAATTAAAGGAAGTGATTTGTGTGCTAATTACCAGAGTTTCCTAGAGAGTGGGAGATAATGTCCATCTCTATGGTTGAAGTGAATTGTGATCGCGACTTTGATACATTAAACGAAAATTTCTCCGGTAAGACTAGTTCTTAATGGATATAAAGTGTTTTGTACTATTAATTTTCAATCCTAATAGTGAAACAATTGAATTGTTTCCATTTTAACATATTTTGTGATAAGAGCTGAACGAAAAGGCTTTGCGATTCATTTGGTATAGCTTGAATGGTTGAAGGGGTCAAAACATATTGTATTACCTCAGTTCTTATCTAAATCAGTATGTAAATAAACGACGTTTCTCTTTTGTTTTATTTCAGACGATCCCCAATTTAATGAGCTAGTCATACAAGCTGAAATTGCCATTGAGCATGGCATTTACCCACAGCGAATATATCAGGGCAGTAGTGGGTCATATTTTGTTAAAAATCCACAGGGTGTAAGTATACTTTTTGTTTTCTTCTATTATTTTGTATTTTAAGTAAGCCTTGCTCTTGCGCAACCGGGTAGTGGTATAAATTAACCTAAGCCTAACAACATTTAAATTGAGCATAGAAAAAAAATTAAGTTTCTCCTTGGGGAGTTGTTCTGGGTAGAGATTCTGGAAAAACTTTGGTTAGAACTTTACAAATTAATATAAAAGAACGTACGTTAATCATGTATTTTATAATAATTCTAAAGTTTTGAAAAACGAAATTACCTATGAAATTAAAACTATTGAACATCAACCGCAATAGTGTACACGGAAAGTTTATTTCCTCTGAAAGAACATTTTTACCATTTTACAAATTACATACTAAATCCGTAAAACCCTCATTTTCCAATTTACAGAAAATTATAGCAGTTTATAAGCCAAAAGATGAAGAGCCATATGGACGACTAAATCCGAAATGGACAAAATGGATGCATAAATTGTGCTGTCCTTGCTGCTTCGGACGGTCATGTCTGATCCCAAATCAGGGGTAAGTGTAACTAGGTTCCTTTAAAGTTTACTTTTCCCGTCTGATTCATATATTTCTTGTGGAGCAGTTATTTGTCAGAAGCTGGCGCTAGTTTAGTGGACCAAAAATTAAAATTAAATGTTGTACCAAAAACCCGTATAGTACGCCTTGTGGCTGAGACATTTAACTACGCTAGAATCGACAGGCAAAAGTTCAAGCTGAAGAGAACCATTAAGGAGCACTATCCTTCAGCTAAATTTAACCGGATGAGTTTGCCATTAAAGGTTTGTTTATGTTATTTGTGGTTAAATTGCTGGTTTGTTAATTCTTTATTTGCTCCAGGTAGGGTCGTTTCAGTTGTTTGTGGACAGCTATAAAGATGCCGACTATTGGCTTCGGCGATTTGAGCACGAGCCGCTCTCTAAAAAGCTCGAGCAAAAATTCCAGCTCCAGTTTGAAAGACTTGTTGTGCTGGACTATATCATAAGAAACACTGATCGCGGAAATGATAATTGGCTCATCAGGTACGATCAACCGAAAATTAAACCACGCGACAAGAAGAAAAGTCAGACCAAGGCGGTGCAGGAAGAGGAGGAGGAGGAGGAAGTGGCTGAGGATCTCGAGACAACAAGAGGCAATGCAGACCCTGGAACCAGTTCAGGATCAAGTCCAGAACAGAAGGAATGGAACGTTGTACAACTGCCCGATATTAAAATCGCTGCGATTGATAATGGGCTTGCATTTCCCTTCAAACATCCCGACTCTTGGCGAGCGTATCCTTATCACTGGGCATGGCTACCGCAAGCTAAAGTGCCTTTCAGTCAACAAATTAAAGAATTAGTATTGCCACCGCTGTCAGATATGAATTTTGTTGAGGAAATGTGCAATGATTTGTTCCAACTGTTTAAGGTAAAGCACCACAATATATTATAAATTGAAGCAGGAAATTTATTCACGCCTGCAGTACTAAATAGTCTTAACCTCCTACATTCATTGTCGGTTGTTGGTTTGTTTTTGCTTATAAAAGCTGAGCCAGATAAGTTCTTAATTCTGTTCTCTTCCGTTTACTTTTGCTTTCTGTCTTGATTCGGTTTCGAGCAATAAAATGATGCCATTAAGATTGGTGTTAAAAGTGCAGGCGTGAACTTTAACTGTATCTTTCAGACAGACCTTTTCAAACCTCTTTCCCTGTAGCAAGACAAGGGCTTCGACAAAGGTTTATTCGAGAGACAGATGTCGGTGATGAGAGGTCAAATATTGAATTTGACCCAAGCTCTGAAAGATGGGAAATCGCCTGTTCAACTAGTCCAAATGCCTGCAGTGATAGTGGAAAGGTAAGTTTTCACAAAAAGTAAAGAATTTTTATCAGAGAATAAACTCAATTTTCTTCCCTTAGGTCAAAGCTTAACTCGAGCAATCGGTTCTTCTCGTTCCAGCAGCGCTTCCAAAATAAAAGCCCATTCTTTTCGTGGTGCTAACCAAAAATTCTCCGTATTTTTTACAATGAACAAAAAATATAAACCTGAAGAGTTACTTGTTACACCTCTCGACCATTTCCTACGTCCCCAGGCCGGCCGGCTTCCCACCGATCCACAATTTACGCTGGACACTCCATTCGTAGGCTGGGCAATTTTTTGCAACAGGGAGGCCAAGCAAAAGAACAAGAATGCAGGATGCATTTTCTCGGTCGGAAGCCGCAACATGGTCAACTTTTCATTTATTTTTTTCAGGAGTATTAAGGGTTACATCCATGACTCATTCCCATGAAAACCTTGCCCACTATAATCACCCTCCCCCTCTCCTCACTCCGCGAATCTTAGTTACATTAGGTCAAACGCCTGTATATTCATTCATATGTGATTATAATTTTTAAAGAGATTTAATTCGGTGTATTTATTAGTTTTTACTTGTTATTAAATATATCTTTGTTTCATCATAAGCTGGTAAGATTTTTCTTTGTTGGGATATACTGTTGGGTTTTCTGAAGTATTAAAAAGAGCAAAATTATCCACTTCTCGATTACATTTATTCCCACAATGAAAAATTTACATTTGTTTAAAATAAATGCGCGTTGTAAATATAAATGCGTACAACATCGATGCGATAAAATAAAGCTCCTTAAAAATATTCTTTGGTTATTACCGAATACTGCCTTAGAGGAAAACTAAAAATAGAAAATGTACAGAACGAACAAAAAGCAGAAATAAATAACAAAAAAATTTCTTGGAATTCCTTGGTATAAAAATTGTGTGATGAATACTTCTAGGGCACATACATGCCCAGTGTCTGGGAGGCGTCTTCCCCGAAGGGAGTTACATTATGGCTTTGTAGATTTGTTTCGCTTATAACCTAGCTACTACCGTTGATGTGGCAGGGATGGGCCATACTTAAGCCCTTATCAGTAGCTGCGGCTCGGACCGGATCGAATCAGTCAGATATTGGGTTTTCATTACCTTTTGGAAGTAACGCTTCTCGTTGGGCGAGTTCACATTATAGACGATTGGACGAACACCAACATTTCTCCACAACTCGGAGATATGCCTGCAATTAGAAGATCAAAGAATGATATTCATTTCCGCGTAAAGAGAGTTTGGAAGCTTACAAGTTGTACTCATCCTTGCTGATGAACACCAGACTAATACCGATGACTGGGGCGATTATATTGCGGAAAACAGCCCCGTAAATGGAAGTGATAAGTGTTGAGGTCTTGAGTATAATTCTACTGGGCGACTTCTCAGTCCATAAACCGCAAATCAAATCGGGAAAGGCTTTCCGAAGCTGTATGTAGCCGGTAGTAGACGATTTAAGTTTGGAAAATTAAAAAATATATATGTATAATTATAATATAGAGTATTATGTACTTTTAATTGATTAGTTATCGGTAAGTAAGATATTTCCCTTTGCAAAAATATATGGTTGAAATATTTTTTTAAAAATCTTCTGATCTGAATAAGCGAAAAACAGAACCAGTTTATTTATGTAGAACAATTTCCCTACCTGATATATGGCAATAGGTGATTTGCTCACTATAATTATTCGTCTAGTAAAACTGTCGTGAGATTTGATAGCACCTTTCAGCTTTTCTATAACACTCGAACTAGCGTCTGAAATCAATAGGAAAATTGTTAAATTGCAAGTTTCCAGCAAGGTGAAGAGGTTTGCTAAGGTGATCACTTTCTCTGGTTCGAACTGGGACCTGCAGGAGGAAAATCGATAAAAACCTCTTAACAGGAAAAAGAATATGTGCAAATCTCACCCAAGGGGATGGAGCTCGGAGATATTGATATTTTGCAAGGCATCCAATTTTGTTTTGTTAATATTCCCATTTAGGCCCGCCTTCTCCAGGGTGGACTTGTGGAGGATAATGAGCTCCCCGCAGGCAGTGAGGCTTATATCTAATAGTACGTTGCGGAAGCCCAGCTTTGAGCACTAAATAATGGAATGTAATAAAACCAGTCAAATTTCAGTTACATTCAGCAGTTATGTTACCCGTTTTATAGCCGCCGTGGAGTTCTCGGGGGCATCGTAGGCTCCGCCCCGACTAGCAATAGGCCAGAAAGATATGTCGTCCACATAGTCGCCGCCGAGCAATCCCATCAGTTGCTTCTCATTGGGACTCTTTAGCTTGAAGAATTTCGAAGCCACACAGACAATGATTAGGAGCAGGGTGAACCAGGGAATACCCGCCGACGCCAAAGTGCAGCAGAACCAAAATGTGTTGAAGACAAAGGAAGTCAAGGCGACGGCAAAACACAGAATATGATATAGCATTTTTGCAATTCCGAAAACTACATGAATATTCATTAATTTCGCAGTATCTAGAGTGCAAGGGTTTTTTTAAAAGAGGAAACTTCACATGTTGTCCTGGGCCTGACCGATGACGGAATGCCGATCGATTTTGGGCTTCTGGTCACCCCGCGCCGATTGACAGATGTCACAAATTCCTTTCCCTTACACCCGGCCTGAAATTTTATACACCACTGTTTGAAGTTTCTTCCTTCCAGTTTCAGATGTACAGAAAGCTTTTACCGGAAATGACGTTTTCCAATCTGAAAATTATTCGTTTTCAAAAATTAAATATACGTTAAAATCTTAAACTCTAAAGGAAAGGGAAAATTGCTAAAACTACCAATAATTTTGATAACTAAAGAAAAAGAACCTTTATAAATGAAACTGAAGGGTTTGAAAGTAGTGTACATATATTATTGAGGTGAGATATTCTTCATATTCTGTATTTAAGTCTTACAAGATTTACATTCATATATTAAAATTTCAATTAATTGTTGTTGTATGAAAATTTAAGCACATTCTTATTGAAACAAAGCACAGGGAACATATTTGAAAATGATAGAAAAATAAACGCCAAAGTCCATACATAAGGGACTAAAAATGTTATTTAAATTTCAGAAGAAAATCTGATTTTAAATAAAGTTATTTATTTATTTATTTAAACTCATTTAAGCGATAACAAACAGAGTATAAAAAACACTAAAAAAAAACTTCCTAAATTCTAAGCAAATTTCTGCAGACCGTACCATGTCTGTAAGGCAGGTAAAACGTAAGAGAGTTACAACACGCGAAGGCGCTGTTCGATGACGTTAATGGCACGTTTAAAAGCAAAAGGAGTTAAGGAAAACAAATCAACACTGTTAAAGATTTTATTATGATACTTTTGTATTCTAGTTATGGGAGATTTATTTCTAAGATTTGTACGTAACGATACTAAGAAAAGGTCTCACAAAACCACCAGGTATGTGAAAATTAAGTTTTTGAAGTTCTGAAATTGCTTTCAATTTCGTATAGAAATATTTTATCGAGGTACTTACACCGATCCTCAAAAGAGAAAAGATTTAATTTAGTAAAACGTTCGCTGTAGGATCTCATCAATATTTTATAACTATTTAAAAAATCATGAAATCGTAAAAATATTATTGAGAAAATTTTGTTCTTAACGTAATGGTTATAACTAGATCTATTTCATTTATTGAAAAGGTGTCAAATTTTAACTTAACTTTAGCAAGAGTTGTATAAATTTCCTAATTTATATGTAATATTAAACTTCGCATGCAAGTTATCTTAACATACAAAAGGCCATGTACATACGATAAATAATTGGGATTCTTTATCTCTTGAATCTGATGAAAAGATAAGATAAAGCCGTTAAAAAGTTTACTTTATTGTTTTTTCAAAGTGTGAAATACAATACGAACATTTTCATATTTTGGCAACATTCCTAATCCAAGCGCGGACATTCGAATTAGCCAATCGAGTGTACACTCCATAGTATTTGGGATTTCCGCACTCAATTCCCCCAGACACAACTCCAATTTGCTTTCCCTTAGAGACAATTGGACCACCGCTGTCTCCCTGGCAGGCATCCTTTCCTGGTTCACCAGCGCAGAACATCCTTTATAAAATAATGAAATATCTTTAAATTAGACTTAAGACGTTAAATTGAATATTCACTTGTTCACTTACATCCCCCTGACACCTCCGTATCCTTTAAGCGCTTCGTTGCAAACACCCTGATCAACAATTGGAATATTTACGAATTTGAGGTGTTCCGAAACAACGTGGTTGTCGTGGCTGGTGTACCCCCAACCGGAAACTGTTGCAACGTCACCAGTATTGATGGGTTCATTGAAATCGGGCAGAGGAGCTATTTGGATATTGTCGCCAACAAGATCGGTTTTAGTCCTGATGAGTCCAGCGTCGTAGTCGCTCCAGCGGGAATTGTAGTCGGGATGCATGACAACTTTGTCAGCTTGGATGATTTTTCCACCATCATTTGAGAAGGTACTTCCGGCCCTTAAAGTGACATCAATGGCCAGCACTTTTTCAAGGCAATGGGCGGCAGTTAGGGCCCAACGTTTACCAATCACAGACGCTCCACAGTTATGACGCCCAGCAATTCTTAAAGACAACTGCGAGGAGAATAATTTTTAAATTTTAAATTTACCACAAACAATTTATTTTAAATTACCTGATAGGGAAAATCAGAAATATCTCCATCTTCACCACCAATTATTCTCCCTTCCGGCACTTTGCCACTTTGGGCAAAGGACACTGCTGAGACGGCCAAGAGCACTGCAAACCACTTCATTCTATGGCTGGAGGTAAAATGAAAATCTGAATGGTGTCAATAGTGGTTAATCGGAAGATCATAACTAAAGCACACAATTTTATCAAGTATCTATTAATTAGTAGAATCGTTGGTTATCATAAGTGGCTTATTATCAGTGATGTTTTAGAGTTGTTCATTATTGTTTGATTTTTATCTCAAAGAGTCCATTGCCATGCCAAAAAAAGTGAAAGTGAATTTGTGTGCGAGGAATTTAATGAAACAGAATTTCTTTGTTTAAATATATGTACATATGTGCCTTTATTTAAGATATGCATATGTATGTTGTACTCATATGTATGTATCTAATTGTTAAACAACGACCCCAAGGTTTCTAAAGCTTTGTACGAATTTTGAAGAAGATAGTCAGATTTGGAGGATCGGAATGTGGTTTTTTTTAAATAACCCTTTATTTTCATATTAACAGTTTTTTCTACAGAATATGAAAAGTCAATCGAATGCCTTCAAGGGTATACTTTTCATTAATTAAAAAAAAATTTTGTATATTACTTCTTTTTTGAATATTCCAAAATGACGAAATTGTGGCGGTCACATCCGGAAACGGGAATCCCAACAAATTATGGATCGATTCCTCTGAAATTTTAATCACACATTCGAAACAACATTACCTCTTAAATGAACCATTAAATGCTGAAAATATCTCAATATTTTTTACTATTGGTCAAAAGTGAAAAATTGTTTGGAAGATACGAGGTACATTTCAATGTAAGCTCATTTTTTCACTTTTTTCACTTTTTCATGATTCATCCAAGAATTATGATTGTTCTGAACATAAACATTTTTTTCGGACCAGTATAACAGACGCTAGACTGCAGTGCACCATTTTGAGTCTTATGCTCAATCAGGAAATGATAATCAAAGCTTCGCTATTTTGGGTTCGTTTTAAATGAAAGACACACTTAAATGTGTTTTTATAATAAGTTATTCATTCTATGTGAAAAAAATTCCTTAAATATTGACAAGAATTTCAAATTCTATATAAGATAACGGAAAGGGTTACTTTAAAAAATTCTTTTAGTAAGTATGATATACATATCGCCTACTTGATAAAATTACGTTTAAAATTTGGGCTTCATTTGTATCCATTTTGCAAAATCAAGACTATCTCAAAGATCCTCTTTTTAATACATAATTATTATAACCAAAGCTTTTTAATCCCATGTATTCGGAAAATATAATATAGTTTATGCGATTTAATATTTTAATAAATCATTTAATACTATTTCACTATTTTACCTTTTACTGGTAGGAAATTCCGGACAAACTTACTAAAGCTACTGAAATGGTAACAGAATCACTTACTTATATATATTTATCCAGAGATATTCATCTTGTAATTTTTTACTATTTACTAGACAAACTAAGCAATGTTAATTAAGCCCCTACTAAATGATCAGATGTTTTCTAATTTTTTTACATAGCACCTGTTCAAACGCTATATACAATATGAGTGGTTCTTTGGATTTTTGATATTTGAACAAAATAAAGCATAATAAATAGAATCACGTACCCTCGCCAAAAGTACCTCCTTCCACACCTGAGACAAGTTTTAAAAAATTCTTTTAATTTTTCTGATAGACGTACATATGAAGGAAAAGTTCATGGGAGATTTGTTTTATTGTATTGTTGATACGAAAATTGAAAAATTTACAATATGTAATTCTATTTAAAGAAGTCAATGATCTAAACCTCCTATCGCGTCAATCATTAGTCATTTCACTAGATACATGTGCGTCGGGTATCTAATATATACATATGTATATTGGAGATTGATGACTTGATAAAATCAGTTGAATTACTTTATCTAGATTCAGTTATAAAAATAATACTTTTATAAGAGTTATGTATTGTGCTGGCTGGCAATTCTAAAGAGATAACATAAGTGCGAATTAAGTGAGGATTCTTCAAGTTCTTTTTGAAAAGATTAAAATCGGCCTGACGAATTAATCAATTTAAATGTTCCAGACAGGCTGCGGTTACTTGTAAAAATGTGTGGCGAATTAAAGTACCGAAGTAGACATGTCTGGAATTAAAAAATGTTGATGATAAGTTCAATTTTGAATTTCTTTCATAGATTTTGATACTGGAAATAAAATACAAGTTCTTGAATGTTTTCTAAGAAATGAGGTTCATCATTCAAGTCCATGCGTGATAATCGCAATTTTGCCTACACCTCAATGTTATATTTGGCGATAATATATATAAAAAAAGATTTATTTATTTAGAAAAAATATTTATTCTATTGACTTTAAATATACAAAAATGAGAAATTTTATTTACACACATACATGTATTCTAAAACACTTTAGCTACTATTAAAACTAATTAAATGACACCATTATTAAAGGCCAGATGTACTACTAATCCATTTTCGAATTTCAGGATCGGCCAATCGAGTGTAAACACCTGGATATTTGGTGTTTTCACACTGGCCCAAGCCCCAGGACGTTACTCCAATGAGGACATCATCAGCTACAATGGGGCCACCGCTGTCACCCTTGCAGGTATTACTTTTCTGTACTGTAGCACAGAACATCCTGAAAAAATAATTTCTTGATAAAATAGTCCCTTGTGTATATGTAGTTTAATTATAGTCTTACATTTGCCGAATGCCGCCAGAGAATCTGTATGCCTCGTTGCAAGAATCCCAATTTACAGTCTCAACAATTGCAAATTGCAGGTGGTTGGATAGTATGCGATAAGCTTCATTCAAATAACCCCAACCAGAAATGATCGCAGTAGTTCCATCTTTTACTTTGTAATCCGATGTCGGGAGTGGGATTTCGGACACATTTGGTCCAACCATTGGCTTATTAGTTTTTATAAGAGCGACATCATTGTCCAAAGTTTTGTTGTTCCAATTTGGATTTATATAAATCTTTATTGGTTGGACTAAAACACCTCGTCTGTTATTGTATGAAGTTCCAGCGAGAATTGCAATCTCTTGTTCCGTTTTTTGGTCTACACAATGAGCTGCTGTGATTACCCATTCTTCTGCAATTATTGCTCCTCCGCAGTAGAATCTTCCATAATGGTGTAGAGATACCTGATTATGAAAAAGTTGTTGAACTTATTTTTAAAACCATCTCTGTACTAAACTCACTTGATAAGGAAAGTCACTAATTTCGGCATTATGTCCCCCATAAATGCGACCCTCTGGATCAATGGGCTGGGCAAGTACCAGGCTTACGATCAAAGATATAACGATGAATGTCTTCATTTTAGGCTAATGCTCAAAACTTAATGGATTCATTAAGGAATTGACGCCTTTTTATACGTCTCGCATTTATCTTTCGGAAGCATACGAGATTGCTACTATCAGTGCAAAAAAACAATCAATTTTACCGAAATTATCGCATTCATCTCACACCAGATATATCTGCAATCCAATAAAAGGTTCTAACAATTTGATAGTATCGATGACGATATTATTTGAGTGATAATTAGTTTCTTTAGACCCATTCATATCTTTTAAAATGTGACGTGATTTAATGGTCAGACACGCATCAGTAGCATGCGATTTTAATCAGCATAGTAAATGAGCCACGAGTCTTTTGTTTAATTTGAAGTGCGCCTTCAGGTTTCTCCATTCTTTGACTTTCTTTGACTTTTAGGTGAAATAATGGACATCAGTTCTACAATATACCCGAAATTGAATTTATCAACGGTCATTGGGACAGAATATCAACGGATGTTTGGGGCTGATAATTATAGATGCACTCGTACTTTAGTATCAGGACGTACCTCTTACCTCAGGTATTTAAAATGTCGGCAGTTGCTTTTTTTAGAATGCAATAATTCAAGCTCCATTTATCTTACTTTTGCGTAATAGCCTTTGGTTCCAAGTGCTCTTGTATCAATATCAATATCTTGTCATGCAAAGCCATCGTTTTGCTTCTGGACTTTTGATTTAATTTTATTTAGTTTTTAATGCTTGGCTACCTTCTTTTTTTATTAATTTAAACAATTTAGAGTATTTAGATTTTTTCACATTTGAATAGCAATTTTGAACTTTATTAGAATTTAAATTTTAACGGACATAACTTACTTTTGTTTCGTCATAAATACCTACCTACAACAATTTACTCTCAAGTTATTTGTCATTAAGTGTACATATTTGAAATTTAAGATGCGCCGATGTTTTCTATAAGCTGAGTTTTTGTAACGTAGTACGTTTTCTTCGCATGAAAATCTGAAAACCCAGGCTTTATCTGGGTTTCTCCCCACGTTACGGCGAAATTTCAGAAATTTCCCACATTTTGGAATGTGGCAACGTGGATAGAAGCCCAGATAAAACCTGGTTTTCCGGGTTTGCATACGAAAAAAAAACGTACTAAAACCTATACAATTTTTCTGGTTTTGCGTTTACCAGGTAAATTTCCATTGAATTGAAATTTATGAATCAAACTTTACTTTGGGTCCTATTCTCGTTGTCACTCGAATCGGATCGAAAAGAGCTTAAAAACCCGAGTGAAAATAATCAATTTCAAAAATGCGACTGTATAAAAGGCGTTCAAGGGCCAAGTTTTAATCATTTTTTTTTGGCACCCAACGATCGTACGAGGTTGTTTTGCAGGATATTTTAGCCTGCAAGACCCCGTCACGTCCGATATACGGTCACAGATGACATTTTACGATTAAAATAGGAATTTACAGGGGTCGCTTAAGGATCAAAAGTGAGGCGCACAGAGGCTGTACATGAACTGTACATGGACTTGTACATTGGCTGTACATGAGCTGTTTTTTAATAAAATTGAGCGGATGGAACTTTGTCGCGGCTATGTTAGCAAAATTCAGTCATAGAATTGAATCAGGTGAGATACAATAAATAATTATTTTTTCAAATTACGTTCAACCGCTGTACGCCTGCGTGTACGACAGTTTTATTTCCCCAAGAGACCCAAACTAGAGTCAATTGGATTTTTCATTCTAAATACACCGGCGTACTCCCGTACAGCGTTTCAGATTTTTTTTAGCCGCCCACGTCCCTAAAAAATCTGAGGGGCTCTCGTTTAGCCTCTGTTCAGCCGCTGATTATTTTTACTCGGGAAAGTATCTTTTGAATTGAAATTCCAAAGCTTTTAGTAAATTCATTTCAGTTACCTTTGACTTCAATTAATTTTTTCGTTCAAAGTGTCTAGAATAGCCGATTGAAGTTTGTTATCTGGCTATTTTAGTCACTTTAAATGGCAAAATTAATGAAGCCAGTTGTAACTGAAATAAAATTACTAAAAATTTAGGAATTTTATTAAGGAATTTCAATTCGAAAGGTGTTTTTTAAGCTCTTTTCGATCCGATTTGAGTGACAACGAGAATAAAGCCCTTTATTTCATGAACATAAAATCGAATTGCCTGGATTTATATCTACTTTGCGCCAAAAATCTAATCCAAAAATTTATCTGGTTCAAGTTTGGATGGGCAAGTATAATAGCAATTTGATACGCTTTTCGCAAAATAAATCTTTATATAATTGACTGTTTTTTAATTCAATTCAATGCAAAATTTCTTGGTAAACCCAGAACTGGATCCGTTGTGAAAAAAACACAGCTTTTGTCTGCCTTAATTTCCTTTTTGTTTTATTTCTGGAAAATCAGAAAAGAAACCATATTTACTATCACCAAAATATTTTTTATGATGCTTTAATTTGACAAAAATATTGAATCTGCTAGATAAGTGTAACAAATTTCAAAAATCTATCAGCAATTAATTGACAACGGCAACACCAGAGCTCTCCAAACTTTGACGTTTTGTAAACAGCTGTTCGCAGGAGAGACTCCACCGAATGGCGTTTTATCAGATTTACATTCTCCACGGGAGCGGAGAGGGCTGGCCAGAAGTGTGAACATTTAATTTTTTGGTTAAAACGCGATTTTCTTTGATTTCCCCGATCGACCGAGCACCGTACAATATTCCCAAAGCTGTGATACACGACCCTGAATAGAAAAAGCAGCAAAGATGCCTCCGAAGGAGAGGAACATTGCCATGATGGGTTATCGATCAGTAGGTTCGTTCTGTTTTTTTTTTCTCTACGCCTTTTCACTTGTTCTGTGCACTGCTCGCCCAAACATGACGGCTATCGTGGACTTATTTAAAAAAAACTGCCAGCCGATTCTATGGCGGGCAGGGCACTGCGCAGCAGGATGGGACTGAGACGATTTCCCTTGTTTTCCCTTGCAGGCAAGTCCTCGCTTAGTATTCAATTCGTGGAAGGACAATTTGTGGACTCCTATGACCCAACGATCGAAAATAGTAAGTGATGTTTTCGCTTTTATACTATTTAGTGACTGCCTTCTGCTATTGGTTATCTGGAAATGTAGTAAGAGCTGCAGTTCAACAAAAATGTATTGTTTTGGGGAGCACGGGACTGGAGGTGCAGCCACTCATCCCGAAATGAAAATCTTGTTGAGGTCATGTTTTCTTGCAGGGAGGGAGAAGTAGAAACCAAGACATTTCAATTGTATTTACTTTATGGTGTCCAAAAATTGCCTTATTTATTTTATTCAAGCCAACAGACATCTACGTTTCCTAATAGTAAAAGCGTAGACCATACAAACGCCACATTCTTTAGTGGTTTTGAAGATTACATTTTTCTATCAATAAAATTAAGAAAATTAGGAACATCTGTCTGCAATATAAATGAGTTTGTTAACATTAGGTTTTGAATTTCCCTTTCGTTTAAAAACATTGGTCTAGTTGCTCTTTTCAGTTAATTTTGAAGACTTCATAGACTTCATTAATTCAATATTAACTCTATTTCTCGTATGGTAAAAATTGAATATTTCTGACTTATTACCTTTATAAGCAAGCCAGGCCAAAGTCCCAACATTAGATATCTTAAGTTGAATTGAACTAATTGTAAAATGATTATGGTTTGAACTTGCGTAGACGTAATTAGAATTCACTACCATTTACTGAACTGGATTACTGATGGTGAGCATGTAAAGAATCTGAACCTGAGAAAACATTTTACCTATTTAAACCAACAAGATGATGTTATTTTCGGTTCACGATATCAATTATTGTTTCCTATAAATTACATATTGGAAACTCGTCGATTTGCTACTGGATTATTTTCAGAAAATCCAGTGACCGTGTGCGTATGTATGTGTGCATGTGTGTGCGAGTAAAACGATCGAAAATAATAGTTTTTTTTTTTAATTACATTTTTATTTACCTTAACCGGGCATGTTCTTTGTTCGTTGTAAAAAATCCAATATTTTTATTTAAAAAGGTAAGCAATTATTTAAATTAAAATATTCCACATTACAGAACTTTTACTAAATATGTACCTACATAATAAAAAATAAAATAAACTTGAAGGCAAACAGCAATTTTAAAAATATGTCCTTGTGTAAAAGACTAGGAAAATTCATGCACATCTTTTTTCTGTGCTTTGAGATCGGGATCAAATTTCAACATCTCTAATAGCCCATTGGATTTTAAATGTTTTGAAATCATATATGTATGAATGAAATCAGACACACCTAAAACCCCTTTACTTTAATTTTGAGAAAAACTATACTATCACATAAAATTGAAAAACAAAAAAAATCGTAAAACTATGAATGCATATCTTTCGAGTAAAATATATAATCATAATAACGAACTGCCTATTTGACTGACAGCGTTTACAAAAATCACACGAGTCAATTCGCAAGACTATGAGGTGCGATTAGTGGACACAGCGGGTCAGGATGAATACAGCATTTTCCCAGCACAGTACAGCATGGATTTCCATGGTTATGTATTAGTTTATTCCATTACCAGCCAAAAGTCGTTCGAAGTCATTCAGATTATTTACGAGAAATTGCTAGATGTTATGGGGAAAGCACAGTGAGTAAACATACACTTAATTCTTCTAGTCCGCTTGAATACAGACAGGTCCTAAATATTTTTTTCTAGTGTACCTGTAGTGTTAGTAGGTAATAAAACTGATTTACATCAGGAAAGAGCCGTATCAACGGACGAGGGTCGGAGGCTAGCTGAATCGTGGAAAGCGGCATTTTTGGAAACATCAGCTAAACAAAATGAGGTTTGAATTAGCTTAATAGCTTTTCAATTTAAACATTTAAAATGGATTATTTCTCTTCACATGTTCGACTCTAGTCTGTTGCAGATATCTTCCACAGCTTACTTCTATTAATCGAAAAGGAAAATGGGAACACACAAGAGAAAAGCAGCTGTACCATATCGTGAACAAATCTGATTTATTTTTCCAATTTATGCAACATTAATTTGGTGTAGGACAAAAGTATACACTAAGTAGAATTTCAATAAAATGTAAACAAAATGTTTACCTAATCGAAACCACTTTTATTTGGGTTTGAAATCACTATCTAGTTATTACTAACAAACATCTAATCAGTATCATATGTATATCAATTAAAAATTATGATTTTTTACGGCAAATGTCTCTCATAACTTTTTATGTTTTGTAATGTTCCAAAATTTCATCTATCATTTCAATTCGTTTGTCCATTACGGTGGATTATAGATTATAAGTGTACTGGTTGTAATTTAGCTGAAACAAAGACCTCCTCTCCAGAAGTTTATCTGTAAGGAAAGAATAAATAAATTTAAATGAGGTTGTCGTAAGAACTTGTATGGAAAGTGTAATTTTTGTATCTTTCATCCAAAATTGTTCATTATTTTGGCTATGTTTTTTTATTTCATATTCCTTCGCCCACATAAAATTATTTCAATTATTCGCCTAGTCAGAAATAGATCAGACCTTTAAACACAACAGCTTTGCGTGGCACTAATATAATAATATGAATACTGCTACCAAATATTGGTATAAAAAAATTTGCAAATTTGCAATTTGTTCAGCAAACAAATGTGATTTATTTCCTTTCGCTACTTCTTCCAAAGTCTATTCCAAATTAACAATTTCGTTGTCCTTAAAGTTTTTACTAATAAAATAAGTTAATAACATATGACTCACTATTATTAAAAACATCTGCAGTTATCACGGTGGGTCAGATGAGAGGTCGATAGTCCTGAACATTTATCCCTGTGATTAGCGCACTGGCTTGATTTTTTGATTTGATATGTAAATTCGCCATAATGAAACTTCTAATACAAATTACTGGATATTTCTTATGATAAATGAAATTTAAAATAATCTGTGATCTGAAATCAGAACTTTAAATCCAATGGTCTGTTGATCTATAAACAACTTTGGACCATATAGATCGTGATTACTTTTATTATTAGTATTCTCTTTATTATAATGCATTTTATTTTATTGTCCGCCTGTACAGTTCATGGACTAATCAGTTAAAAAATAATTTATTTTTGAATCAAACGGGATAATTTGCTTATTACATATAACAATTGTTTCTGATTAGAATAATATCTCTTATACCACATTTAAGAATAAATTTCCATTTATCAAATTTGGATAATAATCGCAAAAGCGTCTCACAATCGTTAATCGTCAAAACTACAATAATTGTTAGATACAAAAGACGTTATTTATCATACATTGCACATAGAACATGGCAGACAATCTCGTAGTCCCCAATCCTTATCAGCAAACCTCATTATACATATCCACTTAATGTTGTAACTGTTGGTAAAATTGCTGTGAAATACAAATCAAAACTTATTCAAGCACATTATGACAAATATTACAAATTTGTATGTATCAATGTATGTTTAAAATGAAATTCTAGATCGTAGGTGGTACGGACGATGTCTTTTTATTGATGTTTTTCTTGGCTTTGTAATAGATACACTATTTTACTTTATTAACAATACTAAACTTTTTTGCTTTGTATTTAACTTTATGAAGAGAATATATTTTTAAGAATCAAGATTAGCTATAGTTGTTTTTTATGGTATATTACTCTCTTAATATTTTATATGCAAAATTCTAAAATCGATTTTGCGCATTGTGTGATTTTGTTAGTATTTTGCCGCCACTTCTATAGTGGAATGAATTTTAATAGCTGCCAGTTTTGATTAAATGAGATCTTTTGTTCGGCCGAAATTTTTTCTTATTGATGGTTGCTTTTTTTGCTGAATCTATAAATGCGATTGAGACAGATAATTTTGCACCTTATTTAATATGTATAATCGGCATAGCACAAATAAAAATTCTTAATATTTTTTGGTTGATGCGATATAGCTGCATTAGAAATATATTCATTATTTCTTTTCAAGTAAGTAAATTGTGTTTGCAAAATGAAATGCGGCAACAGGCCAAAATCATGAAATAAAACATGCTCAACTTCATTTAAACTATAATTTATTCAGAACTGGAGATGCCACTAAAGACCAATTTTCCTGCCATCTTAATGTCTGAAACTGCTTCAAGTTTTCCTGGAATGTTTCGTGAATTGCATTGAGTTTCCTATTGTTTGGAAAATCTTCGAACCATGTCTCCAATTGTTTCGCTAGTTGTTCTGAATCATCGAATACAAATCCGTTTTTATTGTGTTGGACTAATTCGTGTAGGCTAAAAAAAATGTAACTTTAAATTTCTTCCAATGCTAGAAAATTTAATCTACCAATTGAAATTCTTTGCGCAGACGACTAAGCCAACACCAAACATATCAACTACTTTCATAGGTAAATCCAAACCGCTTGAGCTCCAATGCAGGCAAACTCCAAGATCAGCTGAAGCGAGCAGGCGCGGATAATCTTCCAAATCCAGCCAAGGAGTTATTACACAAATCTTCTTCCATTTTTTATAAGCAATTATATTTTTATAGTATTCCTTTTGAGGTCCCTTACCGGTAATAATACAAAGCAATCTTGGGAAGTTCGTAAAGTTTACGGCGGTTTTCTCATAATCTGAAAGAATATAATTAATTTTTAAAATATTCTTTATTTTAACTAACTCTTGCTAACTCTAGTATCGTTCTTAGTTTAAGAATAAAAAGAAATGGACATTTTAAGTATTTTCGCTAAATATACATTTTATTTAATTCAAACCTTCAAGAGCTGCTAACAAAATGCTGAAGTCTTCGTCAGGCGTCCAACTCGTGCTGGAAATTAGAATCGCTGGTCGATTGGCTCTGTAAGTGATGGAGCCATCTTCCAATTTTTGAGTAAATGCCGTCATCTCTGAACCATTGGCTTCTTCAGCTGCAAACTCTTTGTACTCGTCCGACAGCTTTAGAAAAAGTTGGTGCTTCTCATCAACTGATAAAGGGTGGAACTGCAGAGGAGGTCTATCGTACAGAACAACGGCGCTAAAAGCAAAAACTTAATCGTAAAAATTATATGGGTGAAAGACACGAGGATTCTCACCTTATTCTCCAATTAGTCCTTAGATCAGTCTGCATCGCTTTCGTTACACAGAAATTCGCGCTTGCCATCCGACCAAAATAACTCTCGATCCAGCGAGATAATTTTACAATAGGCCCATTGGGGTTGGAGGACATTGACAAAATTGTATGGGTGTAATTATGCCAGTCAATTACGAGGCAAGTTCCTCTGAGTTTCGAATAAATGAAACATACGACTAATGTCGGCACTGCTGGGGGATTTTGTATGAGAATAAAGTTTGGCTTCTGAATCAGAACGAGTGCCACGAAGAGTGTTATTGACTGCCATAACGTTTTAAGAAGGTACTTCAAAAGACTTGGCAGTTTCACCTCGGGGAAACTTTTCAAATTATGTATCTTAGCCTTTTCATTATTTTTTATGTACTCCAAAGGCTCACTTTCATTGTAACTGAGAACATCGACAGTGTAATTTTCCTCTAATAAACTTTTCGTGTGGTACTGCATTCGTGGACTTCTACCGAAGTCGCCCAAAACAACTACACAGGCTCGCTTCTTTTTATTGTCCATTGTATTTTTATTTATAATACAAATATTTATTTCCCGCTTCAAAAAAAAATCAAAAAACATCAACAATCAGGCACGTATATTAGGTTTTTCGATTTGAGAATGGTCCGTTAAAAAAAAAAGAAAAAATTAAACTACTTTATGACTGCATATTTACTATCTTTATCTTTTGTATGAGGAACATTCTCAGTCAATAGAAATATTTTGTAAAAAGAAAATATAATTCAAATGGCATTTAATTTTGTATCCTGGTCGTTGTTGTAAATTGAGATACTGTTTTTATGAATATCGGAATGGGAGGTGGATTTTTTTAATTATTTTTCCCTTCTTCCCTACCACAAAGTGCTCTCAAAACCGTTCTCAAATCGAAAAACCTCGGAAATAATGGAATCCCCTCATTTTGATCCTAATTTCGTTTTATAATTGAATGACACAAATGACAAGCCCCGTGAGCCCCACAAACCTGTTGATATTTCGGTCTTGTTCTTCTTTTAACTTTTGGACACCGTGGCTGTTTTTAATGACGCCATGACGCCACATTTAGCATCTTTTCTGTTATAAAGCTCTTTAATATGTAAACCACGAGAATTGATGGTGTATTCATATAAAAGAATATAGAATGAAACTGGAAAAGATAGAAATTGGCGTACTACAAGGATCCTTGCTTGGATCTGTTTTTAAGTCTCTATAAGCAAACTGTATATGAAAACGAATTAACTGCCTAAAAGCTCTACGTATGTTCGTATGTACATGGACGTACATTTATCTTTCTACTATACCTGACGGAAAAAGCGATGGTTGTGTATAAGCATAATATATTATAGATTATAAAAACTAAACAACACGCTTCCTGAGGTGACGCTTGCGATATGACGATTATGATGTGATTGAAAAAACTCGAATTCATTGCATAGATTCTTTTTTCAACGAATTCAATTGTTATAAACAATTAACAGCTAACCATGCATTGTCATCCAAACTAAACGTGTATGCAAAATTTCAGCTTAATCGGAAATCGGGAAGTGGGTCCAATTTAACTTCAAAGACTTTTTTAACATATTTACAGCCAGGTGAAACTAATAAAAGCGTGTTAATAAATAAGGGCACAAGACGATATTTTGGAATTCCAGCTAAAGAGCCTATAGAAGAAAATTTAATTCTAGAAGAAATTTTTAAAAAGACAAGTTTACAAATTATTTATTTTATTTGACAAAACTATATAACATAGAAAAAATTTAATACATATTATGCCTAATATAATCTTTATGATGAGAAATTGCTTTTAAGTCAGTTAAGAATACAAGGCACGGAGGGAAGTTTTGACCTAAACATGTTTTTTACAATTTGGACACTTTCTCTCTGTTTTTAGCCATTCTTCAATGCACTCCTTATGGAAAACATGTTTGCATTTTAAGGTTGTCTGAGGCTTTTCAACTTCTTCAAGACAAATTGTGCAGATAGAGCAATCTGGACAGTTCAGTTCGTTACCCTCACGCTGTGCTTTCCATTCATCAATGCAAACTCTATGGAACATATGATAACAAGATAAAGTTTTTCTCTTAGAGAACTCAATCCGTTTAAGGCAAATGCTACACTGTCCGACATAACACCTGCGAGGAAGATAAAGAGGTGAATCCCCGAATTATGAATTTGCCTATCCACATCTACACAATTAGAACTTACGAATTTGGCGCAGATTGCGATTTTTTTGTGGAGGCTGCGTGTGATCTCGTATGATTTAATTTGTGCGGCTCATTTACATTGAAAGCCTGATAGGCAAAATATCCTATAATAGCAGCTAAACCCGCAGCAGCCCCGACTGTCATTACAATTGCAAGAGGATTCATTGTCGTATGCAGATTTTGTACTGTGAGAAATAAATTTTATAAACTCCTACTATGCGAAATCACTTTTCGGTACAATATTATCACAAATAGCAAAGTAAACAATTAGAAAGTTGCGGATACGGGACTTCTGCACTAAACACTCCACGAGCACTCCACCATAGGCGGGTGGCGCCATCCATTGACAATGACATTTCAAACGAATATAGAAATGAGGGGTATTTCAAAAGCTAACAATATCCATTTTTGTAAATTTATAAAAATATTCAAGGAACATGGTCAATTTGGTCAACCTTGCCTGGACCAAATAAGCTGCAGCCGCAGCACTATCGGTGGATAGTAATTTAGAACAACCAACCTAAAAATATTCATAATTTCTGAAGAAAGGTAATTTAACTATTTCTTAATATTGTAAGGCTTAAGTGAAGAATAGGTCTTTCGCTCCGATTTCGATGAAATTGCGAAGGTACCTTTCGTTTGCCCTAAAACGGAAGAATCCAAAAGAATTTTGTGACGGTCTTTTTTTGCTTTTTCTTTATTGGAATTGTTTATACATTTGTAATCTCTGAATTTTAACGAACGCGGTATGCTAATGCAGCCACGAGTAAAATCGTATCCTTTGAAGACAAAGCCTAAGGAAACGATGTATCGTGTAAAATCCCTGTACGTGAGCGTAGTAAAAATGATTGGGTTCCCTTTGGTTCTCTAGAAAGAGAGGTACTCAAGGAGTAAGCGAGACGAATGCGCTCAACCATCTGCGTCACTATGAAAGGGAACCCAATATTTATTGACGGCGTTAAAAAGGAATTTTCAGAGGGGCTTATGCATTAAAGATTAAAAAAATTTTCAATTATTGAAAAAAGTGCTATTCAAGTAGAAAAAGTGTCAATAATGAGGAAGTTGATTAATTATTAAATTTATAATAACAATTGTATAATTTAATTTCTTTTGTTACCCCCCCCTAAAGAATATGTTTTTTTCTCGCCGTCACTAGTTGACTAATACAAAAACCGTCTTCACTAACACTAGTCTGGGGGCTTATTATGAGAAACGAAACGAATCAGTTCGTTTCGTTTGTAACTGCTGAATTGCCTGCAAAATTTCTTATAAGAATTATTACATGGAATTCAGCTATAATAAACGAAACGAAGTGATTCGCTTCGTTTCTCATAATAAGGCCCCTGATTTTACTACGCTTC
The DNA here is from genome assembly GCA_951509405.1 of Machimus rusticus. Taxonomy (NCBI): domain Eukaryota; kingdom Metazoa; phylum Arthropoda; class Insecta; order Diptera; family Asilidae; genus Machimus; species Machimus rusticus. The sequence goes on from OX608054.1 coordinate 11,468,585, forward strand.
GAGAGCGATATCGCTGTTCCTTAGGCTTTATCTTCAAAGATCGTATCATTAATATTAAAGTGTTATGGCGGACAACGAAGTGACATAACAACAAATTGTTTTGATTAGTTAATTAGTAATTAGTTTCTCTATCAACTGACGTCGAGTTTTTTTGAATTTTTCAATTAGTATCAATCTTACTATAACAAATAGGTCGATTTTATTGTCAAAAAATAAAAATTCCAACTTTAAAATGTTGCAAAAAATTTAAAAATTGATGAAATAAAAAAACTCGACGTCAGTTGATAGAGAAACTAATTATCTAATCAAAACAATTTGTTTTTTTGATTTCAAATAATCCAATACTGAGGAATCGCGGTCACCGCAAAATAAAAATTTTTCGAAGCACCAGCAGAGAACTGCAATAAATCCGTTATTTTTTTTATATATTGGTCCCAAAATTTTTTTAAATTTTCTTCAAATGTATTATAACATGCTAATTTTCAAAATAAATAAATAATAACAATTTGTCATAAAAAAAATTCTTGAAAAAACCCCTTTTTTTAACAAACAAACCTTACCCCCATCAGCCTTCTAGGAAACTTATTAAATGGTTTTACTAAAATTTAACGCTACTGCATATATATTTTAAGCGTAGTATAAGGGGAAAATAATAAAACCCCGAATTCTACGTCTTAAGTTAATTATTCCGAATTTTTACTATTATTGAAAGAATTGTTCTTATGGTCCCTCAAACATTCATTCAATTTGATGAAGCTCCCTCAAAACTACCCACTACTTTCTACTCTCCCATACTATCTATTAACAACTAACTTTATATCCTTTCTCTTATACAATTTTTGCTTTTATTAAATGCTTTGCTCCCATCAGTGAATAAAATTTAAACCGCGACTGGGACTATATATTTTCTGTTGTTCTGTTTTCCGTAACAAAGAAATCTCGACCTACGTCCTACGCTACCATATTTAATTACTTTACAACACTACTTAACTTTCGTCTTCTCAACTCCCTCAAACTACCCTAACCCGAACATATTTATTAGGATTTACCTGCGGTAAAACCTAATTAATCTATTACTGGACAAGGATATTTTATTATCCTGCTAGTTTTTGTTATTTCTGGATTTTATTGCTGAAAAATGATTTATTATGGGAAAATAAAGTATTTGAAATTGTTTCTTTAACAAAATTGAAACTTTCAACAATTTCAATAAGGCATATTCTTAGTTATGAAAAAAGGAGATAACTAGTTAAAAGTGTACTGTTTCGCTCATACACTGTATTTGTATGCTTATTTTTGTTTGATTATATTCGAGATAGTGACCAATACTGAAAGTATGTGCCATTTTTGTTCTAAATAACTACTACTACTACATATTGTTTAAAATAAATTATTGATTTGTTATCATACAAGGAACTTAGTAAATAATCTTTGTATTTTATTTGTTTGGTCTGAACTTATATAAAAGGACAGGGCACATTATAGTCTAAAATTTTAAGTTACAATTTGGACAAGTACGCCGCGAACAGTTTATCCACTCTTCAATACACTCTTTGTGAAATACATGACCACACTTTAAATATCTTTCCTGGGTGACAATAATGTCTACGAGGCAAATGCTACACGTTGGGTCAGTAGTCCTGGATGATGAAAAGAATTTCTGAAATTATTCACTTTCAATCAAAACAAAAAATATGCATTTACTTATAGGCCGGGTTTGTTTCCGTCTGAGGCGCAGTGGAGCGACCAATAAAAAATCCTGCAACTGCTGCCACAGCTCCAAAAACAGCTGCTGCTACAATTATAATTGGATGATTCAAACTTGAATTATTTTCATTCGACATCTTGCTCTTTTAAAGATCTATGTACTTCTTCACTAAAAGACGATTTTTATATTAGCTATCAAATTATATTTTTTATTATTATCACAGCAAGATATGATAAACGAACTCCGCACAACTTTCTTTTCCGACCGTGCGGCAAGCAATAAATAAAAATAATGACTAAAACAAGCACTGATAGGTGAATTCAACGATAATATAAAAACGTAGAAATGACTTTTCTTAGAATATTGCTTATCTCTTTGGTATTTTATTTTATTTATTTATGATATTTTCGGCACTATATTGGCCGTAGTATTATCATTATTTCTTCGATATCTGCTGTAATGTTTTAAAAAGTATATTTTTATAAACATATTTGTGTCGTTCGCAGATCAAATCGATTGAGTCGATTTTTGAAAATTTCTGAATGGTAACGTAAAAATAAGTGATATACGAGTATGATTAACGTTTTATTTAAGAACTGAAGAATTATGTTAATAATTTTACATAAAAATAACAAAGTTCATTTCAATTTTTATTTTAAAACGAGTTTTGAATCAATCAATCAAACTTTTCCCTAGTGGAGTTAATCGATTTGATGAACACCTAATTTCATGCCAAAACTTCAACGTGTTTCAAAACGAATTTCACAACCCGCCTTAGTGCATCGCATATATTTCTTAACACTTATTATTTATCAACGATTAGGACACATTTTCCTTTTTTTTTCGACGATTTAAAATATAATAATGGGTAACATCAAGTTTGGTAACAATCCCCCAAAAATTGCAAAAACTCTTTTAAAAAAATTAATAAAATATGTCTCCGTGGTTTTGAGTCATTCAAATTAGAACAAAACAAAATAGATAACTAATTTATTCAAACTTGGAAAAAGATAAAAGCTGTGTTTTTTTCACAACGAATCTGGCTCTGGGTTTACTAGGAAATTTTGCATTGAATTGAATTAAAAAACAGTCAATTATATAAAAACGCATTAAATTGCCTTGATATTTGCCTATTCAAACTTCAAACCCTGAACCAGATAAATTTTTGGATTAGATTTTTGACGCAAAGTAGGTATAAATCCAGGCAATTCGATTATATGTTCACGAAAGTTCGATATGGGTAACTATTCATAAAATTCAATTCAATGCAAAATTTCCTAGTAAACCCAGAACCAGACCCGTTGTGAAAAAAACACAGCTTAAATAAAAATATATAACAAAGTAAACAGTTGCAAATAAAATAATATAATATAATCATAATGAATCTGATTCACTATTCTCCATTCTACATTATTCGTAAAATATCGAAAAATCAACTATGCCACATTAATCCTACCCTTTCACAGGAGAGTTGAGTATCTTTTATAGACTAGTTCCGTCACATATTTTCCATGCAGGATTTGCAACATAACAATAAAGAGGTTTGTTTAAGGTCATAAAAATAAATTTTTATAGTAATTAACATTTTTAATAAATATCTATAGGCATACTGAATCAAATAATGCTATGTACATATTAAAAGTTAACTTATTAAAGATTAATTTCCAATGTATATACAATAATTATTAATTTAAAAAAATATTTTTTTTTCACATAGTGGTCTTCTCTGCAGATTGGGTACAGTACGGTTGAACTTCAGGCTGAAAAAAACATACATATTTACATTTTGTTTATTTGTACGTAAAGCAAAGCACGCTGTTTAACATCTTCAAGGATACTGCCACTAAGAAATTGAAATTATTCTAGAAAAAAATTAAAATCTAAACTACTCATTTATAATTTTAACAATAAAACCAAAAAAAATCGTTAGTATTGTAGCTAAGCTATCCATATTATACAATATATACTTGAAATTAATTGCTTTTAAAATATTTCAAAGTTTCTTCTGATTATCGCTTTTGTGTGAACGCACAAAGAACAGGGAATTATACTTTAAACGCTGTTTAATCGACATCCAACCCGAACACTGTCTTACTGACCTTAGGGAAGGCCTTGAATCAATATTATTATTTCGGGGGCTACCCATATGGTGGGCACTGTGACAAGACGGTCTTTTGCACCAGAGTCCCATTAGTGGAGTAGACAATTTGTTACTTAAGGTAAGCCAAAAGCCTGAGCATCTTAATCAACCTTAAGGAAATTGGATGAACAAATCTTACTCAATCTGAAGGCCATTATACTAGTTCGGGCTAGTAACGGACCTCAGTTGAGCTTAAAAATTCCACTCCTCCTTGACGAGTCTTCAACGAAATCTCCACAAAGAGAGCGCCTGATTGCCGCTTGGCTATCAGAGAGTATGTTAGTTGTAGCCCCTCTAAGTCCAATGACTTCGACTTGGAAGACACTGAGACATTTTCCCATTGCAATAGAGACCGAAGTGTTGGGTCCGTAGACACCTGCTCCAGTGCCATGCTCCGAGCCGTCCGTGTACTAATTAAGGCTTTTCGGATGTGGATTGGGACACTCGCCAATCCAGTCCGCGCTTAAGCGATTAGGATTTTGAATCTCCTACCGAAACGGAGCTCCTTGGTCATGTAGTCCGATTTGAGACAGACCCCAATATCTGAAATGTACTTCAAGATGCTCATGTGACCTTTGTCAGCAATGGGCTTATTAGATAAAACTCACTTTTAGAGGATAGATAGCAGCTGTTTTAAGAATGAAAATGTTCCGGGGGAGCAAGTCCTACTATTACATCAATGGCGAGTGCGGGACAGGTCCGCATAGCTCCAGTTATTGAGAGACAAGCAAGCAATAATCAGACGATTATCTTTGGGTTGAGACCCCATGTCCTACCGAAGATTCTCCTGCATGCCCACAAGGCTTTATAGCTTTGTTAAGGGGGTTGTTCAGATGGGCATTCCAATTAAGGGGTTAGGCTACTCTAGAATTTCCGAAAAATCGTTTTGTTTTTTTTTTAAATTGTCCCTTAAGACCTCAAGAATGAGGTCCCAAAATATTATGGCCCGGAAATATCTCTAAGTACTCCTTTTTTAAAGTATAGCACAAGGCCGCCTATATAACCGCCCTATAACTTGAAATTTTAAGCCCGTTTATCTCAAAACTGCATTTTGTAAGTTGGCCGGAAACATAACTCAGGCAATTTTCAACCGATTTACTTGAAATTTTGAATATATCTCGAAAAATGTATTGTCCACAAAAGTACGTAGGATTTTTTTTTATATTGCATAGTTCATTTGTTATTAACAATTATGTGATGATTTTTTAGGCAAATTTTGCATTTTTCACTTTGAAAGTGCGCCATTTGGCCAAAACTTAATATATTGAAAAAATCCTACGTACTTCTCTAGCTGTTATAGTTTACAATCAGAAAAACAATATTTGCTTATTATAATTCAAAAATTACAGCCGCAGTTTGTCCGGACGTGAACCCTTACAAAACAAAGACGTCATCGGAAAAACGTTGCACAGCCGCCATTTTGAAATTAATCCCTTCAAAAAAATTTTTATGTACAGTCACTAATATATATAATAAATACCCTCTATGGGAATCTCGATTTCTTTTATAGTATTTCTGGAAAAAAAATCCAAAAAAGGGCTATTTTTTCGACTTCTAGAGTGGCCTAACCCCTTAAGTCGTTTATCGAGTGTGACACCAAAGTAATTGACTTCATCCGAGTACCAAACGACCGTGCCTTGAATGGAGATTGGATTAGTATCCAAGCGATTCCTATAAGTAAAAGGTACAAGGACGGCTTTCGGAGGATTGATAGTGAGGTCCTCATTGGCACACCAGTCAGTGACTATTCGAAGTGCAGACATCATTATATTGGTAACAGTTGAGCCGAATTTTCCAGCGACTATGATTGGCTCGGTCGTCCGCATAGCCAACGGCCTCATAGCCAAGCTCACATAGCTGGAATTACACTTATAAATCACACGCATTCGTTTGTTTTGCAATACCTGTAGTCTTATTGTTAGATATAGAAGTCTGACCTGCACAAAACAATATGGATATTTCAATAATCAAAATGACTACGCTATTATAAAGTATTTTTGCAGTCTTCAAATCGATTTGATTCCTCACCCTACGTAGGAAACCAATTTTCTTCGCTATTTTTGAACAAATCTTTAAATGCTTATCAATAGTTACACTAAGGATGCTTAATTTCGTTCACTAGTTCTATAGCTTCATTATCTACATACTTCTTAATTAACCGGGTCCTTGGCGTTAAAAATAATTGCGTTGGTCTGACTTACATTTAATTTTAGTTTGTTTTTTTTCGCGCCAACAATCGGTACGTCTTATCGTGTATTTTCCGCTTTACAAAGACTTATGATTGATATAAAGAGTCAACATTTCTAATTTCCTTTTGAATTGAAAAACGTACATACTTTTTTACGTTTGCTCTGAATACTTACATTAGAGACAGCTATCTAAAACTTTGCCTTGCAAATAGGACAAGTGCGCGATCTTCTTGCCCACTCTTGAATGCAGGTTTTGTGAAAGACGTGACCGCAACTTAGATATTTCTCCAGGGTGACGTAAATGTCTTCACGGCAAATGCTACATGATGGGTCCGTAGCTCTGTGTAGAAAAAGGGGAATGGGGAATCCCCGAATTGTTACCTTGTCATCGAATCATCTTTTTCTCACTTACTGAAAGTTGTTTTGCCTTGATTCGTGATGTGTATTTGCCTCAGACGCAGAGCTGCGACCAACAAAATATGCTACTGCAGCTCCAAGAGCAATCCCTGCAGCAAATGCAAACGGACTATGGCTCGTATTCTTGTTGTTCTCCTTTGGCATCTTGCTCTTATAATTTTTACTCCGCGCAATACGACCGCAACTGCGATGGTTTATCTATTTTTATTTATAATGATAAATAGATTCGACGCCAAGTACTTTCTAAGATCATCAGCAGCTAAATTATTAAAAGCACAGATTTAACTATAAACCCACAAAACAAAGCAAGATAACGCAACAACAGTCGTGTGTACAAAATAACTGTATGACGTTTAGAAATAGAATTTCCCAACATAAGATATCTCTATCCACAAATTAGCCTTGCCAGAAACAAAATATTTTGAAAGGGGAACTAAAATATTTGAATTAATGTAAATAATATTATTAAGAGCTTAATCCAACGTAATAATTGGCACACATTATAGTAATTATGGACTTTTTTATCTGTAAATTTGTCAGTGCAAGTCTCGGTAAGTAAACGTTAATTGCTGAATATCAAAAGGCTATTTTTCTGTATTTTTTTTCCAAGTGTACAGAGTAATGCTACATATGTATGAAATATATTACGCGAAAATTTAGTGTTTTATTTTTAATCAGTAGAAAAAAAATCAATCAATCGTTAGTATAATACAAAAGGCTGTAAATATACATACACTTTAGAAGTAGTTTAAATGCATTTCTATATTCGTTTTGTTTAAAAAATGGACCATTCTTGCATCGAAAAACCTCGGACGTAATAGACGTGCCGATTATTTATACATACATTAGTACAAACATATATTACATACGATGACAACATATAATTGATGGGTGATCGGTCAAAGGGGTGAGAGGCTTCATTAGTTTCTAAAAGTGATTTTGTTACCGCGATAACTGCCGTATTTCAAAATGGATTTTGATCCAATTTTGCGTATGCATTTATTGGCTCGATACCTACATAGGTCAATTGCGGGATTGCGGGAAGGCAGGATGGCTCGAAAGAGGTGTAATGGGGAAGTCCATTTAGCAATAAAAAAGTAACTATGTAGTTACGTGAACTAGCTGTGATTAGTGAGCCAAAAATAAATTACCTAATATTCATAGAATATATTAGTTATCTTACAATTTATTCTCCTACTCTAAGACTCTAACCAAAAACAATATATAGAAATTTCTATAATTGTTTTTGCTCTATTTGACCTTTTTAAGAATATCGATAAATTAACTGAAATAAAGACAGTCTGGAAATATTTGGTTGCATTTTTAACATCTTAATTGACGATTTGAAGACCTAAAAATCTTTTATGAGCAAAAATGCCTTGGAATTTTATCTCTACAATTTACCATCTGTGTTAGAAATTCCAATAAAGTTATTATAAAAATGATCGTTGTCTTATTGGTCTAAATCGAATATAGTCTTATTAGTCTAAAATCGAATATATTATAAGTTTGTTCAATTGTTGGCTAGGTTATTCTTATTTGTAATTACCGGACTGCCTCGACAAGTCTGTATACTTTTTAAAAAAACATTAGTACATATGTATGAAATGCAATTTAGAAAATTGTAGAAATATTCAAAACGTTAGATATTCAAAATTCTGTTTAAGATTAAAATATTATTTATTTATTATGAACCACAGAAAATAAGAAAAATTGGGAGTTCCGAGTTAGGATTTGAGTCTAAATTCTTATGTTGCAGTTTGGACAAGTAAGCTTGGTTCTGTTCCATGTTTGAATACAGGTCGCGTGAAAAACGTGGCCACACTTCAAACTCGTCCCCTCTGTGATAAGAATATCATCTGTACAAATGGTACATGTTGGATCACTTATTCTGCAAGATAAAAAAGAGGGGAATCCCCGAATTGTTAACTTGGCCTCATGTCATTATAGCTACAATCAGTCGCTGCTCACCGGTGCGTTCCTTGGTTTGGTGGATAATATAAAGCCCGCTGTGGTGCGGTTTCTCGACCTAAGATAAATGTTGCTACAGCTGTAAGTAGTCCAATAAATACTCCTGCAGCAATTATAAAGGGCTGAGCGCTCGGCATTTTTTCACTTTAGAGTACATATATTTTTCCGTCTACAAAACAATTGCACTTATTCTTGTATGAGTTTTTACTTTGATATTGTTATTTCTTGTCAAAAAATATGCAAAATATATATTGAATAGACGCAGATTGTGTATCTGTCTTTCATCCGGCTAACACGAAACACCTACTGAAGATTGATTCGCTTCGCAGTGATCATCAACCAAGCAGATCGTTTGGCCTTAAAGCAGGTTGCAAATTTGGAGTAATATATATAATTTTTTCTTTAAGAAAATGAAAGAGTAAAGTTATTTTTTACATAAATGTTTTCTTTGAATGCCTCGAAATCTTAGAAAGTGGCTGTAATATATTAATAAGTCAGCAATCCAAATACCGTTGAGAAAACTGGCCGTTATTGGGTCAGTTTGCTATCTTCCTAGTAATTTGAACTTGAGCACTTTGGTTTTGGAGCTGACCCAGTCGAGTGAATACATTAACGAAAGTGAAATGAACCTTGTAGTTTATAACTAGCACTTTGTGAATTACATAAAAAAGAACTACAAAACTAAATAACAATCTTTAAAATAACAGTGGCTGTGGCATGTTTGCAAAATCCACTGAAATTGTATTTGATTTTAATTTTTAAAATTACACACTATCCAAAAATAATTATTTTAATATTCAACGAAAATATAGCCCAGCCATTTAAAAACAGTTTTATTTCAAATTCAAATTCAGTATTCAATTTGATATGGACTAAGTTAAATATAGAATTCCTTCAAATAAACCTCATGTAACTAACAAATGAGTGCTAGAAAGCTGTGCTTACGCCAGAAAGGGAAGGTAGACAAATTGAATAAATTTCATTTGAGCGCTTTTTTGTTGGTCCATTGAATAACATCACGTCAGTAGACAGTGCAAGTGGCCAAGCAAAGTTGCGTTGGATTAAATAAGTAAACTTCAAAATGTAATGTCAGTGACTGCGATAAGGTTTTTGTATTGTATGTGCGTCCTCTGTACTAATTTCGGTTTTATTCATCGCTAGTCGTTGGCAAAGAGGTTTAATCAATTGATCACCTTATTTACTTAAATGCGTCGCAGCTGGCTTGCGAGTTGTAATAATCCGAAAATAAAAGTTGATATAAGCATACCAGAGCAATCACCTCTATTGCGGAAAAGAGAATAGTTTTAATAGAGGGGCGGAAAATGTCGTCTGTAGGAGCGCACCCCATTGTAATAGCAGCGGCTGTTTTAATTGCGGCTGGAGCAGCAGTCGCAGCATTTTTTATTAATCGTTATTCGAATCCAGTACATTGCGAAAGGCCAAAGCCAAGGCGACGGTCAGGATTTGAGTTTATGTAAGTAGCAGCTGCTTTGACGAAATTGCCAGTTAACTGTTCGGGGATTCCCCGCCTATTTTTACTACCATACAGAAGTACTGATCACACCTGCAGCATTTGCCGTGAAGACATCAGCGTTGCCCAGGAAAAGTACTTGAAATGCGGTCACGTCTTCCATAAAGCCTGCATTGAGGAGTGGACAGACAGATCGCCCACATGCCCAAATTGCATGGCAGGAATTTAAAACTCCCATTTTTTCCAATGTGCCTTACAATACTTTTAGCTCAAATTCTGTCTCGCAACTCAAAGCAATTTAATTAATGAAGACGACTTTATTTTACTGTGATCCCAGATAAATTATTTGTGTGATGTTCCTCTTATTGGTTGACTGGAAATCTGTTCTCGTTACGTACCCTGAGTTCTCATGTTCTATTAGTGAAAAATAAGATTTATTTGTTTTAAATATTATTTTTTGAAGAGAATGGAATAAAGAATGTCATTAAAGAACGTTGTGAATAATTGATAATTCTATAATTTAAAATATAACGGTTATTCAAAGGTTATTTTCCAGTTTATAAGTACTTAAGGTTATATTATGAAATCATTCCGTTGTTTATGAAAGGTACAATTATAAAGTAAAACTGAAGTTTAAATGGAAGGAAATGACGGTGAATGATTTTTGATGTCTTCTCGAAATAATAAAAAAGTTGTGTAAAATTTGTGGAAATATTTTGTTAGTGAAAAATGTAAAGTTCAAAATCTAACCGGAAATTTAGGAAATATAAAAAAATCAATAGGTTTTTTAAAATCGCAATTATATTACGTGGTAACAGGACTCAAATTAATCATTTATTGCTGGACTCTGCCAGCTCTGAAATGGATATTCTCCCTCTCTGCTTGATGAACTTTGCTACAGCATTCAGTTCGCTTTTTGATATATAGATGAACTTTCCACGGTCATCAATAACTCCAGTTAGAGTGCCGCTGCTCTGCAGTTGCGTGATTCTATCGATCACTTCTTGAGTTTTCAA